>CM035410.1:188648844-188751344 GCA_020310875.1 Ceratopteris richardii | reverse complement strand
AAAGAAATACATGAGAGAGTCATTAGAAGACAAGTGCCATAGAGATAGATGTGAAGAGAGTCATCTTCAGAAAATAGCAACAAGTATTTCGTAGATTTCTCTCAGTCTGATCATGTGGATAAGAAATCCTTTTGTACACATCTAGTCTAGAAGCTAATGAAGCTATGTTCAAAGTTTCATGGTCTCAATGCACAGTGTAAAGTTTTTTATGAGTGAACATTCAAAATCTAAGTTAGAAGATAAGGAAGCTATGGCTAAACGCATTTAGCAAAATGGGATCTGTGTTGTGAGAAATCAACCTTAGAAGTTACCTACTCACTAATACGCCTGCTACTTTCCAATGACTGATGTGTCATGTTTTCAAAGAATTCCTGAAGAAGAGCATGGAAGTGTATGTAGATGATCTATGTACATATTCAAATCAAAGACAAGACCACATTCCTGAATTGTGGAAGATATTTAATAAATGTAGACAGTACAGAGTCTGTTTGAACCCTGAGAAGTGTGTCTTCATGGTAAGACAAGGGAAGATCTTAGGACACATAGTCTCTAGAAATGGAATCTCCACGGATGAAGACAAGATTAAGGTTATTTTGGAACTTCCTAGACTTAAGAATGCGAAGAGGTGCAAGCATTTATGGGGCATTGTGGATACTACCGTCAATTTATCCACATGTATGTCATAATTGCCAAACCCTTGTATGGACTCTTAACTCAATTCATGTGGACAGAGGAATGCGAGAAGGCTTTCAATGAGTTAAAGAAGCGGCTTAGCACAGCTCCAATTCCGAAAACACTGAATTGGAACAAGCCATTTCATATCCATGTTGATGCTTCTAACTACGCAATAGGTTGTATCTTAGCCCAGCCGGCCGATGAAGGAAAGTTAGATCACCCAATTGCCTATGCAAGTAGACAATTGAACCAAGTTGAGAGGAACTACACAACTACGGAACGAGAAGGATTAGGAATGGTCTATGCCGTGAAAAAATTTAGACACTATCTCTTAGCTAACAAATTCAAGTTCTTCATAGACCATGAGACCTTATTGTACTTAGTCAATAAGCCCTGTAACACGGGAAGACTGGTAAGATGGTTTCTACTATTGATGGAGTTCGACTTTGAAGTGATAGTGAAAAAGGGAAACACTCATGTAAGAGCAGATCACCTTTCTAGGTTAACACACAGAGAACCAAGTGGAGTACCCGATGATCTGCCAAAAACTTATTTGTTTAATTTGGAAGTGTGTCCAAAGTGGGCAGAGAAACTAATTCCGATACTCACTCATGGCCCACAACACTCAATCAATAAAGAAAGTAAAAAGGAAATTCTACAGTCAAGGAATTTGCATATTATTGCGGGAAGTGTGTACTACAAGGAACCCAATGGTGTAATGCTAAGATGTGTTGAGGAAGACGAACAGTTGAAGCTGATTGAATAAGCACATGTGAAAAAATGGAGGACACACAAAGGAACTCATGGAACGATTAGGGAGTTAAAGCGATTGGGAGTATACTAGCTTGATTTGCCTAAGGATGTCCATGACTACGTGAGTAACTGCGCAGAATGTCAACAAACAATTCCCGAGGATCATACATCCATTCCTTTCTCAACAATAGCACCCAATTGGAGCAAAACATTGGTAAAATTCCTAAAGACAAGAGAACACGAGGAAGGAGTTAGCTTAGCGAGAAAACGATCCCTAGAAGAAATGAGCAAGGATTATGTACTCATAGGAAGAAGCTTGTTTAAGAGAGGAAAAGACAACCAATTACGACTATGTGTGCACGAGGGAGAATATTTACCCGTACTAGAGATGGCACATGTAGGTGTGGCAGGAGGTTATTTTTTAGCTGAGAGAACCGTGAAAATGATCCTCTTCGTGGGCTTATGGTGGCCAACTTTACATATGGATGCGGAGACCTATGTAAGAAGCTGTGAAACATGCCAAAGGGCTAAATACCCGATTCGGAGAGATGGCATGCCATTGAGACCTATGGTTTGTGCTAGAGCATTTTCTAAATGGGGTATAGATTTCATAGGACCCATTAACCCACCGGCCAAAGGGTATGAAGTCAATCATTGAAGCAGACTGTTGAAGAATGAAGATTTTCACTCAGAGAAGTGATAGTTGAAAGTTTTGGTAAATGAAGATAACATTTGTGTAAAGTTTGATCCATAAGTGATATATAGGTGATCTTAAATCAGTATAGATCAAATCTTTGGCGATTTAGAGGTCTCCAACAGTGGTATCAGAGCAGAAGGTGCAATACAAGTGAAGTAATGGCATTGGAAGTCCCGACTGTTGTAGATATTGAAGTTTCTTCTAATTGAAGGTGGACAAAGTCAAATTCTTGAAGATAACCTACAGAAGTACAAAGTACGAGTTCAAATAATCAAGAAGGATTAAAGCTTCATATCAAAGGTACACTCTATTATCACAAATCATAGTAATTGTAGACACAGAAGATCAAAGATGGGAGAAAGCTTGCAGATTGATAAGCTAGATAGAGAGAACTATCCAGCTTGGTCCATGAGGATGGAGGCACACCTCATGAGCAATGATTTGATGGCATTCATTACAGGAGAAGAAGAAAAGCCTGAGTTTGAAGATCCTAGTGTTCCAACTAGGGAGGAACTTGTAGGTTTGAAGAATTGGATGAGAAAGGATGCTCAAGGTAGGAGCATCATTTACATGGCTGTAAATGATTATCTTCTACCTCACATCAGAGGATTAGAAAGTGCAACAGATGTGTGGAATGCTTTGGAAGAGCATTTCCAAAACACAACCAAGTCAAGGAAGTCCTCATTATGGGCAGAATTCACAACTTTCAAAAAGAAGAGCTCACAATCAATTTCTGACTATGTGGCAAGAATGAAGGATATTGCAAATATCTTGGGAGCAGTAGATGAAGACATTGAAGAGGATAAGTTGGTAAGGCAAATACTTACAGGTCTGAGAGGAGATGAGAAGTGGAAGCCTTTCATATTGTCCATAGAATTGTCACTAGATCACTTTACTCCTGATCTTAATCAATTGCTATGACACATGCTAACGTTTGAGCAGGACATTAAAGGAGACAATGATAGGAGTGCAAGTCAAGCTATGCACTCCAACGACAAGAAAAAGAATGGCAAAGGGAAGCAGTCAACTGATGATGAAGGAACTTCAAATCAAGCTAACTTTACAAAAGGAAAGATGACCTTCAGAGGTAAAGGAAGAGGAGGTAAGAACAAAGACAATACTAAGGCTTGTTGGATTTGTGGTAAAACCAATCATTTGGCAAATGATTGTTGGTATAACAATCAAAATGGTGGAAGCAATAACGAGAGCTTCAATCAAAGAGGTAGAGGAGGCAGAAACCAAAGAGGCAACTTTAGAGGAAGAGGTGGTAGGACATCATATGTTAGAGGAGGTGGAAGAAGTTTTCAATCTCAGTCCTACAACAATAATTATTATAATTATGCATCAGATCAGAAGGATGGCATGACTCTTATCTTGAATGCAACTCATGAAGCAGTAGGAGAATATCAAAGGGTGTTCTATATTGACTCAGGATGTAGCAATCATCTGAGTGGCAATATATCATTGATGACTGATTTGGAAGCAAAGGTGAATGGACATACAGTTCAAACATGTGACAACACCAAGCATAAAGTGGAGAGCATTGGATCAGTGAAGACAAAGAATGGAAGTACACTCTTGAGCAAGGTAATTTATGTTCCTACTATTCCTAAAAACTTGATAAGTGTAGGGCAAATTGTGGAGAAGGGATATGAAGTCAAATTCACAAATGATGGTGTTTATGTGCAAGATCCAAATCAGGGATATAGAAATATTATTGCAGGTAAAAAGGAAGGAAGGTTGTTTACTCTCAAAGCCCAAGGTACTGTGGGACATGCTTTATTTACTTATGGAAGTCAAAAGATGTGTGAATTAGACCTATGGCATAAAAGGCTAGGTCATTTCAATGAGAGAGCCATAAAGGAAATGTCAAGGAATATTGTGGTGCTTGGTTTGCCAAATGTTGAAGGGCAACACATGGTGTACAAGTGTGAAGCTTTTCAATTAGGTAAAGCACACAAAATTTCATATAATAAATCAAGGTACAAGTTTTCAAATATGCTTGAATTGGTTCATACAGATGTGTGGGGTCCTTCAAGGGACTATAGCATAAATGGATCCAGATATTATGTATTGTTTGTTGATGATGCAACCAGATGGATTACTTTATATGTAATCAAGTACAAATCAAAACTGTTCAAGACATTTAAGCATTATCATGCTTATGCAGAAAGGATTACAGGACAAAAGCTCAAGAGGTTGAGGTCAGATGGAGGGGGAGTATTTCTCTAAAGAGTTTGATGATTATTTGTGGAATGCAGGTATAAAAAGAGAAGTAACTTGCAAGTACTCCCCTCAACAAAATGGAGTTGCAGAAAGAAGAAATAGAACTCTTATAGAGTTTGCAAGAGCAATGATGAAAGAAAAGAATTGTCCGAATTGCTTATGGGCAGAAGCTATCAACACTGCAACATACCTTGTGAATAGGTTACCTTGTAAAGCTTTAAATGGAAGAACATCTTATGAAGCATGGTGGGGTAAGAGACCTACTCTTGATCATTGTACGGTATTTGGATGTTTAGCATATGCTTATTGTAGCTCAGTGATGAGTAGAACCTCCTTTAATGTCAATCCGGGAAGACATGAGGATGGTATGAAGACCTCGAGCAAGTGAAGGCACAAATGTGTGAGTGCGAAGCACACTAATATGCACACACATACACACACACACGCACACATAGCAAGAACAAAGAGAGTCAGACAATGGAATCACTTCTATTGCAACAAAGTTCTCATACAAGCTCAAAACTACAAGAAGCTAGCCCCAAAAATGAGCTCTCTAGCTCTATTTATAGTTTTTGCCTAGCTTTGGCCCTGTCCAGACCTAGTGTTCGGCCTAGTTAAAAATTAGGTTCCAGGGTTTATTTGAGGGCTCAAAGGAGATCTAAAAAATACAAAAATTGATAGGCAACTACTTCTAAGGCTCCTCAAGCTCAAGGACTCCTCGGCTTGTACAAAATGGAGCTACAAAAAGGTGAAAATGGTATTTACAGGGGTTTTTAGTGATGAGAATCACTTTAAAATGATGTAAGGGTTTTGAAAAAAATGAAGGGTTGCCTTAGTGCTAGATCTGCATGTGTGTCCGTACTTGCTTCTTCCCGTATACTGTCAACACTCTCCCCCCCCTAGGGTCTGTCGCCTCTGACAGACCTCTGCTCCACTGTTTGATCGATGTACTTCTGCAGGAGGTCGGTTGCCAATTCTTGTTCTTTTATACGTAGTCCCCGGACCAAATCGCTCTGGAGGGCATCCCAATTCACTGCTCCAGGCATGTTAGGTTGTGGTGTAGTGTAGAGCTCTGAATGCATTGTTTGCTCGCACACAAATAGTTGCAGCAGGTGGGTTGGTCGTGGTGCAAATACCTCTGAATGTGCTTCCCAAAATCCCGTGGTGAACATGTCGTCGAAAGTTTTCTTATAGCAGGCAGGGAGATATCTGATGCGTGCGTGCCATGCATAAGCAACTCGTATGCTTGGGGTTATGCTCATATCATACAGGATGTCATAATTACCATTGATGAGGCCGGGAATCGGAGGCTGAATGTTACATACGTTGCGGAAGGTTTTGAGCACAACCTGCATCATATCAAATATCTTGAGTAGCACCTGTGCAGCTACATCTGGCATGGAGTGGAGGCGTGGAAGCCAATATCGGATGGTAGCCATCATGTACGCTGTTGTAGGTGGGCCTGTTGGTGGTGCGATTTTGGGGTAGTTCAGCCACTGTTTGCAATTCACATTGTTATGAACCTTGATGGCGAATGCTTTTATATGGGGACTCTTGAGGGTCAGGCATAGGCTGATCCCTCCCTTGTCTCCTCAGCTTCATTCGTCTGATGCGCTCTAAGGCCTCTGCCTGTGCTTCTTCTCAAATTCGTTTTTCCTCCTCTTTACGTTTCTTAGCCGTATTGAGTCGACTTAGCATTTCCTCTGTGAGGGGTTCCTGATACAACTTGACTCTGCATCCGCTAATATAGTTTGGGAGAACATCACCCTCTAATGTGGCTAGTTGCACTGCTCCACTTGTGGAGATCCTATTTATTATCATAGGTCCGTAGCCTCTCTTTTCTAGTTTCCTTGCGTGTTGTTTCAATGTGTAGACTAAAACTAGATCTCTAGCTTTCAAACCTTTGTCCTTCGCATGGGCATCAAAGTATGCCTTTTGTCGTTTCTTTGCTGCATATATTCCTGCAGCCACTCTTAGTTGGTTTCACCTAATCGCTCAAGATCAAACAGTCTCGAAGAGAGTTCATGGCCCATCCAGTCGTGCTCTTGTGCTACTTTCAATGTAGGTATCAAGAAGTCCAAGGGTAGCACCGCATTCTGACCGAACACCAGCTGAAAGGGTGTGGCTTGGAGTACCGTTTTATAGGCCACTCGGTATGCCCAAACAGCGTGGTGTAGCTATTTGTCCCAATCAGAGCGTTTATTATTCACTAGTTTGGTCAGTACATTACACAAGATCTTGTTTGTGCTCTCAGCCTGGCCATTAGCTTGGGGGTGATAGGGGGCAGACTTCTTATGTACTACCAAGAACTCTTGGAGCAGGTTTTCAATAACTTCATTCAAGAAGTGAGTGCCTCTATCACTTACCAGCTCTATAGGTAACCCATATCTTGTGAATACATTCTCAAATAAGAACTTAGCTGTTGTTTGTGCATCATTCTTTGTTGTGGCTTTTACCTCTACCCACTTGGTTAGATAGTCCGTGGCAACAATGATATATTGTGCATGGGAGCCCATAGCTGGGGGATTAATAGGACCAACAAAGTCTATTCCCCACTTAGAGAATGCTCGTCCTCCCATCATGGGTTTCAGTGGCATCTCATCTTTACGTGTAGGAGGCTGAGCTCGCTGGCATACATCACACCTCTTCACATAGGTATGTGCATCCATATGAAGGGTAGGCCACCAGAAGCCCGCAAATAGTACTGCCTTGATCACCCGATCTGGTCCAAAGTGGCCTCCTGCTACGCCCTGGTGAGCAGTTTCCAAGACTTTTAGGTATTCACTCTCATGAACACATAGTCTCAGGTAATCATCTTTACCCCGCTTGTATAGATTATCACCAATGAGTGAGTAATCTAGGGCTTCTTGTTCTAGACTTCTTTTCCTAGCCAGGGTCATGTCTGGAGGGAATGTTTTCGTCCTCAAGAAAGATACTAGTGTTTCACTCCAATCTGGCACTATGGACACTTGATAAAGTGTGGCATGTTCCACAGGTGGTTTAGTGCAACCGATTGGGCATTCTTTGCACAACTTTTGGACATCAGCTTCCATCGTCGGCCAATGCACTCCGAGTCTCCTTAGTGTTTGTAAGGTTCGTTGCTTTGAGTAGTGTTGCTCTAATGCACCTACATGTGCTAATTGCAACCATTTGGCGTACTCATCCTCTTCCACACAACAAGTCAAGATCCCTTGATCTGTGTAATTGTACATACTTCCTGCCAAGATATGATACTTTTGGGCTTTTACAACTTCTCGATCCTGTGTGGTTATTACTGGATGATTAGGCCCGTATGTCAATACTGGCACTAATGGCTTAGCCCACTACAGCACCACTTCCAAATTAAACAAGTAAGCATCAAGAAGGTCATCTGATACTCCTTGTGGGGCTTCTCCAGATGTGAGCCTAGAGAGATGGTCTGCTCTCAAATGAGTCCTGCCTTTCCTCACTACTACCTCAAAGTCATATTCCATTAGTAAGAGAAACCATCTTACTAATCTGCCAGTATTACAAGGCTTGTTAACCAAGTATAGTAGAGCTTGATGATCAGTAAAAAATTTAAACTTATTTGCAAGCAAATAATGTCTAAACTTTTTAAGTGCGTACACCATGCCTAATCCCTCTCGTTCGGTAGTGGTATAGTTTCGTTCAGCTGCATTCAGCTGTCTACTCGCATAGGCAATTGGCAGATCCATATTACCTTCACCAGTAGGTTGTGCAAGCACACATCCAATGGCATAATTGGACGCATCCACATGCACATGGAAGGGCTTATTCCAATCTGGTGTAGTTAAGATTGGTGCGAAACATAATCGCCGTTTAAGCTCATTGAAGGAATTCTCACATTCATCAGTCCACTCAAAGTAAGTCAGAAGTCCGTACATGGGCTTTGCAATGACAGCATACATGTGAATGAACCGGCGGTAGTAACCACAATGCCCAATGAAAGCCTGCACTTCCTTGACGTTCTTTGGCCTAGGTAACTCGGCTATGGCCCTCACTTTCTCTTCATCAGTGGATATGCCATTCTTTGACACTATGTGTCCTAGAATCTTGCCTTGCCTGACCATAAAAACACATTTTTCTGGGTTTAGGCAAATTTGATATTCTCTACATTTGTCAAAGATTTGTCTGAGTTCTGGTATATGTGTCTGTCTAATGTTGGAATGCGCACAGAGGTCATCAACATAGACTTCCAAATTTTTCCTTAAGAACTCTTTAAACACATGGCACATCAGCCTCTGGAAGGTAGCTGGTGCATTGGTAAGCCCAAATGGCATTACTCTAAAGGCAAATATGCCCCATTCGGTGGCAAATGCCATCTTATGCTGATCTTCTGGGGCTATGGCTACTTGATTGTAGCCCAAAAATCCATCGAGGAAGCTGTACACTTCCTTGCCTGCTACTCTTTCTAAGAGATGCTCTGTGATAGGAAGCGGATAGTTATCTCGAATTGTGGCTGCATTAACCTTCTTCAAGTTAATGCACACACGCAGCTTTCCGTTTTTCTTGGGCACCACTACAATGGGGGATACCCACTCAATGTGCTCAATTTCATAGATAAATCCAGCTTCAACCAGCCTATCTATCTCTTCTTTGATCTTGGTAGCATAATTATCATTATATGTATATGGCTTTTGCTTAGAGGGTTTGGCATGTGATGTCATGGGGATAGTGTGTGAGCATATGTCAGGGTCCACTCCTTTCAAATCCTTGTAACTCCAAGCGAATACATCTCTGTATTCTCTTAGCAAGGCTATTAGCTCTTGTTCTTCCTCTTCTGTCAGGTCATGGCCTATGTATGTGCATCTTTCTTCTCCTTCTTCCACAACTACCACTATTTTCTTGGTGGTTTCTTTGTTGTCATAGGCCTCGCCTGATTGCGCCTCTCGTTTAGGCATTCTGATCATGACTCTCCTGTCATCTATCTCATACTTCTTGAAATTTTCCGGGACCTCAAACAAAGATTCTTCCTCTGCTTGTGTGACTTCTTTCTTCTTCCTTTTCTTTCCTTCTTCCTTTGGGGTCACATGTGTGGCTAGCCTTACATCATTCGTAAGCTCTCCGTGCCTCTGGGGCTGAAATTCTACTTCATAGAAGTATTCTTCATCTGATGCAAAAGGTGGGTCCATGATGATTGACTCTAGATCGGAGTCACTTGCATCCTCGAATGCATCAGGGCTAGGCTCACACTCTTCTAACACTTCCTCTCCCATGATTGGCTCTATGGAGAAGACTGAAATGTCATAGCCATCCTCATCACAGTGGGGTGTCCATTGTTCTTCATTGATGGCTACATCCATTGTTGCTAAGATTTCTGCCCAGCCATGGGGTTCAAATTCTTCATCAGGAAATACTACAGCTGCATAGGCTGGGTCTTGAATGGGTCTATGTGTTTCGTTTGCACCTATTTCTCTGGCCTTTTCTCTTTTCTCCTCTTCTACTGCCACTTTGCACATCCATAGGTGGGTGTCTTCATGCATCCATGAGGATCCTGATCCTATGGAATGCACAGATTCCGTATCATCTTTGGCTCTATGGATGGGATTCCATTGGATAGGAGGGACATATCTATGAGAGTAATCTTTGAGATTCACTTTGGTCGTAACACCTAAGTGTTGCAGGTACAAAGAATTGGTTCCCCAGTCCTGTACCACTTACAACTGTCGCATAAATGGTCTTCCCAAGATCATTTCATAGGCATGATTTTTGCTAAAATCACATATAGCAAATGTATGCTCGAACTCGACACCACATGTAGTGAGAGTTATTCCTTCTAGCAGTCCTAATGGCCTTTCAATGTGACCATCGGCCATCTGCAATTTCATTCTTGTTGGCCTGAGTGCTGGCTTGCCCCAACGTTTCCATAAGGAAGTGGTGGCAATTGCAACTCCTGCACGTGAGTCCAGAATGGCCTTGGTTGTGTAACCTTGATGAATGATAGGAAGATATGTATTTCCCTCTTCGCCCTCACTCATTTCTCCTATCTTGTCTAGTGGAATTTCTGGCACCATCCTATGAGAACCTACCTGGGAGCGTGGTTTTGCTACTTCAGGTACTTGATTGACTACTTGTTTCCACACTTCTGGTCTAACCTTAAGCAGTTCTTCCAAAGTGAGATTACACTGCACCTTGGTGTTCTTTACTACCTCTGTGTTCCTAGGTATGACTGAATCTTCGTTTCTTACCATGACTGTGGGGGTTCTCATACAAGTAGACTTGGCTTCCCATGGGCCCGTGAAGTAGGGTAATTCCTGTAGAGAGTTAGACTCAAAGTCTAATCTCTCTTGAGACGGGGTGCTCTCCTGCTCTCCATAGACAGAGGGGATATCTTGTGGGAATTGATCATGTGCATCATCCACAAGTTCAATGGGAGGAGGGACTTCACTTTCCTTAGCCCATTTGTCTTCTTGAATCTCTCTTAGGAATTCTTGAGTGAACCTATTCATAGAAGAGGGGGTGTCTGGCTCCGTAGAGTTAGGCACATAGGCTTTAGGCACATAGGCTTCCTGGGTAGGAAGACCTGCTCTTTCACTAGCCTTGTCAGGGTGTTGAGGGGCGGGTTCCTTTTGTGATTGTGCAATTAGCTTCTCTATTCTTTCTAGGGAGGGGGGGTTTTCTGGTTCAGTGGAATTGGGCACATAAGCTTTCGGTGGGGGATGGGTCATGTTTTTGCTTGCTTTATCTCTTTCTTGATTTTTTTCTTCCTTGGCAGATCTTGCAATTATGCCCTCTAACTTCTCTAGAAGTCCATCCAAGTGTAATTGCATCTTGGCTGAGCCCGAGTAATTGAAAAGGCGACTGGCTTCAAACATAGTCTGAGCCAATGCGACCATTTTCGCGCAAAGCTTGGTTCTTTCTATCTCTAGGTCAGCTCTAGGGTAGCGCTTGTCATGATCCGTTACATTTGGCCCTTCTTGGATTCTGGCCTGATATGCTTTAAGCATCATGTCTATGTCTTCACGAGTGGGATCAGCTAATACTGATCCTGCTCGGGGTGGTGGTTGGGTTACGTGGGGTGTATTAGAGGGTGGAGGGATGGAGGGTGATGGGGATGGTAGCGGTGGGAATGTGTGAGAGTGCGGTTGAGATGTGATCTCTATGATTTTGGCCTTGATTTCTCGTAGACTTTCCTCAAGTTCACTCATCTTCTTTGCCCATTGCCTTTTCATACGTTCACGGGTATCTCTCCAAGCTCTTGTTCTCTTCTTATTTTGGCTCTCAGTCTCGCTAGCGTCTGGGCTCTTTTCCTGGCTTACCCCTTGGTTTTGCTGCAATGCTTGAGCTCTAGTGATTACCTGCACTGGTGCAGTGGAAGTGACACTTCCTATGGAATTGACCACTAACCCCATAACGTTAATCGGAGTGATTTTTGGCATATTGCTGGGATTCTTGGGACAATCTCATAAGAGATGTTCCTTTCCACACTCCTGGCAAAAGCCTTGGATTGTCACTGATTGGGGTTGTGTAGGTGCAGGCATGGGGCAATCACGTATGAGGTGATCACCCTGACATCTGAAGCAAGGTCCTCTAGGAAAGGGGGGTCGTATCTGCCTAGGTTGAGGTCTAGAGTTGGGATTTGTGTACATGACATTAGCATATTCAGGCTCCCCACTATTCTCATTTGGGTCCTCGTAATAGTATGACTGGCTATGTTCAGGTGACTGCATGTATATCAATATGAGTGGAGTCAAAACTATGGTCACTCGGATCACTATCTGTTAGCAATGGGGTGACCGGGACTATGGATCTGTTTGGATTTTCTTCGGCAGATGTATATTTTACTGGGACCACATTGGTTGGAGCAGGGGGTTGCTGCACTAGGACTAGTTGAGGTCTCTGCTGCCCTTGATAAGGTGGCTGATAAGGTTGCTGCTTTTCATGCCACGACTAAGCATATAGAGATTCAATATCATTTTTTGAGGGAAAAGGTACTTGATAAAGAGATTGAAGTGCTGTATACTTCAACAAAACAGCAAGTTGCAGATATGTTGACAAAAAGTTTGGATGGACCTAAGCTAGAGAGGTTCAAAGAGATGGGAGGAGTAAAGAAGAATGGAATAATCACAATTAGTGATTGAGAGGGAGCTGTTGGAACAAAGCAATCACAAATTGATGATTACAAAGAGCTTGAAGCAAGTCAATGATCAGGTCGAAGTTCAAGAAGTCATTTGAGAAAGTGAAGAGATCTCAAAAGTGAAGCTTGTATACATATGTACATTACAGATGGGAATTCTTGTATTATGAGTGTAGATGATCCTTAGGATGGTAAGGATTAATGTAATAGACACGGGATAAGTCTAGAATCATATGTATATAAGTCAATGATGTAAAGAAATACATGAGAGAGTCATTAGCAGACAAGTGTCATAGAGATAGATGTGAAGAGAGTCATCTTCAGTAAATAGCGACGCGTATTTCGTAGATTTCTCTCAGTCTGATCATGTGGATCAGAAATCCTTTTGTACACATCTAATCTAGAAGCTAATGAAGCTATGTTCAAAGTTTCATGGTCTAATTCCTTTCATGTTGTGAGTATGATCAATAGGAACATGTGTATGTAAAGTCTGCAGGTAGACCTTTCAAAGTCGTGCACTTTTTCGTGTCCATGTTTTGCTTAGATCTCAATGCACAATGTAAAGTTTTTGATGAATGAACATTCAAAATCTAAATTAGAAGGTAAGGATCTATGGCTAAAAGCATTTAGCAAAACGAGATCTATGCTATGAGAAATCGACCTTAGAAGTTACCTATGTCAAAGTCACTTGTTCAGGAAGAGAGTTTCTGACATACTTTTGATCTTAAGGATCAAATTAAAGTTTGTTCTTTTGAAGGACTAATGGTTGATATGATTGCGCAAAGGTAGTGTGGAGATATGTGCATCATTGGTTTAAAGAAATCTAAAGATATGTGTAGGTAATGAAGTCAATCATTGAAGCAGAATGTTGAAGAATGAAGATTTTCACTCAAAGAAGTGATAGTTGAAAGTTTTTGTAAATGAAGATAACATTTGTGTAAAGTTTGATCCATAACTGATATAGAGGTGATCTTAAATCAGTATAGATCAAATCTTTGGAGATTTAAAGGTCTCCAACAAACCTAAGTTTTACCTTGAGAGAAATCCTAACTTGGACCCTTAGAATCGGCATTTACCCTCGGTCAAACTCTTAAAAATAATTAATTTATGGCCATCCAGTGTGAAACCGAAAAAAAAACTTAGTCTAGGAAAAATAAAAAAGACCATCCAAAAAAAATAGAAATCTTGTGAGGAGTTTAGAAGATTCCAAAAGGAAGTCCTAGGGGGGGGCTATAAATAAGTGGAAATTCATTTGCTGCTTCCCCACTCATGGATCTCCTGTGTGGAACTTCTTTCTAGGTATGATTTCTTACCTCCTCTTTTATTCACATTCATGCCTTACTTTTATGTTCATGTTATGTATGAGAGAGAAAGAATGAAGAAGAAGATGTCCTTGCTTGCTACGCATGCACATGATAGGGTTTTAATTCGAGCACTTGCATATTTGTCTTTGTTTAATGAATACAAGAGGATCTGTTTCATGATGCAGTTTGTGAGAAACTCTAATGTGAAGAGAAAGGGTTTATGGAGTTTGATGTCCATTCCATTGCGGGTAGAACATGTGTATGAGCTCATATGCATGTCAAATATGTCTCTTCCTCACCTTCTTTGACTTAGAGTTGCGTAACTAGAGAGAGAATTTGGTCGAGGTAGAGAGTTTGATGGCTGTGTCCGCACAGAGAGAGAGAGTCATGGTAGAGAGTAATGGTCGCGCTGTAATTTCTATCCACATGGAAGAGAGAGACATGGTGTGACTGCAGAAGAAGCGCCTGAGAGAGAGAGTGAGACAGAAACTATGGCCGCTTGCTGCGCTTCACAGAGAGGAGAGAGAGAGGGGTCATGTGTTGCTGAAATCATGGAGAAAGCTACCGACGAGGCATAGAGAGATATGTGGAGAGCTCCTCGTGCACTACTGTCACATAGAGAGAGAGAGAGAGAGAGAGAGAGAGAGAGAGAGAGAGAGAGAGAGAGAGAGAGAGAGAGCATGACTCACTGTGAGAGAGTGAGAAATTATCGCGCAGCAGAGGTAGTCGGTGATGAGGTGCTAGAGAGAGAGAGAGATTCGATAGGGGATTTCCTAACTGGCTACGTATTGCAGGGAGAGAGAGAGAGAGAGAGAGAGAGAGAGAGAGAGAGAGAGAGAGAGAGAGAGAGAGAGAGAGAATCGACGGGTTTGAATGGCTCTCAACACGCAGACGGCAACAGAGAGAGAGAGAGAGGGGCAGAAACGTGTAGAGGCGGTCGACTAATCGACAGAGAGAAAAGAGAGACAAATCTATGGCGATGATGATCGCACGCTGTAGCGAGTTGCGACGTCATGGAGAGGGAGAAAGACCAATAGAGAGATATGGGGAGGCACATGAGAGAGAGAGAGAGAGAGAGAGAGAGAGAGAGAGAGAGAGAGAGAGAGAGGCATGCATAGTTGTAGACCAATGTCAAAATGGATATATTTCTACTTTTTCAGAGAGACATGAAGGTTTCCCTTATGGATCATATATTGATTACGCTGTTGATAATGATGGAAGTTTGATTATTTTGGTCAGCGGTTTGTCTCCATATACCAAGGATCTTGAAGCAAACCCGAATTGCTGCTTGTTAAATATGAAGGATAAGTTGGACAGAAGGAATATCCTGGTGACATACATGGGGAAGGCCTTAGAGAATTTTCAGGAGTTGAATTCATACAAACAAAAGAAGAATGAAAGAAAGAAATAAGAAAGAAAGAAAAATAAAAGGAAAAATAAAGAAAGAAAGAAAAGAAAGAAACATAGAAAAATAAAGAGAAAAGAGAGAACGAAAAAGAACAAAAGAAAAATAAACAAAGAGAAGAAGATAAAGAAAGAAAGCTGGAAAGAAAAGAGAAGAGGAAGAAAGAAAGGAAAGAAAGTAGAGGTGAAGAAAGGAAGAAGGAGGGAAAAAAGAAGAAGAAGAAAAAGAAGGGAAAGAAAGAAGGGTAGAAGAAAGAAAGGAGGGTAGAGAAGGAAAGAAGAGAGAAAAAGAGAAGAGGAAGAAAAATAATGGGTTTTTTTCCTTGAACCAAATCGGATTTTAAATCATTTAGTAAGAAAATATATGATGAAATTAATATTTCATGTAGGGCTGACATTGTGTATGTCGTGCGTTATGTTGGGTTGACAAACAGGTGAAGTAAACTTGGGCAGGCGGACAAGTTCATGAGTCGCACCCGATTTTGACATAGGCCGATTTGTGAGAATAAAGATAAAAAGAAAAATGTTGAGCTGAGATGAAGTGAAAAATAAAAGAACTTTGTTTAATGAATACAAGAAGATATGTTTCATGACGTAGTTTATGAGAAACTCTAATGTGAAGAGAAAGGGTTTATGGAGTTTGATGTCCATTCCATTGCGGGCAGAATGTGTGTACGAGCTCATATGCATGTCAAATATGTCTCTTTCTAACTTGCTTTGACTTAGAGTTGCGTAATTAGAGAGAGAATTGGTTGAGGTAGAGATTTTGATGGCTGTGTTCTTCCCCTTCTTAGACCTCCTTCAATCTTCCCAACAATTTCACATCCTATCGAGCCTATAGGAAACATAGCACTGTCTATGGAGGACGGGAAGGTAAAACATCTTGGTGATGTGCTACATGTTCCAAATATAACAAAGAATCTGGTTTTTGTTGAACAAATGGTTGACCAGGGATTACAAGTTAGGTTCAATGCTGATCAGTTATATGTAAAAGAGTACAAATAGCGTGGACGATTGATTGCCAAAGTAAACAAAGTGGGTAGGATTTTCACCTTAAATGCAAAAATTCCTAAAATGAATGCAGACATGTTTGCAAAAGGTGTAGGAGTTATTGTTGATCAAAGATCTAGCATAAACAAATTGGACATGCAAATTTATAGAGGCTAAAATTGATGCAATCCAAGGAGATTCTCAATGGACTACCAAATTTCAAAGTTGCAGAAATGCAAAAGGTATGTTCAGCATATCAATTTGGTAAACAGTCAGGAGCATCATTTTCACATGACAAGCATGTTAGTGAGAATGTACTAGAAATAGTACATACAGATGTTTGGGGTCCTCCAAATACCACATCTAGTTGTTACTTTCATTTAGCATAAAGAATCAACAATACATCTTATATTTGTCAATCTTGGAAGTATACAAGAGAGCACAGCCCCTTGTAGATAATAGAATCCAAGAAATAAGAGAAAACTGGCTGGATTTCTGAGAATTAATGAAAATGAAGAGGAATTTCTAGGGTTTGGATTATCTTGAGCAATACGCCATCAATTTCAATAATCTTGGTGTCTAAAGCATGTTATTTTCTCAGCAGAATACAATCATAAAGTCAAAACTCAAAAATGATACCTGTAACCTTCAGACGAGACAATCACGATTCTGTGAAATCAGACGATTTTCATCTCCAGCACCATTATTCATCAATTTCTCACTCAACACATGAGTAACCAACTCTCTTCATACACATTCATCAGAAATTCACAATAGAAGCTTACAAATCTCCATGGATACACATAGAATAGACTCAACAAATCAAAGAAATCACACAAAAGGAAGAAACATAATTTTCTGCAGGAAACTCTCTCTCTTTGCTTGGATAGCATGTAAAACCAACCCTCTCAAAATAGAGGAAATGTTCTTTTATACATTTTCAAGTGTCCCTTTTCACACTTGAATTTTGGTCCTTTTCCCTTTTAATCTAAAAATATGCTATCTAGGAGTTTCCAAAAATTCTAAAAAAAATACATATAATTCTAATCTACATGAGGAAGAATCTTCCTCATGTTTACATCATTTGCATAAATATTTTTACAATTTTTTGGCATTTTACAATTATTTTCCATAAAAAATACTTCAAAAAATACTTCTTCTAACATTCTTCCCCTCCTAGACCTTTTGGCTTCTGAGAAAAGAGATTCTTGCTGATATTCCATGAAAGCTTTCTTCACTTCTTCTTTCTTTGATACACCTGTGACAGTAGGTCATGGCTCTTTCTTTCTGTAATGTTCAAATTGTTTACCATCTCAAATAGTGCTTTCCTCCATTGCACAACAGCCTCTGGTTTATCAATTATATTTTTTTTTAGGTATTCTATGTAAGCAGCTTCATAGGCAGTGAGTCGAGATTTTGTTACAACTGACATATTTCCAAATATTTCTGATTCCCTTTCAAAGAACCCATAATCAAATGCATCTTCAAAAATCTAGAGATAATGGCTGCCCAAAAATATCATTCTGCTATAATAAGCCATCAAACATATCCTGTCAGGTGTTTCACTTAGATCAAATAATAAAGCGTTAGTAGGTGAATTGAAGCCAATGTAATTTAGAATTTTGACATATGTAATGTATAAGTCTCTATACATGCCAGGATGAGTCTCATTACTTTGATTAGTAAAATACATGCTGGGTCATTAACATCCTTGTATGTGGCTATGACAGATTCAGCTGTGTCCACCACATACTTCTTTCTAGGCCATGTTCCTGCCTTCGGACCTGCTATCTTTGGAAAATTCAACCATTTGGATGGAATTTGTCCTTCTTTCCTTCTTTCCCAAAAAACTGTCCACTCTCTTCTCCTTGCTACTGGGCAGTATGCTGGATTAATCTTCAACTGAATAGGTGCTTCCTTCCATATTTTTTTGCACTCTTTATTAGCATCCAACCATCTATTTCTCCATTTTGGATTAGCTTTTTCAAATAGCTCCTTGGTCACATTGATATCTTCCTCATATTCTAGATACTTGTTTGGAGGTAATCCCACCCTTGCCAACTGATAATTTTTAATACTTTCCATGATCATGCACAAAGGTATGCCTAATCCATCTGCAACCCAATGATGTTGATCAGGATTTATCCCTTTATTTAAAGCAAATGTAACAATCTGCTCCTCATATTCATCATGCATTTTTCTAATGAAATCCATTCTGGATTCTCTATCTGTCAGAAGTTTCTGGACAAACTCCTCTGAATACTCTTCTTCTGGTGCTTTATTTTCTGGTTCACTGCCATGTTGAGTTCTATCATCACTTCCTACTTCATAATCTTCTGTATGTGTAGTCTCTATCTGATCTTCCACCTGAGTTTGTGGGTTTTCCAGCTTTTTCTGCAGCTCTTCTATTGTTAACATTAAACTTATATTTTTAGATGCCCATATCTCTCTTTCTGCTACCCACTCACTTCTTTCGTTTTCTATATCCATATGTAATTTGTTGTAACCCCTCATTGAGGTAGCAACATGTATACTAGCCTGTTTTTCCAACTCCTTGGCTTCTTTCAACTCTGTTTGCAATCTCATGATTTCCTTGTGTAATTCTTCCTTTTCCTCCTTGATTTCTTCCTTCCACTGGCCTTCTTCCATTAATAGTTTGTTTATTTCCTCATTTGCCTTGGCCATAATTTGATATGAATTCTGCAATGTTCTCTATCTCAATTCAATTTTTCTCAACTCCATCTCAATTTTACTACTATGCTCTGTCTGTTTTGCACACTTCTCTTCAAGATATTGGATTTTATTTTGTTGCTGTACCTCTAATTCCTCCAAAGAAATTACTCTGCGTGCCAATTCCTCATTTTTCTCCTTTACAATTTTCAATTGTTCTGCCAATTGTTCCTTTTCTTTCTTGTGCTCCTTAATGATACTACTGCCTTTTTCAAACTCAGATTCTGCTACCATACCTAATATAATCATGTTTCTACTTGCTGGTCTGAATTGCTCTATGTTGCTCATAATGATCTTGCAAGCAGATCTTATATTTTTAGGTATCCTTTCCAACCCAACTTCTATTTCTATTTGTTTGACTTCTATCTGCTTGTTTTCTCTACACTTATTCTCTTCTTCATCTTCTTCCGCATACTCTATGACTTGAGTCTTTTGTTCTTCATAGCTCTTATTTGCTTCCATCTTTTCTTGGTCTGCAACATCTTTTTCATATTCCAATATCTGGTCATCCTTATTCTCATGTCTTGATATATCTTTAATTAGCTTTGCTCCTTCTGCCTTCTTGTTCTCCACTTCTTGTTGTTGCTCTTCAAAGATATGTCTTTCCTTTACTTGTACTTCCTCCTCCCGAATTATGGCTGAATCAGTTTCCTCATTAATCTTTATCTGATCCTTACTTATCTTCTCTTTTTGTCCTTCTTCTTGCTCATCTATATCCATGAGATCTAGGCCTTCCTCTTGTCCTTGATCTTCTGTAGTTGTGAATTCTTCATTATGATTCAAGTCATTCAAGATGTCTTTTATGCTTTGGTTGATCTCTTTCTCTGTATTCCCCTCTTCTACTTCTTGAGCATTCTCTTTTTCTACTATTTCCTCTTCTGTTTCCTTGATTTGAGATGTATCTTTTTGTTTATTAGCTGGGCTGCATAACTGAACTCCCTTTTCTTCTTCTACTTTTCCTTCATCCAATTTGAAATTGATTTGTTGTGAAGGTTTTGTCCATATTGACTTTAATCCCGAGTCCATTAACCCACAGCTAAATTCCTTTCTTACTTCACTCTCCTCTTCCATCATCACTGCTTTTCCTTTTAGTAATCTTCTCTCTTCTTCAGGGCTAACCTGCTTTGCTGCTTCTGCTTGGACTTGCTTTTCCTGGGACTTCTCTCTCAAGTCTTCTGGTGTTTTATGTTTTCCAGTGACCTATGTTATCACATTAGGTGTACTAGGGACTGAGAAATTCAAACTTTTTAACAAAAAGTTTTCAATATCACTTTCAGAGTCTGAAGAGAATCGTGAAGAGCCTGCTATTCCTGATTTTTCCAATTTTGACTCTTCTACAGCAGTAGATTCCTTTTGGTTCCTTTCTTCTACTATCACTTCTTCAGCTTCCATCATTGGTACAGGTTCTGCTACTGATTTTCTTTTACTTTTCTTAGTTAGCTTCTTCTTTGGTACATGTTTCTTCTGAACCTTCTTCTTTGCTACAACTGTATTTCTTGTTTCAGGAGGTCCTTGTAGTTCTTTGAAGTATGCTAACAGTTCCACTTCTTTTTTGACAAATACTTCCTCTATCTCAGCTGCCATCATCTGATCATGCAGTTCTTCATAATGTTCTACTTCCTCTTGAACCCAATCTGTTGCTTTGCAAGAGTAATCCTCCAACATCTTTTGATATTGTGCTTCATATACTGCCCTTCTATTATTACCTTGAGTCAAATAGGTATACAACTGTTCTTTGCTTGTTTGAGGTGGATGAGGGTCATTTGAAGATTGTACCTGCTTCAAAGCAGCTTCATGCTCTTCCTTAGTTGATTCTACCTGCTCCAATTCAACTGTTCTTGGATCCAATCTCCTTTTCTTGACAGGAACTTCCTCTGAGATTCCCTTTCTTTTCCTCTCTGCTCCCCTCATGCTTGATTGGACTTCTGATTGTCTTACAGATATCTTCCTTGAAGGACTTTTGATTCCTGCCATCAAATTTCTGAAATATTGGGCTGCTGGAGCTAGCTTCAACTGATCCTCTATTCCAAGTACATGATATATTATCCTGGTTAAAAATTGAGCTCCATTCATATACTTCTTCTGCTCCCAATGTTTAGATGCTTCTTTCAATTGCTCATGTATATATGGTGATACATCCATTATTCCAAAGGGCTTAGTTTTGTCCTTATTGTTAAACATAATCAGTGTTACTGATTTGTGTGGCATGGTATATCTCGGCAGTTTTGGGAAACAGAAATATTGCAAAAACATTCTGATGGCATATTCCTCAATTTCTCTTCCCTTGAAATCAGGAAATTTAGAATATCCTGTATATGTTTCTTTATTCTTCTTGACAAAGCTGTTATCCAACTTAGTTCCCATTGGATAAAACTGTAAAGCTGCCCTGATATGCTCTGCTTTTATAGTGATATTCACCTCCTGGTTTTCTTTGTCCTTAACTTTACACCGAAAATATGCCTCATTGCCCTTCCCAACTTCGAACAAGCTGTCCATTACGTGTGCCACTCTTTCAAAGTCTATAAAAAATATAGATTCCTCCAGCAACTTGTGTAATCCTACTGCTTTCCACCTTTTGTAGTTAATTGCACTTTTCTGGAATTTGTAAAACTCTTGACACAGCATAGTGTACTTATAACCTCCAACTCCCACTGTAAATATGTGCTAGCCAATAATTCCTAGAGTTTCCTTGAGTTCCTTGACTATCTTTTCTGCTTCTGGAATCTCCAGCTCCTCATCAGATTCTAATTCTACTGTCTCCGTTGTTGCTTCATTGTCTAAGAACCAATGTCCTCTCGACAAGGTGACTGAGTCTGCTTTGAACTCATGGATTGGTAGTTCCTTCGAATTCATCCTTCTGGAGAAAATATAACATCACACAAAAAAGAAAGAACTCCACCCACATGAGTCATAAGAAAAATAGAAATTGACATTTGTTTTGAAATGGAATGAAAGAAGAATGAAAGTAAAAATCCCAGTTAAATCCTGAGTTTTTTTTTTTAAAGACTCAATTAAAGTGATCATTACATGTGGAGCAAGATGTCTAGTGCTCTCTTCTCTTCTAACAACTCCTAACCAGGAAGAAGATATTTTAAAAAGAAAAAATGAATAAAAAATAAAAAATAAAAAAAAAATAAAAATAAAAAATAAACATAAAAATAATAAATAGAAATCTGCTACCCTTCTACCTATATCTTGCTTTGTTCTATATATCTAATAAAAGGAAAAATGGATAGTTTTCTCTTCTCTTTTTCTTTTCTCTTTTTTTCATGAGAGAAAAATGAAATGGATAATTTTTCTCTCATTTTTTCTCTTCTCTCTTTTTTTCTATTTAATTTTTTTTTTCCAACTACCTTTCCACTTCCTTCCTTCCCCTCCTATTTCTTTTCTCAAAAAAAGGATAAGGTAGAACAATTTGTCTTAATTTTTTTTCAAAAATTGTCAAAATTTCTTCTATGTGACACTCTGATTTTCTTATCCAAGATCCTAGCTGCATCTCAGATACTCATGTCCTTTTCCATTGAATTAGCTCTGATTTTTTTACCCAATAATATTTAATCTTTGCTGATCCTATTCTGGGAATACACCCGTCTTCATTTGATGAGTTGTGGTTGAAATTTTTTGGCTTCCATATCCATTTTGTTCTGGGAATTTGTTTTGATGAGCAGGCCTTGTGTGTACTTTGTTTCCACATCCTTCTTGTTTTGATGTCCTGATATTTTTGATTATACCCTAATTGCCACCTTGCTTCTATCTCTTCACCCTTTTTTGCTTCTTCAATTTGTTGCTGGTTTTGATTAAATGAAGCTTGATCCTTTAGTAATTGTATTGATAATGTCTGTGTGTCTTTTAATGAGAAAGTAAATCCTTCCAGTTCTGAATCATGAATCTCTTGTTGATCTTCCTGTTTTTTAGTACTCCAGAAGAATATTAACAACCTTTTGTCATTTACTGTTAATTTGAGCTTCATTTTTTCAAAATCTAGTATTACTCTACCTTGCCTTAACCATGGTTGTCCCAAAATCAATTTTTCAGTCATCAAGTGATCTGGCCATTCTTCACAATCTATTTTCATAGATTCTGTATTGAACTTAACTTTAAGAGAAGATGAAGACATGCTTTGTATCATTTGTCCCTTCAAAGTTTTGATAAAGGTTTTGCTTTTAGTCCTTTTTAGGTTAAATTTATTCACCAAAGCTGAACTAATCAAATTCACTTGTGCACCTGAGTCTATTAAAACCTTGATTTTTTCATCTTGACAATCCATTGTTATCACAGGCAAATGTTCTTTTTGTTTTACAGGTGTTTCACACAGAAGGACTTCTCTAAGGTTTTTGGTTTTTCTTATCCTTTCCTTTGCCTCCTGTTGAGCTTCTTTTCTAATGTTTTCCTCTTCTTTTTTCCTATTTTGAGTTTGGTGTAATCTTCTCCATTCAGAAACAGTTAATGGAAGGTCATACCTTTTAACTCTACATCCACTTATGAAGTTTGGCATGATTTCCCCATCTATGTTAGCTAGTTGGATAGATCCATTGTTACTGATCTGATGTATAATATAAGGCCCATGTCCTTTTTTCTGAAATTTCTTCTGATGTTCCTTTATTGTATATGCCAGAACTAGATCTCCTTCTTGTAGATCTTTTTCTTTAATATGAACATCATGATAAGCTTTTTGTCTTTTCTTGTCTGCATAGATGCTCATGACTGCTTGGAGTCTAGATGCTCCCAGTTTTTCCAATTCTATCACTCTCTCAGACAATTCATGTCCAGTCCAATTGTATTGACTACCCACCTTCAGTGTTGGAATAAGGAATTCTAAGGGCAGAACTGCATTTTGTCCATATACCAGGTTGAATGGTGTGGTTCCTAATGCAGTTTTGTATGCCACTCTGTAGGCCCATAGGACATGATTAAGTTGTAAATCCCAATCATTCCTGTTTGTGTTTACTAATTTTGACAATACAGTACAAAGTACTTTATTAGTACTTTCTGCTAACCCATTGGCTTGTGGGTGATATGGGGCTGACTTTCTATGACTAATCATAAAATATTCAGTTATGTTTTCTATGATTTGTTTCAAAAAATGAGTCCCCCTATCACTTACCAATTCAATTGGAAGTCCAAATCTGGTGATGATATTTTCATAGAGAAATCTAGCAATAGTATGAGCATCATTTCTTTTTGTAGCTTTGGCCTCAGCCCATTTTGTCAGGTAATCTGTAGCTACTAGTATGTATTCAACATGGGATTGTCTTGCTGGAGGATGTATGGGTCCAATGAAATCCAACCCCCATTTACTAAATGCTCTGGCTGAAATTAATGGAACTAATGGCATATTGTCTCTTTTATTTGGTTGACTCACCCTCTGACAAATGTCACATCTTTTCACGTATGTTCTTGCATCAGGAAATAGGGTTGGCCACCAAAAGCCAAAATATAATATGAGTTTAGCAATTCTGTCACTTGAAAAATGTCCTCCTGCCACTCCAGAATGTGCCATTTCCAACATTTCCAGATATCTATCTTCAGGAACACAAATTCTTAAATATCCATCCATCCCTCTCTTATATAATTGTTCTCCTATCAGTTGATATTCTTCAGAGATCACTTGTAAATTTTTTGAATCTGCACCCGCTATTACTTTTTTTCCTTTTTTCTCCCTTTTCAATTCCTTAATGATGTTCTCACTCCATTCTGGATTTTTTTGAAACCAATATAGAGTAATAAGTTCTGAGTTTTGCAATGATTGGCATTCCCAATAGTTAGCAATATATTTTGTTCATCTTGAGTCTTATTAGGCCAATGTACTCCCATCCTATTGAGATTACTTAGGGTAACTATTCTGGAAGCATGAGTACAAGGGTTCCAACAATGAGCTCTTCTCAGATATTCCTGTTGCTCCTCTTCTGGAGTACAAAATTCCAATATGCTTGTATGGTTGAGGTGATACAAGTGCCCAGCTAGCAACTTAAAGTTTCTGCTTTGTAATACTAAATGTGTGTTGTTTCCAAATGTTCTGCAAGGTCCCATGGTTAGCAAAGGTATTAAGGGCATGGCCCACTCAGGAACACTTTATACTTTGAAGAGATATGTGTCTAGCAGGTCATCATCTAAAGGTGAACTTGGTTCTTTAGCCTGGATTCTAGACAAATGATCTGCTCTCAGATGTATTTTTCCTTGTCTTACCACCACTTCAAACTCAAACTCCATCAATAAAAGAAACCATCTGACTATTCTACCACCGGACAAGGTTTGTCTACTAAATAAAGTAAGGCTTGGTGATCCACAAAGAACTTAAACTTGTTGGCCAAAAGTTAATGTCTATATTTTTTACAGCAAATATCATTCCCAACCCTTCCCTCTCAGTGGTTGTGTAATTTTTCTCTGCTGAATTCAGTTGCCTACTAGCATAAGCCACTGGGAAATCTAACTTGCTCCCTTCTATTGGTTGTGCTAACACACATCCCAAAGCATAATTTGAAGCATCCACATGGACATGAAAAATTTTATCCCACTGGGGTGTTTTCAGAATTGGTGCTGTAACCAAACAAGTTTTTAGAGTCTCAAAAGCTTGGTCACACTCTTTGGTCCACTCAAATTTTGTGATCAATGCATACAAAGGTTTAGCTATGTCAGCAAACTTGTGTACAATTTTTTTATAGTACCCACAATGTCCCATGAAAGTTTGAAGTTCCTTTACATTTGTTGGTCTTGGAAGTTCTACTATGTCCTTTATTTTTTTCTCGTCAGTTGAAATTCCATTTTTGGATACTATGTGACCTAGCATTCTTCCTTGTCTTACAAAGAATACACACTTTTCTGGATTTAAGCATACTCTGTATGTTCTGCATTTCCTGAATATATTTTCTAAATCTTTCAAATGATCCTGTCTTTTTAATGAAAAAGTACACAGATCATCTACATAAACTTCCATTACACTCCTTAGGAATTCTTTGAAGATATGACACATCAATCTTTGAAAAGTTGCTGGGGCATTAGTTAACCCAAAGGGCATAACCCTAAAAGCATAAATTCCCCATTCTGTGGAAAAGGCAGTTTTATGTTGGTCTTCCAATGCTATAGGTAACTGATTGTATCCTGAAAACCCATCCAAAAAACTATAAACGTCCTTCCCTGCCACTCTTTCTAAAAGATGGTCTGTTATAGGCAATGGATAGCTATCCCTTATAGTTGCTGCATTCACCTTTTTCAGGTTAATGCATACCCTAAGTTTCCCATTCTTTTTTGGTACCACAACTATAGGAGATATCCATTCTGTATACTCAATCTCATAGATGAAATTGGCAGCCAGCAACTTGTCAATTTCTTCTTTTATTTTAGCAGAGTATTTATCATTGAATGTGTAATGTCTCTGTTTGCTAGGTTTTGCATCAGGTGTGATAGGTATCTTATGCTCATAGATTTTAGGATCAATACCTTTCAAATCCTTATAGCTATAGGCAAACACATCCCTATAGTTTCTGGCCAAATTCCTTAATGCCTCCTCTTCTTGATTTGTCATGTCATCAGCTATTACAATATATCTTTCTTCCCCATCTTCCTGAGTGATCATAACCTTCTTTGTTTGTTCTTCATTGTCATATGCTTCCCCTTTTCTCTTTTCTCTCTTTGGTTTCATTTTTAGAAGTAATCTGTCTTCTACTTCATAAGTCTTGAAATTTGCTGGTACATCAAACTGTTAATCTTTGTTTGTCATTTTCTCATTTTTTCCATCCTCTTGGTCTTTTTCTATTTCCTTGTGTTTGTTTTTCTTATATTTGCTGAGATTTTATCTTTTATGGCATCTTCAGCTTTTACTTCTTCCAAATATTGTGTTTTTCCATTTTCCAATATTATTTCTTTTTCTTGGTCCTCTTCTGTTTTTGATACCCTTATCATTTGTATTCCAATGTGAAAAACATCATACCCTTCTTCATTTTGAAATTCCACTCCTACATACTCATCACTGGCTAGATCCATAGTAGCCAAAATCTGGTTCCAACCATATGGCTCAAATTCTTCATCTTTGAATTTTTGTGGTACATAGCTCTCATCTTGTAATTTTCTCCCTTCTACAAAATCTTCTCTTCTTAATCTTCTTTTTCCATTTATAAGGTTTCTTATCACATTGCACTTCCATATTGATGATTCTGTTTCATTTTGATCTTCCATCTCTGATTCTTCACTTAAATCTTGATTTTGATGCATCTTGAACCATTCTTGGGGGGATATGTCACAATAATGGCCATTTCTTAGATTTACTCTGGTTATTCTCCCTTTGCTCTGAAGATATAGACAGCCATTACCCCAATCTTGCACAATTTGCATCTGTCTCATAAATGGTCTTCCTAGGATAATTTCATATGAAGTGGATTGTGGAAATTCAACTATGCCAAAAGTATGCTCTATTTCTATTCCACATATATCCACAGTCACCTTTTCCCATATTCCTAGGGGTTTTTCTATATGTCCATCTGCAAGTTGCAATCTCATTTTAGTGGGTATCAATTCACTTTTTCCCCATCTTTCCCAAGTTTGTTTAGTCATGATAGCCACACCTGATCCACTATCCAATATGGCTTGGGCATGGTTTGCACCAAATTGTATTCTCAAGGTTGAGTTCCCTTCTTCTCCTTCATAATATCCACCTATCTTATCAATAGGAATGTACCACAATTCCTCCAACTCTTGTGGCTGTGAATCAAGATTTTCTGGTATTGCTTCCCATTTTTTCATTTTGTATTGTAAGTGAGGATTCTGTTTTACCAATTCCTCCAATGTGGTGTGGTATAAGATTGTACATTGTTTATCTATATTTACCTGGAATGTAATTTGTGGGTTATCTTCTTGATTAATTGTTTCTCCTCTTCTTGTTGCCTTTGACTCCCCAACTTTTGTTTGAGAATTGTCTAATTCCCCCAGTTTAAGTTGTGCTTCTTGGATGATTTGTTTGCATATTTGCATCCTTTCATGTTCTATATCTGTCATAGGATAAGCCATTACATGGTCTGTAGGATTTGGTCCCTCTTGAATTCTTCCCTTGTATGCTTTTATCAAGGTGTCTAGACTTTGTGAATTTCTTATCTCTGACTGGGTTTGTGTCTTTTGAGGAGGAGTACTGTTTGACTGTTCCCTATTCTCTTTTTCCAAGCTTTTACCCATTCTTCTTTTCCTTTCCCATTTTCCTTTTTGTCTGTTTTTCTTCACCTTTGAAACTGAACCTTCATTTTGTTCTTTAGTTGTTTCTTGTTGTTTAGCTTGTGCCCTTGTTATAGCATTTACATTTACTTGGTCAATGTCACTCAATTCTTCTTGCTCCATGATGTTGACTGTTTTCAATGGTATGTTATTAGATGTGTTTTGTTGTTTTTGAGGATTTTTTGGACAATCCTTTATTAAATGATCCCTGCCACAATCCTTGCAATAAGCTCCTTCTATTCTTAATGTAGGAGGTTGTGGACAGTCTCTAATGAAATGTTCTCCCCCACATCTATAACAAGTTATCTTTTGGCTCCCCTTGAATTGAGGTTTTTGATTGGACATATAATGATTGGTTATATACATGAATGTGGCTGTATCCATCTCAATTCTCCCATTTCCCAAATCTAGGGCTTGTAGTTCCGGTTCTCTCAACTCATATCCTTCCCACTCTTCATGATATCCTTCATTCCATTGATAATCTTCCTTGTAAGGTGATCTTATTCTTAAGTTTCCCTCCTCTATTGGTGTGTATTTAACTGGTACCACATTTGTTGGTAGTGGAGGTTGTTGCCCAAGTACATGTCTTGGTTGCTCAATAAACCCAGATTCTCTTTGGTTTGCATAATCTCTCTCCTTAATGGGTTGTTTATTGTAGAAGCATTCTTCTCTGGTATGATTTGTCCATTTCCTCTCTAGTGTACAGTACTTGAGTGTTTTCCTATCTTGCAAATGTGGTGGTTTTTGATATGGACATTGTTGTACCAAATGATTTTCTCCACAGTTATAACATTTTTTATTTGTAGTTATCTTGGTGTTTATCAAATTTGGTGCTTACTTCTAGGGCTTTAGCAATGGCTTGTGCCAATTCTTCTGCTGGTGGAATTTTATCTTCATTTTTTCTAGGTTGGTCAAATGCTAACAGGTCTTGTCCCCTATTGTCTTCCAAATCTATTGCCTCCTTCACACATGCTCCTAGGTCAGAGCATCTCCTATAATACACCAGGGTTCTTAACTGGGCACTTCTTAATCATTTTATGAATAGGGATACTTGTCTTGCCATGGAAGGTACTTCTTCTCTGGGACATCTGTCAATATACTGCTTGAATCTCCTGGCCGCCTCTCTGACATTTTCATCTTTTTGCTGTTTAAAGCTATGTATCAATGTAGCTGTGCTATGTTTTATTCCAGTTTTTGAGAATTTCCCAATGAAGGCTTCTAGGAAGGATTCAATATCTAGATACATTTCCTTTCTCAAGGGAATAAACCAAGACAATGCAGGTCCTGTTAGGGTTAGACCAAAGGCCTCAAATTGTACTTTGTAATCCTCAACCTCTTCTGCTCTAATTAGTTGCCTGAATTATGCAGCATGAGCATGAGGATCGGAATATCCTTCATATTGATTTTTCATGCATTTGACTACTTAATAGGATCTAAGCATTCTGCCCTGATTTTGCCAATGATGTCTTCTTCTCAGAGGAAAATCATTAAATTCTTCTGGTTCCTTTTCAAAAGGATTTGGGGAAGTATGTGTTCTCCTACCTTGTTGTTGTTCACCATTATTGTGAATTTCATGTGGTCTTGGCAAGTCTGATTGCCCTAGGTTCTGTTCCCATGGTCTCTTGTCCGCAAATTGCCCTAGGTCATTAGAATTTTCTGGGTCTAGTGAGAAGATGTATACACATCCCTGCCTATCCTCATATCTACCATCCTTAAATTGTACTACTGGTGTTATGTTCAGGGAACTTCTAAATTTCTCAATCTAATGAGAAACTTATGCATTCCATCCTGATATACATAGGTTCCAAACCTATTTGTATACATGAATTTGAGGATGTTTCTATAGTCCCTAGTTTCAGAGGATTCATTTGTTTCATTTAGATTTTCCATGTTGATTTCTTGCCCTAAATCTCTTTCTTGCAATTCCCCTACCACTGGCTCTATTTCCTTCCTTCCCAGTTCTTGCTTGGAATGTGAGTATAATTTATTACCAGACCTGAGGATCATTCAATAAATTTCACGATTTGTGAAGAAAATCGTGTTTTCCACGATTTTGTGAAGAAAATCGTGTTTTTCACGATTTTGTGAAGAAAATCGTGTTTTTCACGATTTTGTGATGAAAATCGTGTTTACCACGATTTTGTGATGAAAATCGTGTTTACCACGATTTTGTGATGAAAATCGTGTTTTCCACGATTTTGTGATGAAAATCGTGTTTTTCACGATTTTGTGATGAAAATCGTGTTTTTCACGATTTTGTTCCCAGACAATCGTGATTGCTCACAATCGTTAGAAACATGATTCTCTTATGAAAATCGTGCTCTGGGAATCGCAATTTTGTGCTTTGTTTCAGAGAATCGCGATTTTGTGTTTAACTACAGAATCACGATTCTGTTCAAAATTTGAAAATTTTTTAAGGTATTGATTTTCAAATTTTTGTTTCTTCGATAGAATCGCCTTAATTATTTTTTAACATACAATGAAAGAGTTTACTCAAATTTATTATTTTTTCCATAGAAAACTCAAAAAATCAGAACATTGCGATTCCGTGTTTTTGGCTATTTTGTGCTTTTTTGTGCTTTAATCATCATGTAAGTTTAAAGAAATACAAAAAATTGTATTGAGGACTCCTTACCTTGCTTGCTTGATCCAGAAATCTCCAAAACTTTATGGTTGCAGACGATCGCGATCCTGTTCCTGCTCTCACTCTCTCTCTCTCTCTCAAATCAGTTTTTTCTGAATTTCCAGAGTTTTATAATGTCCACACAATCGCGATCCTGTGCAATTTCCTCAAATTTTTCACTTTTTCACTTGTCCAATTTTATTCTTCAACAATCTTATGATTTTAATCCTCAATTCCTATCTTTTCATCATCAGTCACTTCCCTTATCCTATTGGTGGAAATCGCGATTCTGTACTTCTTTTCCACTTCTTCCACTTGCCACTCAATCCTCCCTGATTCTTTGGAATTTGAGTTCCTTCACTTACCCAACTTAATGAAATCTCTTACAACTACCTATCTCAAAACCCCAATATGCTCAAAATTCCAAAAAAATTTCTCTTACAGAAAATCGCGATTTTGTGCAGAGAATCGTATTTTTCTTGTACTTCCTGTTTTTTGCAATTTAGAGTCTTCTTTTCTCTTGTTTCCCTTCAATACCCTTTGCCAATTCCAATTCAGCTGTCACCTGCAATTTTATATCATTAACAAAGAATTATCTAGAGAATCGCGATCCTATGAAGAGAATCGTGTTTTTTCTGCTTTTCCAGTTTTTGGCACTTTTTTGCTTTCCTACCACCTGGTCTCTTTTACTCTTGACAATAAAACTTCAGTCCAACTTCCTGAGGGAAAAAGAAATTTGTTTGATTGTTTTAATGAATTTCATGAATTTTTTTAGTATTTTGCCCTAAATCAAGGTAAACACTTCACTTAGGGTTTCTTGTTTAGTGATCTATTGATCCTGTGTTTCTTGATTAGTTATACTCCTTTATACTTTGCTATCAAAATAGTTCATGAGCAAAACTTCCCAAAGAAAAATGTGCTAAGAAATGCAAATATCAATCTTTGCAAAGATAAACTCAAACATTTTTCTTTTCAAGATGCAAATCAACTTTTTCTCAAGATTATTGCTTTGACTTTAGTTAACAAATGGATCTTACCTACTTGCATCTAGCTACTTTACTTGACTTTTCTCAATGCAATCATGTCATCTTCCCAAGATCAACAATTTTGCTTGGTACTTGGTCAAAAATCACTCTACAAATGCAAAGATAGACACATTTTACCTTATCTTTAGCTTGCTTGATTCAGTTTTTCACACACCTGCACTTTACTTCCAAAAAAATTGATATGAGCAATTATCAATTTGCAAAAATTTCACACTTCCTATTCTCAAAAGATTATCTATTGCTTTCTTTTCCCAAAAGACAAACAAAGAAATCTACCTTTTCATGTTTCCAATTCTTGATTAAAGAGTATTACCTTTTCAATGTGTTCAATACCATCAACAATAGAAGATCCAGCAAGGTCCAACTTCAATGAAGCTTTTGATATACTCCCTGGCAACGACACCAAAAAATGTTTGTTGTGAACCTTTGGAGTTGTCCTCTCCAATCATTTTAGCATAAAGAATCAACAATACATCTTCTATTTGTCAATCCTGGAAGTATACAAGAGATCACAGCCCCTTCTAGATGATAGAATCCAAGAAATAAGAGAAAACTGGCTGGATTTCTGAGAATTAATGAAAATGAAGAGGAATTTCTAGGGTTTGGATTATCTTGAGCAATACTCCATCAATTTCAATAGTCTTGGTGTCTAAAGCATGTTATTTTCTCAGTAGAATACAATCATAAAGTCAAGACCCAAAAATGATACCTGTAACCTTCAGACGAGACAATCATGATTCTGTGAAATCAGACGATTTTCATCTCTAGCACCATTATTCAACAATTTCTCACTCAACACATCAGTAACCAACTCTCTTCATACACATTCATCAGAAATTCACAATAGAAGCTTACAAATCTCCATGGATACACATAGAATAGACTCAACAAATCAAAGAAATCACACAAAAGGAAGAAGCATGATTTTCTGCAAGAAACTCTCTCTCTTTGCTTGGATAGCATGTAATACAAATAACCAACCCTCTCAAAATAGAGGAAATTGTCTTTTATACATTTTCAAGTGTCCCTTTTCACACTTGAATTTTGGTCCTTTTCCCTTTTAATCTAAAAATATGCTATCTAGGAGTTTCCAAAAATTCTAGAAAAAATACATATGATTCTAATCTACATGAGGAAGACTCTTCCTCATTTTTACATCATTTGCATAAATATTTTTACAATTTTTTGGCATTTTACAATTATTTTCCATAAAAAATACTTCAAAAAATACTTCTTCTAACACCATACACAAAATTTATGGGTATATTTCATGAAAGAGAAGTGTGATAAATGTATCCTCATTGGATACTCCCTTGAGCAAAAGTGGTATAAATCTTATAACCCACTCACACGACAGGTGAAGGTAAACAGAGATGTGTTGTTTGATGAAATGTCAAGCTTCTATGCAGATGCCAAAAATGGACTTGATCTTAAACCAAATGACAAAGAAAAGGTGGAAAAATCAAATACAAAATCTCAAGTTTTGAGTGGACCAGATGCATTACCAAGCAATAGTTCCAATTCAAATCCATGGGGTGGAAGATTGCATGGAAATTTTAGTCCAACAAATTCATCAACTACATAAAGAAAATCTTTTTGCTGGTAGTAAAACATCTATAGACTTTGAAGACATTGATGGAGATTCAAGCAATTCAGAGAAGAGCCTTGATGAGGAACTTGGATTGCCCTCTATGAAGACTCGAGAAGTTAGAAAGGCACATGCAGATGATACAAGGCGAAGTGACCCAGGACCAAGAAGATCTTGAAGCATGCGGAATTCTATGCAACGATTGATGTATGATAGTTATATGGCTCCTCATTGTGCCTACATGACCAAGGTAATACAAGATGCTAAACCTTCTTTTTTTGAAGATGCAATTGGAAATGTAGATTTGGAAAAAGCTATGGATGAGGAGATGGCTACCCTTTATGGAAACAATACATGGAAGCTGGTTCCATTGCTGTAACCAAAGATATCCATAGGCTACAAGTGGGTTTTAACTACAGTAAGAGGATGGACTTTGCATCACATGGATGTACAGAATGCTTTCCTACATGGTGAGTTACAGGAAGACGCATACATGGACCAGCACTAGCCACAAGGATATGAAGATTCAAAGCACCCATAATATGTTTATAGGTTGCAAAAGGCTTTGTATGGGCTTAAACAAGCCCCTCGTGCTTGGCATGCAAGGATTGTTGACTAGTTAACCACCATTGGGTTTTCTATGTGATGCAGATAATTCACTATATGCAACGAAGGGTGATGATGACATCGTGATTGCGGCTATTTATGTTGATGACTTGATTGTAGATGATGAAAATGAAGAAAGCATTAAAGAGGTAAAGAAACTCCTTGTGCAAGAATTTAACATGAAATATCTTGGTATGCTACGTTATTTCTTGATCATTGAGTTTATACATACAGAAACAGGTATATGGATGCCGCAAAGGCAATATGCCTTGAATATGCTACAAAAGTATGGTATGGCTGATTTTAAGACAATTTTTATGCCATTAGATTAGAATTTGAAATTGGATACTACATCAGGTGAAGCATTGGAAAATGCTACTATGTATAGGAACATTGTGGGAAGTTTGATATATCTCAGAATTACAAGGCCTGATATAAGTTATATTGTTGGACTTGAAAGTCATTTATGCAAGTTACTAGGAGACCATATTTAGATGCTCTAAGGCATTTCTTGATGGGGAAAGCTCTGTGAGGACTTTGGAGTGTTGAAAAGCCAAAACCCTATATAGATGAGCTAACTCCAACCAATGCCCAGAGAAGAGAAGTAAGAGAGTGGGAGGAGAGGGACAAAGGTGAGTTTTATTTTATCTTAGCATATGAGAAACTCATGATAGGACATATTCAAGATTTGGATACATCAAAGAAGGTGTGTGAGTGCTTGGAGAGATTGTACTCCACCTCCACAAAATCTAGGAAAATTCAGCTCAAGAATGAGCTAAAATAATCTCAAGAAGGGCAATTCTCAAGGCATTAATGATTATATATTAAATATTCACGTGCTTCTAGATGCAATAGGGTCAATTGCTTATGCCCCAAATGATGAGGATCTTGTGGCCACAATCAAAATGGACTTAGAAATGATGAAAAATGAAGGGCCTTGAGAATTTCAGCGTATGTAGGGAATCTTTTACCAACTAATCACTCTCATGGTGACCAAGGAGATGAAACCTAGTGCTAATCATGCCAAGGATAGCAAACCATAATTTTTGTATGCAAGTAGAGGAACTTGAAGACACAATCGAAGTGATACAAGAGGACAAGGAAGATATCAAAGCAACCAAGGAGTTCAAAGACAACAAGAAAATGCAGGTCAAAGAAATGGAAGAGCAACAAATAGAGGAAGAGGTGGAAGTTCTGGTGGAAGAGGGCAAAGTAACTAGGCAAACCAAGGGAATAATTATTTACTTGCCATGAAGTATGGTGAACATGGCTAGTGAAGATGTATGGTATGTAGATGATAGATGTAGCGATCATATGTCATGTTAGAATGATCTTTTTAGTAATTTGCAGGTCTTGAAGCATGAAGGACATGTGGAAAGAGGTGAAAACTCAGAGCATACCATATAACATGTGGGAGATATGAGTTTCTAAGGGAATCAAAGGACAAGGTGTTTATCAAAGATATTACATGTCACCACTATTGCCAAGAACTTGCTTTCAATAAGCCAAATGGTAGGAAAAAGGCTACCAAGTTAGGTTCAATGAAAGAAGATGTTTCATTGAGGATCCAAAGGCTGGTTTAAAGCACATAGGAAAATGGGTGAAACAAGGAAGAATGTTTACGATGGACATAAATCAGCCACACCATTCAATGTATGTCACATATGGAGACAAGAGCATAGTGTTGGAAACAATGTTCACATGGTTCAAGACTTGAAGATAAAGTCTTTAAGAAAGAAGAATACTTTAATACCACCCTCTTCAAAAAGAACCGATGGCCAGTTTTATCATATGTTAAAATCTTTTGGCTATAATCATAAGCAAAAGTAAGTAGCACGTTGGATAAAGCAGGTAGCTCTCAACGGAGTGGCCTAGGTTTGAATCCAATAAGGCATAGATCACAAAATTCAACTTTTGAAAAGCATAGTTTTGGATAAAACTCACGGAGAGCTTCGGACAGTGCCGAATTCAAATCACAATTGTTTGCTTTTGACTATTCATGATTGATCATAGTTTTTTGAGTTATGCTTTTCACAAAGAAACAAAGCTATATAAGAACATTCTTGGCTCATTATCTAGTATCACACACCAATTGGCAACGCCAGTTTTTGGTCCCTCATTAGAGGTGGTGCTCTAGCACACATGGGGCAGCCATGGTGCACTCTAGGAGAATGTTGAGGAGCAGCTATGGAGTACTTCTTGGAGAAGAGTGTGCTCACACTCTTGCTTATGGAGAGAACTTTCCCATCAGCAACTTGGTGGTGTGGATCCGCCATCTACATAATGTATTTGAAGATTGTCTTCTACATGAAGATTTCGGTGTACTTCAAAGACATTGGATGGACGTTAACATAAGATTTGCATCTTATGTTAAGAATTCAGGTACATATTCTCTTTATGCATACAGTTACTACTTGGAGTTTATGGAGGCAGTGGCATCCATATCAGGAGGAGTCCTATTCTGCATATCTAAAGGAGAATCAGTACATGCATGCTACATACACATTCGGATGATATGTTAGAGAAGGTGTTTCCATATGAGTATGAGTATTTTTGTCAACAACATGTTAGCATTCTTTGCTAATTCTATAACTATGTGATGTTTCACACACGCATCTGATTTAGGGACTTCCATAGCCTAAAACCAGATTAGGGTTTGCTGAATATTACTTTCTAACTGATCTTTCCTCTTTTTGCCACTCATATACACTCTTCTACAACCTATCAGGTCATACATCTAATCATACATATTTAGATTTTTGTCCCTACATCTGAATATTCTTGTAAATTTTGTACATACACTCATCCATCTATTTCTGTTCACATAGAGTGGTTGAGAGTTTTGCTCCCACATTGTAAATTGACATTTGTATTGTTAAACTGATTATGGTTTGAGCGTTACTTTACTTCCTATTCAAATGTTTTACGTTCAATTTGGTTCTAAATCTTCTAACCGTGATTCTTTCTCTTAGCCACGTGGGTCCTTGGGAGTGGTAGGGGTCTGTTAGACAGAGGCCCTGTACTATTTTCCCCACTTCTCAAGCACTCATAGATACTCCATCACGTCTTAGCTCAGTAACTGATAACTATTCGGCGTGCGGGGACTTAGAACTTCTGGACTGGACCTGCTATAGTAACAGAGCAGTAGTCCTGTTCTAACTTATAACTAGTAGAGTGCTGAACTCATTAACCGAATATTACTCAATGTACTACTTCCTCTTGATAGGTAAGTATAATAACACGATAGACAGCTGTGCTCGAGGCTACGCACTTATTGTATACCAAACTCAAGCAACAAGTTCCTACCAACAGTCGATTCGTCACAAACTTCTTAATGCTTTCATTCGCATAACGACCCTTACCAATACGAGTCCTTCTTGGGATCGGGATCCACAGTGAACGCAGACTATTGTATCGACCCTGGTCACTTAACAGAAAAATACTAACACGCAATCAGTTCACTTCGGCCTTATACAGTCCCTTGTTCAATAGAAGGATGATAAACCACACTTATTTCGTGAAGAAATCCAGAACCGCATATAACTATCACCAAACAGATTCGCAGCACAGGACTACCGAATAGTACTCTTGCACAACAGGGAGGATAGTATAACAGATAGAAGCGAACAGAACAGAACGAAGCTCAATTTTCTCATTGACATAGCACATACAGTCTTAGACAATCTGTTCACAACTTCCTAAACGGACTCTGTGGAATAGACGAAACAGAACACATACATATACAGTACTGCACTTGCAATTCCCAAACACCGCGACTCGAGACTTAACCAACACACTACAATTCCCAACAAAACAGGGGCTCTTCCCAAAATTGCTGGTCTTTATCGCTTTCCTTTCATTGCTTTAAATAGAAGTCTGTTACAAGGTTTCCGCGAATCTTTTTTTTTACCGCGCATTAAAGCCCTCTGTCTAAGTACAATTGTCCTTGTCCGGCGGCCATCTAACACTGGCACGCACGGTGGACTCGAACCCGCAGGTTTCTACGGTTCGGATACTAGGCCTTCTAAGTACATATTTCGGGCGAGCCTAAATGTTCGGGTAATTTTCTTTTTGAGAGTTTCTAACATCTGTACTAGGGTGGTGGGTTCTAGTAATTGGGCGTCGGTTCTTACTGCACTAAGGGCTATGGCTTGATTTAACAAAATTTCGGCTTGGGTTTGAAGGAAAGCCTCTTGTAAGTAAAAGTCGTTAGCTAATGCCACATCTCGGGCTGTCTGCATTTCGGTCAGTTTGGTCTGCATCTCTGTAATACACTCCTTCTGGTTGCGCACTTGGTTGTCTAGTCGTTCAAACTGCTGGGTTTGGAAATCGAGAGTTTTCCGGTACGCATCTCGTTCTCTGCGCGTTTTGTCGATATCCTTTAGGTGTTGGCCTTCCCGTATTAATTGTCGTTTGAGGATACTGTTAACCTCATCTGCGCATTCTTGGGCTCGTCGTAACTCTTCTTGGACTTGTTGGGCTTCTTTCTGTTGGTCCTGATTCTTCTTGATGGTCTCCTGTAATTGAATCTTTGTTTCTGCGACCAGTTCTTCGAGGGAGGCATTGATATCTTCGTGTTCGTGGAGGGTGGTCTTCAGGGCTTGGATTTCTTCATATGCGGCTTGTAGGAGTCGTTCTTTGGCTGCAACTTGCTCGAGGGCTGCATCTCTTTGCTGTACTAGAGTCTGTTCGGCCGAGAATTTGGCTTGGAGTTCTGCTAACTATGTCTGTGGCTGATGGTTCTCAGTCTTGATAGCTTCGATTTCTTCCTGAAGGGGGGTGATGTCAGCTTCCAAGATGTCGACCTTATATTGATATTCTGCCTTCAAATTGTCCGTGGCTTCCTTAAAATGTATGGGCAGCTGGTGTGATAATTGCATGAGGAACTGCCCCATGGAGGCTAGTTCCGAAAATACGTTGGGTGGTGGTGGTGGTTGACGAGGCTGAGAGGGGGTATCGGTGAGTAGGTTCTGGGAGTTTGGCGGAGAGTAGTTAGGGGAGGAAGAGGAGGATGGTGTAGGTTCAGAACCGGGTCGGCGGGATGGTTTCGGTGGGAGGTCGGGGTTGACAGGTGGGGTGGGCAGAACAGAGTCAATCGTGGTTACCTTTACAATGGTCTGTTCGGTTTCTGTATGGTTGATGGCCGCGATAAGTTCATCCAGTGCTTTTGTGGCGGATTCCGGTTCGTCCTGTTGATGCTCGGATTCCTTTTCGGTGGACACTATCTCTGTGTCTGCTTGGTCTTGCTGGTCTTGTTGCTCTGTCGAAGTGTTGTTGTGTATTGAAGTGGCGGTGTCGTGGTATGTTTCTTTTTGTTTATCTTCTTCGGCGTCGTGTTCCTTTCCGGCGGATCCTTGGACTTCGCTTTCGGAAGAGCTAATCCGGATTTGTTTAGTGCGGAAGAGTTGATTGATCTCTTCGTCTTCTTCGTCAGATTCATCGAGCGGGTGTGCTGATTCTTCGTGCCTAAGTGCGGGGCCTGTGGGTGGGGGTTGTGCGGCGAGAATGGTTGGGAAGAGGAAGGAGATGATGTGGGGAAGGCAAGAGCGCGGAGAGGTGCCCTTTTGAAGTTGCTTTACTATAGCGACGCTTTCCTTATGAATTCGTTGGAAGAAATAAGAGGCAAAGTTCACGGGTTCGCTGGCGGCTAGCTCCAAGGCGGAATAGAAGGGGCGAGAGATGCCGTATGTTCGTTTTTGCAGGTTGAGGATTGCTACGAGAAACTGTAGAGCGGATCGTTCGGGTTCGGGGCGGCAGAGAATGGCATATTCGTTTGATGAGGAGCGGGGGAAGAGTTCGGCCATGCGAGCGACAGGGATGCTAGGGCCATTTTCGCGGCCTTGTGGGGTGAGGCGGTAGGCTGCAGAGAAGGCTTGGAATGTGATGACGGTTCTAGATGGGAGGGAAGGGAAGACCCACTGTCGTTCGGTGATGGGGAATTGGGCGATGGCGTGGATGATCTGCGCGGAGAAGGGATGGGCTTCTACTGAGTGCCAGGGCAACTCAGCGAAGTTGGCCAACCCTTTACAGCGCAGGTATTCGCCGACGTCTGTCGGGATACCATCACGGAAAGCAGCGTAGTTGGATAGCGCTTCCATGGTGTTCACGAGCACACTTACAGACAGGGATAATACGTATAATCTCGAAAACACAATAGCGTTTTTGGCGCAACCGAGGGGGTTAAATAAGGAGAACTCGATGGGGGGTGGGAAGGGGGGGGGGATGGGTATCATTGTGCGGTGCGGGAATGATACTGTTTGCATGCTGGCGTGCGTGCTTGAGTGACCGGTAGGGAGGGGCGGCTGGTAACATAAAGATTCGTACAAAACACGACTAAAAAGGGAGAAAAAGAAAATGCAAATTTTTTTTATACAAAACGCGGTTCGCCGCCGAAATAATTTAATGCGTACTAGTAGTGGGATAATACGGTCGCAGCTTTGACCCATTGATTACCTTTGGAAGTGGGTGTCCGGTCAACGTAGTCAACCGAAAAGTTGCCGGACCGGTTTGTTCTGAGATTTTGAAAGGGCCGAACCATCGTAGTTTGAATTTTCCTGCTGCTCTATCCGATTTTGCGTTATAGAAGAGTACAAGCTGGCCTACCGAAAAGATTGGAGTCTTCAAATATCGATCGTGTGTCTTGGCTTGCCTTAGTTGTACTTCGCGCATGGTTAAAAAGCTGAGCCATCGGTGCTCATCAAGTTCTTTGAGTGCGTCCATTCGTGCTGTCAGCGAATATTCCGGTAGCATCTTCTGAGTGATTGCTACACGCAGACTTGGGATGACTATTTCCATGGGTGCTATTGCTTCTAAGCCATAAGCTAGTTTGAAAGGTGTCAAGCCTGTGGTTACCTTATATGTAGTCCGGTATGCCCATAAGACTGCAGGTAGTAATTGATCCCATCTTTCCGGTACTTCCATGATCAATTTCCGGAGGATATTCAACAGTGATTTGTTTGTACTTTCGGCCAATCCATTGGCACGTGGATAATAAGGAGAGCTAAAGTTATGTGTGACCTTGAATGATTGTGTGCCTTCATTAGATTGTTTACAAAGTGAGTGCCTTGATCTGAGACAATTTCCATGGGTAAGCCAAATCGTGGGAAGACATCCGTGAGTAGACATTTTGCTACCGTAACCGCTGTAGCAGACCGTAAAGCCCAGGCTTCTGCCCATCTTGTTGCATAGTCTGTACAAGTTAGTATGTATCTGTTGTTACTGAAGACTGCTGGGGGTGTGATTGGACCGATAAAATCTAATCCCCATTTCTGAAATGGTTCTAATGGCATGACTGGCTGTAAGGGAAAGAAGTGTCGTTGTAGCGGTTGTCCCGTCCTTTGACAGTTATCGCAGTGTTTGACAAATTGGGCCACATTTCTGTACATAGTTGGCCACCAGAGACCACTCTGCAGAATTTTCCGGTGAGTTAAATCTGTGGCAAAGTGACCACCAGTAGGTGTCGAGTGAGCCATTGTGATAACTGAGTTAATTTCATGCGGAGGAACACAGCGAAGTAAGATTCCGGTGAGGTCTACATAATAGAGCTCTCCAGCAACTAACCGAAATCGGCGGCTAAAGACTGCCAATTTCCTTCGAACTGCCTTGGTCGTCTCAGATGGGAAGCATCCTTCGGTGAGAAAAGTTAACATCTGATCATAGTATGTAGATGGTGCTTGTAGGTTGGCCGTTTCATCGGATAGTGGTTCAGCATTATAAATCGCAGGAGTCGTGTCATCTATGCCTACCAGAGCTTCACCGGAATCCAGGCGAGATAAGAAATCTGCTAGGGCATGTGCTTTTCCGGGTCGGTGAATGACGTCATAATCGAATTCTTGTAAAAGTAGCACCCATCGTGCTAATCGTCCACCTAGATGTTGTTGTCTTACTAGATAGACAAGGGCAGCATGATCCACATGAAAGGTAAATTTCTGGCCTAATAAATAATGTCCGAACTTTTTGATTGAGTAAATCAATCCTAGACATTCTCTTTCAGTAGTGGAATAGTTCTTTTCTGTCGGTGCAAGCCTTCTACTGGCCTAATAAACAGGGCGAACCCACTTATCTGTTTGCTGCATCAGAATACTGCCAATTGCAATATCTGAAGCATCGACAAAAACATGGAACGGATTGTCCCAGTCCGGTGGTTGTAAAATTGGAGCTTGTGTCAGGAGATGCTTGAGCCGATAGAATGTAGTTTGGCATTCTTCAGTCCATTCAAACTGTCGGGGAGTTTTTGTGATTAGCCTGTTCAGTGGTACTGCGAGGTGAGCAAGCCACCGTAAGTGTCTGCCATGCCATCGTATTTGGCCCATGAAACGCATTACTTCTTTTGGAGTTGCGGGTACCGGGGCTTCTAAAATTGCCGAAATCTTATCTGGGTCTACTCGGATACCTTGAGCAAATACAATATGCCCAAGTAGTTTGCCACACGAAACCGCAAACACGGATTTGTTTGGGTTAAGACAGAGTCTATATTCTCTACACTTCTGAAAACAACATCGTAAATGACTTAAATGTGCTATCATCTCCCCAAAGATTGAGAAGTCGTCAAGGTATACTTGCATGAATGAAGTGAGATAAGGAGAAAATATCTCCTGCATACATCGCTGAAATGTGCTTGGTGCATTTCTTAATCCGAACCACATTACGGTGCAGGCGAAGACACCCCAATTGGTAATGAAAGCAGTTTTTGGTATATCTTCTTCAGCCATTCTAACCTGATTGTAACCGCTGTATCCATCTAAGAATGAATACATTTCGTGGCCTGCTACCCTATCAAGCATGGTATCCAAAAAGGGGATCGGGAAAGGATCTGGTACTGTTGCTGTGTTCAATTTCCGGTAGTCTACACAGATTCGTAGTTGCTTATTTTTCTTTGGCACAATCACAATTGGTGAAATCCATTCAGCATGTTCTACTGGTACGATGAATCCTACTTTTAATAATCTGTCAAGTTCGGCTTTTACCTGAGATGCATAATTGGGATTCATCCGATAGCTGGGTTGCCTATTTGGTTTAGCTTCAGGCTTCAGCATGACTCTGTGCTGATATATGCGCGGATCTAATCCTTTCATATCTTTGTAATCCCATGCAAAGACGTCTGAGAATTCGCGAAGGAGCTGAATCAAATTAGCCTGAAAGGTTTCCAGTAGGTTTTGCCTTATTTTTACAGGTCGAGGATGGTCCTTGTCTCCTAGATTGTATGTGATCAGCTGGTCTTCAGGGACATAAAATTGTTGTGGGTTCTCTGTATCCTCTGTCGGCTTGAATAGTGGTTGTAATTCAGTATCTGCTTGTTCAGACTTTTCGGTGATAGCTACTACTGTACAAACTGAAGTGTTCTAAGTATTAATGACGGACTGTAGATCAACAGTTCCTAGAGACATTAAATCGGCGTTATTTTTCAGAAATTGCTCTTCTTCATCATCTGATAGTCCATCTAACATATGAACTGGTTCAACGAGATAAGGTCTGGCGTGAAGTTCGTAGGGTTGTATAGCATCTAGTTTTACCACATATTTATGATTAGCATCCTTGAATGTGAGCTCTTGCGCAGACCAGTCCTGTATTACCTTTGCATGCTTCAGCCAAGGTCGGCCGAAAAGGAGGTTGTAATCCAAGGTGGATTCGGGCAGATCTAGTATAACAAAAGTCATTTTGAAAGTTGTACCTTGTAGAGTAATGGGTACATTCCGTACAAGTCCTACGGGATGGACTCTAGATTGATCAGCCATTCTGACAAAGAATTGAACTGGTTCGATTTCGGTCCAGCCTAGCTTTTTACATAATGCTGCGGTTGCGATGTTTACGCCGGAGCCTCCGTCAATTAATACCTGCGTGATCTTCTGATTCTTATACCATACTGTAATCAAGGGCACTGCATGATCAACCGTAGAATCACATTCTGGTTGAACTACGGCGGTTGTCGGAATGCAAGAGGGTGCCGGGCTAAAATGTTGTTGAAACTGTTGCCGAATTCCAGGTACTAACGCCAAAAGTTGGCCGAGAGGTAGGGTGATAGATGCCTTGGATAAAATTTCCCAGGCCTGCTGAGATTGGTTATCCTGATCCTTTGAATTTGAAGTCTCTGCTGTTGTCGAAGTATCTGTTGTTATGTCTACTACTGATGGTTGTTCTACTGCTGCTCCCTTTTGTTGTGTCCCTTCTTTTATCGACGAGGTCTGAGTCACCGGAATGGGTTCTGGGAACACTGGTGGTTCTGTGGCGGTCCAGTGACTAGCCTTGTTATATATCCTATGTTGTTCTCGTATCCCTGGTTCAAATACTTCTGCCGCTGGTTGTAGTTGTTTACCTGATCGGGTCTGGACTGTAGCAGTTTGCGTTTCTACCGGAGTAATTTGTACCATGTTGGCCATTGGGTTTTGCCGCTCCTTCTTTCTTTGATCATACTCAGCTGCGTCTTTGCAATATCTTCTAATGTGTCCGAATTCTCCACAAAAATGACAGCGTGGCGGTGGTAAATTGGGATTTTCCGGTGGTGGTTCGTTTTGCCAGCGGTTTGCATTATAGTTATTATTTCTCTGTCCTCGGTAGTTTCGATATCCTTGCGGTTGATTGTTTCTCAGTGGCGGAGGTACGTAATGATTTGCTGCCTGTCCATGTTCTTGAATGACAGCATTGACTGTTGCTGTTCCTCGTATTCTGGTATTGTAAACGCAATTTCCAGTGGTGTGTCCGGCAGTGTTGCAGATAGCGCAGAATGTTTGATTTAGCGCACAGTTAGCACTTGTATGCCCTGAATTTTTGCACGTGGTGCAGTATACTTGTCTGGTTATATCTTCAGTCATATTTTTGTTTGTCCTTAACCATTCCAAGTCTTCTGAAAATCCACCAACCTTGGATTCCAACTGTAGAGCCATTGCAATGACTGCATCCAGTGTCATTGCTCCAACACATCTGATGATCATAATCTGCTTCAGTTGTGGGGTTAGTCCATTGATAAACCATTGTGAGATAACATCGTCAGGTAGATTAGCATGTGCTTGTGGTATCTGCCGTAAATGTGTTCTGAAGAGAGTAGTGTATTCCTGGACAGTCTGATTTGCCTTCTGTCGGTTGTTCTGTAAATAATCAAAGATTTCGGCGGGATTCTTCTTTAACCTGAATCGTTGCAAAAAAGCGTCTCGAACTGCATCATAGGTACCGAAATGATTAATGTCGTATTCCGTAAGCCATCTAGCCGCTTCATTGACTAGAGTAGATTGAAAAACAATGGCCTTGTACGCTTGATCTGGTGGATGGTTAAGAACTGCATAACTTATCTCAAAAGTTCGTACATGAGCGTCTGGGTCATCTCCTGGGAATCCACCGAATTTCGTGTAGGTTACTCCTGTTGGAGGCGGCCTTGGTTGACCTAACTGTTGTTGTTGTTGTCCGTTCATCGTAAGTATCTCCGGTCCTTCTTCTGTATTTTGAGGTTGATTAGTTGAACTATCAGAATCTGAATTGCCGGACGGCGTGCCTTCCGGTGTGCTGTTTTTGCGCAAGATACTTCGGTCCTCAGCTTCGAATAGGTCTCCTTCTTTCTGGATGTCTAATATCCGAAATCTTTCTTGCAGACACGCGGGTCTGGCTGAGGATTCTGCAAAAAATGCTAATCCTTGACTGCCCGTTGGTGTTTCTATCACCGGAATATCACCGGAATGAGCTGACAGTCTACCAGACTGTAGCGTTTTTTCGCTTTTACTGATTTCTTTTCCTAGAGTTTGTCTAATTTCCAGCGGCGTCTTAATAGATTCTGGAATTACTGTACTTTGGTTAGGCTAGGTCGAGGTGACACCAGCATGTACCAAAGGCGCTGATCGATCCACCGGAATATGAGCGGAATTAATTCTAGCGTCCTTAACTTGCTCGACCACTGAGTCAGGTCGCGTTATACCTTCTTCTCCTAGAGTTGTTTTTTGTACTTTTCTTGTTCCCGTCGTCTGGGTCTTAGGATACGTTTCACCAGACCGAGTAATCGGCATGTAACATTGCCCAGTGATACTATCTGAGCAATTTGCAACAATCTGGGTCTGTTGCTACTGTCAGTAAATCAAATGTTACTGGATGTTTGCTTCTTACAAACCGCTTAGCACTCTAATGCCACTTTCTCACAAATAACTCATAATCAAAAGCTACTTTACCGCAGAGACTGGTAAACAGTTGCCACTTTCCCACAGACGGTGCCAATTGTTAAACTGATTATGGTTTGAGCGTTACTTTACTTCCTATTCAAATGTTTTACGTTCAATTTGGTTCTAAATCTTCTAACCGTGATTCGTTCTCTTAGCCACGTGGATCCTTGGGAGTGGTAGGGGTCTGTTAGACAGAGGCCCTGTACTATTTTCCCCACTTCTCAAGCACTCATAGATACTCCATCACGTCTTAGCTCAGTAACTGATAACTATTTGGCGTGCAGGGACTTAGAACTTCTGGACTGGACCTGCTATAGTAACAGATCAGTAGTCCTGTTCTGACTTATAACTAGTAGAATGCTCAACTCATTAACCGAATATTACTCAATGTACTACTTCCTCTTGATAGGTAAGTATAATAACACGACAGACAGCTGTGCTCGAGGCTACGCACTTATTGTATACCAAACTCAAGCAACAAGCTCCTACCAACAGTCGATTTGTCACAAACTTCTTAATGCTTTCATTCGCATAACGACCCTTACCGATACGAGTCCTTCCTGGGATCGGGATCCACAGTGAACGCAGACTATTGTATCGACCCTGGTCACTTAACAGAAAAATACTAACACGCAATCAGTTCACTTCGGCCTTATACAGTCCCTTGTTCAATAGAAGGATGATAAACCACACTTATTTCGTGAAGAAATCCAGAACCGCATATAACTATCACCAAACAGATTCGCAGCACAGGACTACCGAATAGTACTCTTGCACAACAGGGAGGATAGTATAACAGATAGAAGCGAACAGAACAGAACGAAGCTCAATTTTCTCATTGACATAGCACATACAGTCTTAGACAATCTGTTCACAACTTCCTAAACGGACTCTGTGGAATAGACGAAACAGAACACATACATATACAGTACTGCACTTGCAATTCCCAAACACCGCGACTCGAGACTTAACCAGCACACTACAATTCCCAACAAAACAGGGGCTCTTCCCAAAATTGCTGGTCTTTACTGCTTTCCTTTCATTGCTTTAAATAGAAGTCTGTTACAAGGTTTCCGCGAATCTTTTTTTTTACCGTGCATTAAAGCCCTCTGTCTAAGTACAATTGTCCTTGTCCGGCGGCCGTCTAACAGTATATATGATAGTGTGAGTAAGCAGTGGTTTACGTAACACTTCACACATGTTGTCTAATCGTTCTCTATCTTTGTCTCATCATTTGTATGATTAAAGTGTGGTATGTTCTTGTTTTGTCAATATTGGGAGATTGTTGGAATATGTGTTGTAGATCCAGGACCTATGGAACTATGGGACATGTGGAATTTGTTATGGGCCTACCTAATTTCCAACATTTGGTATCAAATCACTAACTCTTGAGGTAAAAGAGCTTTTGTAGCAGATGTTGGAGACTTGGGTTGAAGTTTTTTGTTTAGAAAAGGTACCTCATATTCTGCATATTTAGTATATTCAAGAAAATTCAGATTTTTGTGTTGTACCAGTCAAGAGGCAAATCTACTTTCTATGTTTATCTTGTTTTTGGATACATGCTTGTATTCAAAAAGGTGTTCCATCAGATCCTATCACTTGATTGAGAAGTGGAGTCAGCCAAAAGAAAGTCAAGCAAATATTTTCACATTTCACCCGGGTAGAATATGAAGATATGAAGTATCAACTTGTAGGTTTTGGAATTCTCAAGGTGAGAGTTTGTCCACTTATGTTTCAAGTAGGACTTGCAAGTTCTTGGAAAGGATCTAGTTGAAGAAAAAGTTTTACAACTGTTAGTCGGCCGCCGGATTGGGACAGGTATAACGGAAATCTTTGTAAAACATGCACGAAAGGTCGTTACGCGCATATTTGTAATTTCTATATAAAGCAATGAAAAGGAATGCACAAAAAAGGGCGTTTTTCAGGCCATGTCTGGGTATCACCCGATTGTTCGTCTGGGTGAATGTCTGAGTGTTGCTGTAGTGTGTCTTGTTTAAGCTCTACGTACGCTTGTGTACTGTGTATCTGTGCTGTTGTCCATTGATCTCGATTGCATTGTGAATTTAATTCCATTCAGTAAGTCATTGGATCGTTGTCTGAAAGAGTTCGTTGGGGATCTTTGTGACGATTTATTCTAGTAAGACGTACGACGTGGCGCTCCTCTCCTTGTTTGAACTGCTAAGTACTGATGAGTCTGTGTGACTGTGGTAATCTTTCCCTAAGAACGTTGTGCAGAAGTCGTGTTGTTATCGACCTGTAATTGTACGATGAGAGTTACCTATAGTTAAGGATAATTCTAGTGCATGTTAGTCGTCATTACTATAGGTTTGGAACTGTAGGAACCTTCTATAATCCGATTTGCCTGATTGTGAGCGCTGTTTCGTGAAGGTTGGACTACTGCTAAACGGTACAATAGCGTGTTGTTATGAATTAACTCGGTACCAAGATACTGACAAGTCTGGTACAGTGTAGTTGGTACATGTGGTTGAGCTAAGACTGTGATGGCATTGCCTAAGGATAGTATATCCCGATAGAGCTCTTCGTATCTGTACCTGAAGTAGTTATTTTGGGAATTAAGTACAGGGCCTCTGTCTAACAGACCCCTACCACTCCCAAGAACCCACTTAGGTGCTTAGATGCGTTTCTGACAGTTAGAAGAAACTAACAGCGTTTAACATTGGCGCCGTCTGTGGGAAGGTGGCATCAAGATTGCTGTTTATTTGTCAAAAGTGTTATCAAGATTGCCATTTAACTGCGGGAAGGTGGCAACAGATCAGATTGTTGCAAACCTATTGTGGAAACGTGACTAAATTTTTTTTCGACAGTAATAGTACGCGATTAGTACAAAAGATGATACATGGCGGTTACTCGATCTGGTGAAACGTATCCAAAGAACAGCTTGCCCGGGGTACTTAATTTGTTAAAAACGACTCCAGGAGGTAGAAGTACAACTAGGTCTAACCCAGTTGTCAAGAAAATCAAGAATGTTAGTAATGATTCCGGTCATATTCCGGTGGAACGTGTTACGCCTCTAGTGAATTCTGGTACTATTTCGGCACAGTCTGTCGAAGATATAGTAACTCCAGAATCTACCAGGATGCAGTCTGAAGTTAGTTTAACAATCTTGGGTAAAGATTCAAATTTGTTTACGACTAGAAACACTTTAGCAAAAGAAATTAGCGAAGGCGAAAAAACACCTTGTTTTGACGAAATCTCGACACATTCCGGTGATATTTCGGTAACAAAATCGCAGTTCTCTGGTGACGGTTTACCATTTCTTGGTGAATCTTCAGCCCAATCACCGCTATTGGGAGTAAGCTTTCCTACATTTGACATCAGAAAGGAAGGTAGCCTGTTCGAAACCGAGATTCGAAGCATACTGAACAAGATTATCGAACCGGAAAGTGTACAGTTTGACGATACAGATTTCGATAGTTCAGATATTCAGCGCCGAGATACAAAAGATAGTCACAATACACTCGCCATGAATGGGCAACAACAACAACAGTAGTAGCAACAACAAGTATGCCCACCAAGGCCGACTCCGAGAGGAGTAACGTACACCAAATTTGGTGGATTCCCAGGAGATGACCCGGATGCTCATGTACGCACATTCGAGATAAGCTACGCAGTTCTCAACCATCCACCTGATCCGGCATATAAGGCTATTGTTTTTCAATCGACATTGGTCAACGAAGCAGCTAGATGGCTTACAGAATATGATATTAACCATTTTGGCACCTATGAAGCAGTAAGGGATGCCTTTTTGCAGAGATTCAGACTAAAGAAGAATCCAGCCGAAATTTTTGACTACCTGCAAAACAATAAACAAAAGATAAATCAAACTGTACAGAAGTACGCCACTCTATTCAGAACTCATTTGAGGCAGTTACCACCAACACATGCCAACCTACCGGATGACGTTATTACTCAGTGGTTTATCAATGTATTGACCCCACAACTTAAACAGATTATGATTATATGTTGTGTAGGAGCTATGATGCTAGATGCAGTGATTGCAATGGCTCTGTAGCTAGAAAACAAGGTTGGCGGATTTACAGAAGATCTGGAGTGGCTAAAAGCAAATAGAGATACCACCAAAGATCCGACCAGACAGATGTACAGCACTACATGCAAGAATTCAGGCCATACTAGTGCCACTTGTGCACTTAATCAGTTGTTTTGTGCTATCTGCAACACTACTAGACACACCACCGAAAACTGCACATATAACGCCAAAGTGCAGGGAACAACGACTATCAATGTAATTATACAGGAACCAGGGCAGCCTGCCAATCACTATGTTCCTCCGCAAATGAGAAACAACCAGCAACAAGGATATCAAAATTACAGAGGACAGAGAAATAAAAACTATAATGCAAACCGCTGGCAGACCGGACCGCCACCGGAAAATCCCAATTTGCCACCACCGCGCTGTCATTTCTGTGGTGAATTTGGCCACATTAGAAGGTTTTGTAAGGATGCATCTGAGTATGATCAGAGGAAGAAAGAAAGTCAAAACCCAATGGCTAATATGGTACAAATCACACCAGTAGAAACACACGCTGCAGTAATTCAGACCTGCTCCGGTAAACAACTGCAACCAGCAGCATAAATATTTGAACCAGGCATACGAGAACAACAAAGGATGTATGATAAAGCTAGTCAATGGACCACCACAGAACCTCCAGTCTTCCTAGATCCTATTCCGGTAAACCAGACTCCATTAACCGAAGAAGGAACACAACAATAGGATTCCAATTCAGCAGCAGGCACATCATCAGCAGCAGGCACATCATCAGCAGCAGACACATCATCTTCAGCAGGCGCATCATCTTCAGAATCTGTGGAAACAATCCAATCACAAAAGGCTTGGGAAATTTTATCTAAAGCATCCATCACTCTTACTTTGGGCCAATTACTTGCACTAGTACCGGGAGTTCGACAGCAATTTCAACAACAGTTCAGTCCTGTGCCTCCTTGCATTCCTGCGACAGCAACCATGCAACCGAAACCTGATTCTACGGTCGATCATTCACTTCCTTTGATAACGGTATGGTATAAGAATCATAAAATCACACAGGTACTAATTGATGGAGGATCTGGAGTCAACATTGCTACTGCTGCACTATGTAAAAAGTTAGGGTGGACCGAAATCGAACTAGTTCAGTTTTTTGTCAAAATGGCCGATCAATCAAGAGTCCATCCCATAGGACTTGTACAAAATGTACCAATCACTTTACAAGGTACAACATTTAAAATGACCTTTGTCATACTAGATTTACAGGAATCCACTCTTGATTAGAACCTCCTTTTTGGTCGACCTTGGCTGAAGCATGCTAAGGTGATACAGGATTGGTCTGCACAAGAGCTCACTTTTAAGGATAAAAATCGTAAATACGTTGTAAAATTAGATGCTATACAACCTTGCGAGTTGCATGCTAGACCGTATTTGGCAGAACCAGTTCATATGCTCGATGGATTGTCAGATGATGAAGAAGAAGAGTTTCTGAAAAATAACATTGACTTGATTTCCCTAGGAACTGTTGATCTACAATCTGTTGTAGATAACTGGAATCCTACAGTTTGTACGGTGATGACTGTAACAGAAACAAATATGAAAGAAGATAAGGTTACCATAGATGCGCTGATCTACAACAACTTTTTAAGCCATCAGAGAATACAGAGAAGCCTCGATGATTCTATGTTCCAGAAGATCAACTGACCACTTACAATTTAGGTGATGAAGAAAATCCATGACCTGTTAGGATAAAACAGAACTTACCGAAATTATTTCGAGCAGATCTAATTCAACTACTCCGCGAATTTTATGATGTATTTGCATGGGATTACAAAGATATGAAGGGTTTGGACCCACGCATCTATCAACACAGGGTCATGCTGAAGCCGGAAGCAAAACCACTTAAGCAACCCAGCTACCGGATGAACCCGAACTATGCATCACAGGTAAAGGCAGAATTTGATAGGCTACTCAAAGTCGGATTTATTGTACCAGTAGAGCATGCTGAATGGATCTTTCCCATTGTTATTGTCCCCAAAAAGAACAAGCAGTTACGAATATGTGTAGATTACCGGAAACTGAATGCAGCGACAGTGCCTGATCCATTTCCACTCCCTTTTCTTGACACAATGCTTGATAGAGTAGCAGGACATGAAATGTATTCATTTTTAGATGGGTACAGTGGATCAAGTTAGAATGGCTGAATAGGATATACCGAAGACAACCTTCATTACCAACTGGGGTGTTTTCGCCTGTACTGTTATGTGGTTTGGATTAAGAAATGCCCCAAGTACATTCCAAAGGTGCATGCAGGAAATATTTTCTCCTTACCTTACTTCTTTTATGCAAGTATATCTTGATGATTTTTCAATTTTTGGTAAGATGATAGCACACCTGTTCCATTTACGGTGCTGCTTTGAAAAATGCAGAGAATACAGACTCTGTTTGAACCCAAACAAATCTGTGTTTGCGGTTTCATGTGGCAAGCTACTTGGCCACATTGTATCTGCACAGGGTATACAGGTGGATCCACATAAAATTTCAGCTGTGTTAGAAGCTCCTATGCCCACTACACCGAAGGAAGTAATGCGCTTCATGGGCCAAGTAAGATGGCATGGACGACACCTACAATGGCTTGCTCACTTGGCGATACCACTAAACAGATTAATCACCAAGACTCCTCGACAGTTTGAGTGGACTCAGGAATGTCAGATAGCATTTGATCGCTTAAAGTGTTTATTAACACAAGTTCCCATCTTACAGCCTCCTGACTGGGATCGCCCATTTCATGTATTTGTTGATGCTTCAGATATAGCAATAGGAAGCGTTTTAATGCAACAAACTGATAAGTGGTTCAGACCAGTGTACTATGCAAGTCGCAGATTAGCCCCTGCTGAAAAGAATTACTCTGTAACACAAAGAGAATGTCTAGGTCTAGTATATTCTGTCAAAAAATTCACACATTATTTGCTGGGCTGTAAATTTACTTTTCATGTAGATCATGCTGCACTTGTTTATCTGGTTCGGCAACAGCATCTAGGTGGTCGATTAGCATGATGGGTTCTACTTTTACAGGAGTTTGACTACGAAGTCATTCATCGACCAGGCAGTTCACATGCCTTAGCAGATTTTCTCTCTCGCTTAGATTCCGATGAAGCTCCGGTAGGTATAAATGACACAACACCAGCAATTTATGTCTCTGAACCAACGAATGATGAAATTACAGACCCACCTATGCCATCTACATACTATGATCAACTATTGACCTTTCTCACTGAGGGATGCCTCCCATCTCAGACTTCTACGGCAGTACGCAGGAAAATTGCAGTTTTTAGCCGCCGATTTCGGTTGATTGCTGGAGAATTATACTATGTGGATCATACTGGAATTTTACTTCGATGTATTCCACCACATGAAGTTAACTCAGTTATTACTTTGGCTCACTCGATTCCTTCCGGTGGCCATTTTACTGCGGATTTAACACACCGGAAAATTCTGCAGAGTGGACTTTGGTGGCCAACTATGTACAGGGATGTAATGCAGTTTATAAAAAATTGTGATAATTGTCAAAGATCTGGGCAGCCCCTGCAACATCATCTTTTCCCTCTGTAACCTGTCTTGCCATTGGAACCTTTCCAGAAGTGGGGTCTAGATGTTATCGGACCGATTACACCTCCAGCAATCCTCAGTAACAACCGTTATATTTTAACATGTACTGATTATGCTACCAGATGGGCAGAAGCCTGGGCTTTACGGTCTGCTACAGCTGTTGCGGTAGCAAAGTGTCTACTAACCGATGTCTTTCCACGTTTTGGTTTACCACTGGAACTTGTTACAAATCAAGGCACTCATTTTGTCAACAATTTAATGAAAGTACTCACACATTCATTTCAGGTCACACATAAATTTAGTTCACCATATTATCCTCGTGCAAATGGCTTGGCTGAGAGTACAAACAAATCATTGCTGAATATGCTCCGAAAACTCATTTTAGAAGCACCGGAAAGATGGGATCAATTGCTGCCTGCAGTATTATGGGCATATCGGACTACATACAAGGTAACAACAAGATTAACACCTTTCAAACTAGCTTATGGATTAGAAGCAATAGCACCAATGGAGATAGTTATACCAAGTTTACGAGTAGCAATTGCTCAGAAACTGCTACCGGAAAACTCACTGTCATTTCGATTGGATACACTCAGAGAGTTAGATGAGCAACGATGGCACAGTTTTTTGACTATGCAGGAAGTACAGCTAAGACAAGCTCAAACACATGATCGATATCTAAGGAGTCCAATTTTTTCGGTGGGACAACTTGTACTCTTTTTACAATGCAAAGTCGAATCGGTCCGCAGGCAAATTCAAATTACAATGGTTCAGTCCCTACCGGATTTCTGCACAAGTAGGCCCAGCAACTTTTCGGTTGACTACGTTGACCGAAAACCCTCTTCCGAAAGTCATCAACGGTTCGAAGCTGCGGCCGTATCAACACACGTCTAACCCGCACTGAAACGTTTTGCGGTTAGCCGCGTCTTTTGGCGTTCACTTTTCTTTTCTTTTCTTTTTGTGCTTAAATAAATAAGTCTGTAAATATCCGCGTTTTGAACCCTATTTATGACTAAAGCCGCCCTGCCCTTTCGAGCTCTTCATGCATGCATACAGAAGTTAAGAATTATCATCTCAATACCGCGTGATTATTACTGCTTTTGATTACTCTCCGCTACAGCACAACTACATAACCTTCTCCATTTCGCCAAAAAAATGCTATTGCGCTTGTGTGACTTGTGCTCTATGTTTACCCTATGCTCTGTGTGCCTGCGTTCTGTGTCTTCGTGTGCACCATGAAAGCCTTGGCTAACTACGCCGCTTTCCATGACGGTCTCCCTACCGAGGTAGGAGAGTACCTGCGCATACGTGGGTTGGCAAACTTCGCTGAACAACCTTGGCATTCAGTGGAGTCCCACCCATTCTTCGCCCAGATCATTTCCACCATCGCTCAGGCACCCGCCAACGAGCGAAGTTGGGCTTTCACATCTTTACCCGCCCGAACAGTAATCACCTTCCAAACCTTCGCTGAGTCATTTCGACTCCCATCGCAAGGTCGCGAAAATGGCCCGAGTCTACCAGTTGCCAGAATGATAGAGTTGTTCCCCAGATATTCATCCAATGAATACGCCATCCTATGTCGATCGGAACCAGAAAGATCCGCCCTCCAATTCCTAGTAGCAATCCTAAACCTACAGAAGCGCACTTATGGCATATCTCGGCCATTTTACTCTGCCATAGACTTAGCTGCCCGTGAGCCAATCAACGTTGCATCATACTTCTTCCACCGTATCCACAAAGAGTGCGTAGCAATAATCAAACAAGTAAACAAGGGAAGCACGCCTAGATCTAGATTGCCACACATCCTGTCATTCCTCTTTCCGGCAATCCTTGCAACCCAACCACCACCCCGGGGGCCTGTTCTGCGACATGAAGAATCACTGCAGCTATGGGACGATGAGGAAGAAGATGAAGAGGAACTAAATCAGCTCTTCCGCAGAAAAAGAATCAGAATCAGCTCATCTGAGAGTGAAGCACAGAATTCAGTCTGAGATGATAAAGAAGAAGAAAAGCAAGAAGAAGACACCTCCATGACACCACAACGTCAATGCAGAATGAGTCTTCTACGCAATCTTCCCAGGAGCAACAACAGGAAAAACAGACGGAAGCTAACACATCCTCTACCGAAGAAGAATCACAGCAGCAGTCTCAAGGAGAACAACAAGCAGATAAAGAACAAGTGGCTAAAGAAGCGCTCGAAAGGCTTCTTAAGGTAGTTGAGTCCACAGCCGCAGAAACTGAACAACAAACCACAAATGAGGTAACAAAATCTAACTCTGCCATTCCCACCCCATCACCGGAACCTCCACTCAACCCCATCCTTCCTATCCCATCCAATGCACCAATCGAACCTGCAGCTTCTTCAGCCTCATCCCCCAACTACTCTCCACCGAACTCACAGCAACTGCTTACTGCATCGTCTTCCCAACCTCGTCCCCCTCTTCCACCACCCTCCATTCCAGTATTTTCCCAGTTGGAATCTATGGGTCAGCTACCAATAGATTTATCAAGACAACTGCCGCAACAATTGAAGCAAATCACAGACAATGTTCGAGAAGATTTCCAACACAAATTGGAAGTAATGGAGGCAAATATCACTCCCCTCCAAGAGGAACTACAGGTGGTAAAGATTGAAAATCACGCGCTTCATGAACAATTACAGCAACTGCAGACCAGGCTTCAAGAACAGGAACAAATTACAACTCAGCGAGATGAAGCCCTGGCAGCAGCAAAAGAGAAGGAGGAGCTGCTGCTGGCTGCCGATGCAGAAATAAGTAAACTGAATCAACTACTCAAGGATAAAGAAGATGCAACAATGACGTTTGGCAATCTACTAGAAGAAACCAGAACGCATTTAGACGAAGAAGTAAAGAAAAGCCAAGAACAACAGAGGGAGGCTAAATTGACAGAAGAAGAACTCCATAGAACAAACGAGGCTCTAACACATGTCAACAGAATGCTGAAACACTATTTGGCAAAAGAAGCTCAAGCACAAAAAGAAATCGCACAGCTTCGACGAGAAAGAGATGCCTACTCCACAACGATACAGTATCAAAATCAAGAAATTGAAAGAAGAGAAAACCAAATAAGCAATCAGAAAGAACGGGTAATCAATATGCAGAAGCAAGTCGCAGATATGAAGATTTCCAGAGACGCAGCGCTAGCCAACGACTTTTACCTGCAAGAGGCTTTTTTGCAGAATCAAGCCGAAATTTTGCTAACCGAAGCCATAGCCATGAGTTCTGTTAGAGTAGATGCGCAGTTACTAGAACCAGATACATTAAAACAGTTATTAGAAACACTTAAGAAAAAGATCGCCCGTACATTTAGATTAGCCCGAAACATGTACTTAGAAGGAATAGTCGATGAACAATACTTTTGCAACATGCGGGTTCGAGTCCACCGTGCGTGCCAGTGTTAGTCGGCCGCCGGATTGGGACAAGTATAACAGAAATCTTTGTAAAACACACGCGAAAGGTCGTTACACGCATATTTGTAATTTCTATATAAAGCAATGAAAAGGAATGCGCAAAAAAGGGCATTTTTCAGGCCATGTCTAGGTATCACCCGACTGTTCGTCTGGGTGAATGTCTGAGTATTGCTGTAGTGTGTCTTGTTTAAGCTCTGCGTACGCTGGTGTACTGTGTATCTGTGCTGTTCTCCATTGATCTCGATTGCGTTGTGAATTTAATTCCATTCAGTAAGTCGTTGGATCGTTGTCTGAAAGAGTTCGCTGGGGATCTTTGTGAAGATTTATTCTAGTAAGACGTACGATGTGGCGCTCCTCTCCTTGTTTGAACTGCTAAGTACTGATGAGTCTGTGTGACTGTGGTAATCTTTCCCTAAGAACGTTGTGCAGAAGTCGTGTTGTTATCGACCTGTAATTGTACGGTGAGAGTTACCTATAGTTAAGGATAATTCTAGTGCGTGTTAGTCGTCAGTACTGTAGGTTTGGAACTGTAGGAACCTTCTATAATCCAATTTTCCTGATTGTGAGCGCTGTTTGGTGAAGGTTGGACTACTGCTAAACGGTACAGTAGCGTGTTGTTCTGAATTAACTCGGTACCAAGATACTGACAAGTCTGGTACAGTGTAGTCGATACATGTGGTTGAGCTAAGACTGTGATGGCATTGCCTAAGGACAGTATATCCCGATAGAGCTCTTAGTATCTGTACCTGAAGTAGTTATTTTGGGAACTAAGTACAGGGCCTCTATCTAACAGACCCCTACCACTCCTAAGAACCCACTTAGGTGCTTAGATGCGTTTCTGACAGTTAGAAGAAACTAACAGCGTTTAACACAACTTTATGTAAGAAGCATGGACACTTAGAGACATTTGGCATATCTAAAGGACAATGAGTACATGCATGCTACATACACATTCAGATGAGATGTTAGAGAAGATGTTTCCATATGAGTATGAGGATTTCTGTCGGCAACATGTTAGGATTCTTTGCTAATTCTGTAAGTATGTGATGTTTCACACACCCATCTGATTTAGGGACTTCCATAGCCTAAAATCAGATTAGGGTTTGTTGAGTATCAGTTTCTAACTGATCTTTCCTCTTTCTGTCACTCATATACACTCTTCTACAACCTATCAGGTCATACATCTCATACATATTCAGATTTCTATCCCTACATCTGAATATTCTTGTAAATTCTATACATACACTCATCCATCTATTTTTGTTCACATAGAGTGGTTGAGATTTTTGATCCCACATTGTAAATTGACATTTGTATATATGATAGTGTGAGTAAGCAGTGGCACATAACACTTTACACATGTCGTCTAATCCTTCTCTATCTTTGTCTCAGCATTTGTATGATTAAAGTGTGGTATGTTCTTGTTTTGTCAATATTGGAAGATTGCTGGATTCTATGTTGTAGATCTTGGTCTTATGGAACTACGGACCTGTAGTAGATTTGATTAGAAGAGGCTCAAACTTAAGTAAAAACCTCTTAGCTCTTTATCTAAAAGAGCTGAGATGCTCAAACTTAAGTTCGATCTTGTTAGCCCTTGCCCCAAGAAAACTACAGGCTCGAACTTAAATTTAAGCCTTTGAATCATATTAAATTTGATTATGTTGGGTTATATGATAGTTCAAGCCTCTCAACTTCTCCACCCAAAAGATTAGTATATGTAACTCCAATCTACCTTGAGCTTTGATCAAAAGACACTCAAACGTAAGTTTGAGCCTCTTGGCTCTTCCATCCAAAAGAGCCAAGAGGCTCGAACTTAAGTTTGAGCCTCTCAATCATATTAAGTTTGACCTTAGTGGGTCATATGATATGAGGCTCGAACTTAAACCTTTTCCACCCAAAAGATTAGTGTCTCTAACTCAAATGTACTTTGATCTTTGATCAAAAGATGTTCGAAATTAAGTTTGAGTCTCCTAGCTCTTGCATCCAAAAGAGCTAACAGACTCCAACTTAAGTTCAAGCCTCTTAGCTTTTCCACCCAATGGAGTGATGTGTTTAATCCAAACTTACTTTGAGTTTTAATCAAAACAAACTTTAACTTAAGTTCAAGCCTCTTACCTCTTTATCCAAAATAGCAAAAAGGCTTGAACATAAGCTCAAATTTGTTCGATCTACACCTCATCTGAGTCTTTTGGTTTATATGGTAAGTTCAAGCCTCTAAGATTTTCCATAAAAAATAGTAGAGTCTCTAACTCAAATCTACCTTGATCTTTGATCAAAAGATGTTCGAATTTAAGTTTAAGACTGATAGATCTTTATCCAAAAGAGTGAAGAGGCTCAATCTTAAGTTAGAGCATGTTATCAAGATGAAATCCCTCAGGGAGGTGTACATCAAATTTTTCCAAGATCATTGATTTTTTGGTTATTGTGTTATGTTTTGACCAAGAAACAGTAATAAATTGTGCATGTTTCTATTGATGCAATTGGTTATGAGATGAAAAATAGGTTTGATCTTTGAAACCCCTTGAAACCACTTGAAAACCTGAGTTTTACCCCATGGAAACCCTAGGTTAGACCCTTAGATTTATCATTTATCCTAAGTCCTAAACCTTTAATTTGATTTAATTTTTTACATACAGTGTGAAACCAAAAACCTTAGTCCAAGAAAAATAGAAAGAGAAAAGGAAAAAGTACCAAAAATAGAAAAAGAGGAATTGTAAAAATAAAAAGAAGAAAAACCAAAAATAGAAATTAGAGATGGGATTTTCCCAAAATAGCAAATGAGCATACAAGAAGACTTGGAAATAGAAAGTTTCACAAGGGAGGTTGGAAGATTTTAAAGAATAAGTCCTAGGGGGGAACATATAAATAGACATCCAATTCTTATTTGTCCTTCCCTGCAAATTTTATTTATCATTTAATTGTCCTAGGTTGGACCCTTAGATTTATCATTTATCCTAAGTCTTAAACCTTTAATTTGATTTAACTTTGTACATACAATGTGAAACCAAAAACCTTAGTCCAATAAAAATAAAAAGGAAAAAAGAAAAAGAGAAAAAGAAAAAGAACCAAAAATAGGAAAAGAAGAATTGGAAAAACAAAAAGAAGAAAAACCAACAATGGAAATAAGAGATGGGATTTTCCCAAAATAGAAAATGAGCATACAAGAAGATTTGGAAATTGAAAGTTTCACAAGGGAGGTTGGAAGATTCTAGAGAATAAGTCCTAGGGGAGGGGGACCTATAAATAGACATCCAATTTCTATTTGTCCTTCCCTGCAGATTTTCTCTCCAGGTGCCGACTGATCTTTTTTTCAGAGGATTATATGAAGTAAAGAAAGGATTTTGAATATCAGAGTAAAGAAGAATACTCCCCCATGGTCCTATTTTGTGGAATGCCTCTCTAAGTGGATGAATCTCATGATTTGAAGTACTGTTTGAGACATTATATGAAGTGAAGAGAAAGGTTTGAAGATTGAAGTGAAGCATTTTCAGCCTCGTGGATCTTCCTTGTGGATCTTCTCTCTAGGTGTTGGTTCTCATGATTTGAAGAGTATGAGTTAGAGTAAAGTAAAGAAATTCCCATGATTTGTTGAGAAGCTTAAATATTGAAGATCGAAGACCCAAGACCAAGGCAAAGATTAACCCCCCTCGTGGATCTTCCTTGTGGATCTTCTCTCCACGTTCAGTTCAGTGTAGGTTTCTCATGATTTGAGGAACACTATATGAAGTGAAGAGAAAGTTTTGAAGACCCGAAGTAAAGAGTTACCCCCTGGATGATGGAGAATGTTACTTTCCAAAAGAAAAAGCTACTCTTGTAATTAGAGCACCTCTATAACAAGAGTAACTCAAACCTTCACCAATTTTAGAGGATCAGTGATCAATTATAAAGATTTTGAAAAAACCTGTGAAGGAGATGATTACACAAAACGTCTGCTGCACATATCTCTCTTATTAACTTATCAATTGTGTAAAGTTTTTTATGAAACTTTGCATAAGGTGTTGGCTATAGTTTGCACACCTTCTCCAAGTTGAATCACTCCAAAAGATTCAGTAGATCTTGAGAAATGATCTTAACAAGTTACCTATGTCTAAAACTGCTCTTCTGAAAAGTCGATTCAGACACCTGTAACTTCTAACACTTGGTTCTCTCAATCTAGAAGCCGTTTATACAAATACTTTTAGCCATAGATGGCTTACCTTCTAACTTAAATTTTGACTCCTTATTCATGCAAAACTTTAACGTGCACACTAAGAAATGATCAAATCATTGGCCATCGAGATTGCGTTTGTTTCAGGAAACAGTGAACACTTCTTCACATATGAATGTTCCTACTCATAATTCTCACAGCCTGTTTACAATTAGGCTCTCAAACTTTAACCATAGACTCATAACTATGGACTTAGACATCTACAAAAGGATTCTTGAAATGATCAAGCACAGAAGGAGAATGCACCGAAACATCGGGCGTAATTTTTTTTCATTCCTGAAATAATTTTACAACTGAGTGATGAGAGAGATTCTACTCACTTCTAAGATGTCTAATGACTCATACAACTACCAATTTCTCTATTCACATGCTCTCTCCTATTTGCCCCGACTTTTTACTTATATATATAGCCACATATGTAGAAGCTTATGACCATACAAAAGATATATTTGAGCTGTCTCTAAATTAATGTACATATGTGTACACATCTTCAGCTTCTGAATATGCACTTCCTCCATGCTTCATAACTTGAACTTTTCTTCAGTCCTTGACTTTCAAACCTTCATTAAAACTTCAATTGTTGATTGCCCTGCACCAACACTAGAACTCTTCTGTGGATCACCTCTCCAGGTTTCTCATGATTTGAAAAGAATTAAATGAAGTAAAGAAAAGATTTAAAATACCAAGTGAAGAATTATCTCCCCATGGATCTTCCTTGTGGATCTTCTCTCCAGGTTACTGCAGCTTTATGAAGTAAAGGAAGTTATTTGAAGAAAGCTTGGAGGCCCGAAGCAAAGACCAAAGACCAAATTTGAAGTAAAGTTCCTACCGCGAAGACCGAAGAGAAGCCCGTGGGCACCTTCTCGTACTATAGCGGGAAGTCTACATTGTATTACGTGATCCGCACTGTACCAACATATTGTATCACCAATGCGCACTATCGCGGCCTATTGTATCACTGATCCTCACTGTACCTGCCTATTGTATCACCGATCCGTACTATAGCGGCCTATTGTATCACAAATCCACACTGTAGAGGCCTATTCTATCATTGATCTGCATTATTGACCTTCATTGGAGGAATCCAGTTGTATTTACATTGTATCACTGAGCAATGTTGTAGCAAGCATTTAGTATGGTTTTACGTGAAGCATGAACGACTAGGAATGATATGAATGGAATCAGTTAGCAGACTAGAGACTTTTGGCAGTGAAAGATTGGGAATGTGATGGCCTACTTAAACTGAGTGTGTCTATATGCTGATTGATTTGAACGCTTAGTGAGTGGGATTCTTTGGGGCCTACTATTTCTTTCCTGCAAGATCTTACCTCCATATGGATCATGATTTAGAGAAAACCTTCATACTCATGCCAACTGTATATGTGTGTGCATGTTGTTACTGCGCTGTCGGAGAGAAATTGTCACTCCTAAAATATTACAAAATTTAAAAGATTAAAAGATTGTTATTAGTTTGGTTAATTTATGAAATTTTCACTAATATTTGACTTTAATTTTGCAGGAAAAGAAGTTTGCTGACCAAAAATCAAGATGGGAAGTATTCATTTCAGTTTATTTATGGGTTTAGATGATAAAAACGAGGGCTAGTTAAGGGTATGTTTATGTTTTAAAGGTAAATGTAAGGGTATTTAAGGGTTACATATACATTTTGGGCATGAATTATAGGGTTCTAGCTTAAATGCAAGGGTAATTATGGATCATATGCATGTTCTAGTTAAAATTTATGGGTAATTAAGGGTTAAATGTATGTTTTAAACATGAACTTTAGGGTTCTAGTTAAAATGTATGATTAAGTAAGGGTTAAATATTCACCCTAGAGGGTTATGGAAGGTTAGAGAATAGGTTTATGGGTTAGTTAGAGTTAATTGATGTGGTTTAAAGTTAGTTGTAGGGTAAACCTAAGGTTAAATGACTAAATAAGTGAGTTGTAGTTTATAAATAAATTGTTAAATAGGTTAATTTTATCATATGGAACCTTATTAAAATATTAGATAAATAATATTAATTATTTAATTTCACTAAGCCTCAGGTAATAATTAAAATGGGTTAAATTAAATTTTAGCCTAAGGTATAGTATTTATTCTAAAGTTTAGTATTTAAATAAATAAAAAAGAAGAAATGAAAAGTTATTTAAATTCTAAAGAACTTGGTCCATAGGATATTTAGATAGTTGGTTGAAATTGGGGAAATTCAATTGGGGAAAAATCCCACGCCTAAAAAGTTGTTGAGTGATGTGGAGTCAAATTTGGTAAATTGGTTGAGTTATCTAAAGAGAAAAGTAGGCAATGGTGGGCTACTCACATCTATTTAAGAAGGGAGTACGTGCTCACAAGTTCATGTCTTTTTTTCAGGTATTTACTATGCTCTAGACTATAGTCAAATTGTTTGCACTTAGTTCTATGGAAGCTCTCTGACAGGAGGAGAGAGAGAAGACCATCTCTCTTGTCCTTCAGTTTTTGGGAAAGCAAATTTTTTTTTGGAGTTACAGATATTTTTCTTCTTCTTCCATTCTTTTTCCCCCTTTCTTTTTCTTTCCCTCTGTTTTTTTCCCCTCCTCTTCTTTAAATTATATATCTATTTTTTTTTCCCCTCTCTCTCCCTCCCTTTCTCTGCCGGCGGCGCAGCTCTGCTGCGCGCGCAGCAGAGAGAGAGAGAGAGAGAGAGAGAGAGAGAGAGAGAGAGAGAGAGAGAGAGAGAGAGAGAGAGAGAGAGAGAGAGAGAGAGAGAGAGAGAGAGAGAGAGAGAGAGAGAGTGAAGAGAGAGAGTGGAGAGTTTTTTTTTTTCTTTCTTTTTTTTTTTCTCTATTTTTTTCCCCCCCTCTCCCTCTCTTTCTCTGCTGCCGACGGCGCAGCAGCGCCACGCGCGCAGTAGAGAGAGAGAGAGAGAGAGAGAGAGAGAGAGAGAGAGAGAGAGAGAGAGAGAGAGAGAGAGAGAGAGAGAGAGAGAGAGAGAGAGAGAGAGAGAGAGAGAGAGAGAGAGAGAGAGAGAGAGAGAGAGAGAGAGAGAGAGAGAGAGAGAGAGAGAGAGAGAGAGAGAGAGAGAGAGAGAGAGAGAGAGAGAGAGAGAGAGAGAGAGAGAGAGAGAGAGAGAGAGAGAGAGAGAGAGAGAGAAGAGAGAGAGAGAGAAGAGAGAGAGAGAGAGAGAGAGAGAGAGAGAGAGAGAGAGAGAGAGAGAGAGAGAGAGAGAGAGAGAGAGAGAGAGAGAGAGAGAGAGAGAGAGAGAGAGAGAGAGAGAGAGAGAGAGAAAGAGAGAGAGAGAGAGAGTTTTATTTTTTAGATTTTGTTTTCTTTTTTATTTTAAGTTAGTACTTATATTTTATTTTTTTTTCCTCTATATTATGTTCTAAATATTTTATGTTTATTTAATTTATATATATGGTTATATGAATAGAAATAATATTTAATAAAATTATATTAGAATTATATTATGGGAGGATATATATTTATGATTATAGGAATTATATGTATGATTGTGAATGAAAGTTTATTTGAATATATATATAAATATGTTTTAATTTATGTTTATATATGTATAAGTATATAAGTATATGCATTTATTCATGTGTGTGCATGTGACTTAATTTTGTTTTATTATCAGTATATATGTTTATGTAATATATATATGTATGTGTGTGTTTTTTTTTTTTAAGTTATAAGATTGACTGTTTATAGTATGTTGTTATCCTAATGTTTTGTTTTATTTGCTCTCAGGTTAGCAAGAAGAAGAAGAAATTTAGCCTTATTCCTTCCCAATGAACTCATTTTTCCATCCAACTTCTCTTTTCCCAAACATTTATCATGACCATTCTTAGCCTCTTCCTTTCTTACCCTACCCTTAGCCCAAGCTTCTTTAACCCTTAGGCTGATAGACACTTGAGTTCTTTTCCCAAGTATCAAGCTAGTGCATGTTAGATATTAGGATTTGAACCCATGTTTGATGTTAGTGCATGAACCCATGTTAGTGTTAGTGCATGAACCCATGTTAGTTATTAGTGCATGTTAGTGCATGATAAGTATGTTAGTGCATGTTAGGTATGTTAGTTAATGTTGATGCATATTGGTAAATGGTAATACATGTTAAATCTTAAGCAATGCATGCTAGATGTTAGAAGTAAGGGATGTTAATTCATGTTAGTTAAGAAAGTGCATGTTAGATGTTAGGATATGCATGTAGTTGATAGGTATGTTTATGAATGTTAGAAGTATATTAAGTGCATGAATATTGTTTTGCATGTAAATGTATATTTAGCTAATGCATGTTAGAAATTTATCCATGTTAGTTCATGCATGTATATGTTTAGTATGCATATGTGTTTTAATGTGTGTATGTTTATGCATGAGTATGCATGTTTATTTAGTGCATGTGTATGTAAGATGATCATTTATGCCTAAGCATGAATGTTTATGCATGTGCATCTATGTTCATGCATGTGTATTTATGTTCATGCATGCATGTATATTCATATATTTTTATGTTAGTGTAGTTCATGCATGTAAATGTTAGTAAGTGTTCATGCATGAAAAAGTTAGTAGTGTTAGTGCATACATGTATATGTTAGTAAGTGTTAGTTGTGCTTATGCATGTATATGATAGTAAGTGTTAGTTGTGCTTATGCATGTATATGATAGTAAGTGTTAGTTTGTGTTTATGCATGTACATGTTAGTGTATGTTCATATATGTTAGAATGCATATGTGTATTAGTGTGAGTTTATGCATGTGCATGTAAGTTCATGCATGTATGTTAGTGTACATGTATGCATGATCATTTATGTGTGTTAATATATGCTTATGCATGTGCATGTATGTTTATGTATGAATATTTATGCATGTATGTATGTTAGTTAAATGTATGATTATGAGTAAGCAATGTATGTTAATGTATATTAAATAATTATGTAAATGAATTTTTTATTGTAGAGTATAAATTTTAATAAAAGAGTGTACTTATTATATATGTGTTTTTTTAGAAAGATAATTACTTTAATGTTATTAAAAAATAAAATGCTAAATGAGTGTTATTTTTTATATAAAAGATATACTAATTTCTGTCATGTCTTTTTTTCAGAGAGCAACTGGCAAACTGGAGATTCACATGTGACCTGAAGTTTTGAAAAGCAAAGATTACCCTTAATTTGAAACTTTTATTAGCTTGTATAGGCTATTTTTTAGGCTATCATTTAAAACATCATCTTATGATTTGTATAGGAATTTGGTTATTAATTTAGCACCATTAATTTTATGTCTAAAGAAAGTTCTTCTAGTAACATCTTTCTACCTTCATCAACTTTTGAATTGTTGTTTCCTAAACCAATAGAAGATAAAGAATTAATAAAAGAAGTAATAGTAGAAGAATCTTTGCATGATCCTAGAACAACTATAACTTTACTTTCTACTGTTCCTCCTAGTGTTAGTGAAGAAAATTTTCCTCCAACTGTGGATAGAAACGTAGAAACTATCCAAGAAGAAACAAACGAAACTATAAAAGATCAAATAGTTAGTGAAAAGATTATCCTACCTTCTTATTTTGATGCAGTTGAACTTTATAGGAACGCTTCACCTTACGGACCTTAGGAGAAGTTATAGTTATACCTGTTCCGCAAAGTCACCCCGCGTGCGCCGTTAGCGAGGCGACTGAATTGATCCGCCAGTCGTCAGAAATCGCGCCCACACTTTGAACCCGACGTGAAAACAACGGCACAGTGGAACAGGTATAAAACTTTTCTTCTCCTAGCATATGCATTAGCTTGGTTTAGACGACGTGGTTGCGGCAGCTTGAGGTGGTCATCGTGCAGGGGCAGATAATACAAACCTTGTAATTCCCTGGTTGTTGAGGGCTGAGCTTATGCTCTGAGCGCCTCCACGGGAATAGGCAAGTAGTAAACCTCGTCTCTACACCTTTACCATCAAGATTTTGAAGAAAAACGTTTGCACTCACAGCACTTAGATTTTGTATTAGGCATTTATAATCAACAAATGTAACTTGAAAATTTCACATGCACACTAGCTTCTGCTCCAACTGTCAGGCGTGAGGTATATTTTCTTAAATTGCATCTGTTGTGTCTAATTAAGTAGAATTTTAGGAAAGTTTAATTGCTAGATTTAAAATTCATTTCATTTAAAAGCTAGAATTTCTTTTCATTAAGATAGTAGGAATTGATAGATTTAAAATTCATTTTATTTGAAAGATAGAATTCATTTTATTAAGATAATAGAAATTGCTAGATTTAAATTTATTTGAAAGTTAGAATTTATTTTCTTTAAACTAGTAGGAGTTGATAGATTTAAAATTCATTTTATTTGAAAGATAGAATTTATTTTATTAAGATAATAGAAATTGCTAGATTTAAATTTATTTGAAAGTTAGAATTTATTTTCTTTAAACTAGTAGGAGTTGATAGATTTAAAATTCATTTTATTTGAAAGATAGAATTTATTTTATTAAGATAATAGAAATTGCTAGATTTAAAATTTATTTGAAAGTTAGAATTTATTTTCTTTAAACTAGTAGGAATTGTTAGACTCAAAAAGTATTTTATTTAAAAAGATAGTATTTATTTAAGATTGTTTGATTAGTGCAATTTTAATTAAATCAATCAAAAAGAAATTTATTTGAAAAGTTAGTATCTAGATTCATTTTAAAGGATTGTTAAAATAGCTTAATTTAGCTGAAAATTCATTAAGAATTTTCATTTGGGAAATTAGTTTTATTTTTTCAAAGACTTGTTTAAAAAGTTTAAAATTTAAGTAAAGCTGGAATCAGGTAACTTAGTTAGGTTGATAAGGGAACAGAAATCCAAAGTTCAAGAAGAAGTTAAGGAATATATTAAGAAACTTAGGTCTACTTCTATTATTCATATCAAAATGGATGAGTTATTTAAAAATATGATGTCAGAAACCCAAGGCCAAAAAGTAGTTGAGGCTATGTTAAAAGAAAAAGGGAAGTTCACAGGAGTTAATACAACGAACTATTTAGACACTTTTGAAGACCTAGCAAAATTACATGGGTTACCAGTAGATAAATGGGTATCATTTCTAGTTAGACTTGCAATAGGCTCAACTAATAGTGTTATTGAACCTTATAAAGCACTTGAATGGGAAGAATTTAAAAAACAAATGCACAAAGATTTTTACTTAGAAGATTTTAGTCAACACAGTAGGGAGGGATTTATGAAATGGCTTAGCTCACCAAAAACCCAAATTTCACTTACTCAATTACATGGAGAATTTATGAAGAGATTTTCCCAACTGCCTGAACAAGATAGGACTGCCCTTACACCAGATATAGTGCTTTATTTCCCAAAAGTATTATCGACAGATATTAGAAGTGAAGTAGAAAGAAGACTAGAAGAACCGGGAAAAAGATATGGTTTGACAGAAGACTGGGGGGTACTTAAACAAGTAGTAGAAGTTGTAGCTCAGAAGAAACAAAGACAATCATTATTATACGATATGAATATAAGTTTTCCCACAGTAGAACCAACTACTCAAAATGCAAAAATTAATATAAACTCTAGTTTAACTGAACAAGCATCAACATCAAAAGTGCCTATTGAATTACAATTTGAAATATTATTCAACAAAATAGATAACATGATGCAAATGCATACGAACATATCTAAAGAAGTGGCAACACTTCAAAATATAGTTCATTCCTTAGTTAGCCTGCAAGATAGAACGATTCTAGGACCACAATTTACTCATGCCCCGCAAATGAACCCTATACCTTTAGCACCTGTATTGAATCAACCATTAGCTCAGAATCAACCAGTAGCTCAGGATAATGAACGAAGAGGCACACCCATCCGACGATGTGTTTGGTGTGACTCCACTGAACATATGTCTTATGCTTGTGAATCATTAAAAGAGGCAAAAGAAAGAAAACTAGTTATTGATATTGATAAAAAACTATGTGACTATCGCACCCACCTCCCTCTAGCTGTAAATTGGGGAAAAGGTGGGATGCAAAAACTATATGAAAATATATCAGAAGCACAAAGAAGCTCATCTGGGGTTAGATTAGAATGTGATGAAAGTGACTTAGATGATGATACATCAAAAGAAACCAAAAATTATTCAATAGAAGCCTTTATAAAAGCAAGAGATGATATAATGAACAAAACTGCATGGAACTCACCTATAGATAATTTCTCTATCTTTTCACATATTGCAAATGTGGAAGAAAAGAGAAAAAGAGATGAAATTCAAGATTTAGATGAATCCAATCAAAGAGTAACTAGAAAGCAATTGAGACAAGAACCTAAAAATGTACAATTTAATGAAAAAACAAATTTAGATGAGCAAAGAAGAAGAGAGATACGGGAAGGCAAACAACTTGAAACATCAAACAAACCTAGTGAATTAGATTCAAAGTCTAATGAAGAAATAGATAAAAATGGGGAAAAAACCAAGAAGCCTAAAAGAATTCCAAAAGCTATTTTATCATCAGAACTTGAACAAAAAAATGACACAAAGGAAATACTGTATGATATTCTTTTAAAAAGTCATGTAACTATGTCGCTTGAACAAATATTTACTATAGCTAAATTAGAATTTAAAGATAACTTTATCAAAATGATAAAAAGAAAAAGATTTCCTTTAAATATCGATACTGAAATGACTGACAATATAAATGTAACTCACATTTCTAAAGATTCCTTTCTTTCTGACTCTGATGATGAGGAAGAAAGTGAAGGATATGTTAATAAAAATTTTCTAGGACCTATAATTCCAGATAATATACAGGAAAAATCTGAAAGCAATTACAAAAAGAGTTTTTGGGCCAGGGGAACACCAGAAATCAAAGTAAACTTAGGAGATAGGAAAAATTCTTGTACAGCTTTAGCCTTGCTAGATTCAAGTTCAGAAATAAACGTAATATCAAAAGAACTATATGATAAATTTAGATGGCCTATAGATAAACAGCATGGGTGGATTATGAGAACAGCAGACAACGGATGTGGTGCACTTCTAGGAGCATGTGCCAACATTCCAATATCAATAGGAGGAATTAGTGAAACATTTCATTTTTTTATACAAGATAACTGTTCATATGAAATTATCTTAGGACAACCTTTTATCTGTGAAACTAGAATGGAAACTAAAATAATGGACGATGGATCCGCGTATGCTAGATTTAGATCAAAAGATGACTTACAATCCTTACAAGTAATGACTCTTAACCCGAATCATATTAGAAACAGAGAACAAATTAGGAAAACACCTATCAGGTCACAAGAAAAAATGCACGAGAGTCATTTACCTCTTAGTGATTCTGGAACATACTTTGATCAAAATTTTTACTAGAGACCATTGTTGAGCGAGACAACAGTGGTAACTGGTTTGATATCTCGCATAAATGTGTAAATAAAATAGAAAATGTATCTGTCTATTTTTCATCTTCAAAATTACAAATTTTAAATAATAAAGATATTCCTAGAAAAACAATAAAAAAATATATAAAAAATATTTTGAAAATAAAGGATATATGTCTAAAACTGAAAATATTGAAAACATAATTGAAACTTCTTTTTCCTCTACTTTATTTGATGAAATTGATGAAACTTTACATGATGAAAAATTATTACATGTTATTCTTTTAAACTCATTAAATGAATATGATTTAATTTCAAAATTTGTTTCTGACTTTCATGAAGTTCAAATTAATACAAAATATAAAACAGTAGATAAAAAAGTGAAACCTGTAGCTCAAGCTTTACCTGAAGGAAGTGATTTAAAAATTAAACAAGTAGCTAACGATCCTATCTTACGGGACATGTCTAAAATAGGTCATAAATTTACTGAAGAAACTATTAAATTAATAAAAATTGGAAATGAAAATTCTTTTTTATTACCAACTGAACAAGAATTATTTTGTGAAATGATTAAAAAACATGGTAGAGCGTTTTCTCTTTATCCTCAGGAAATAGGATGTGTTGACCCTAGATTAGTTTCTCCTATGATCATATTTACTATAGCCCACATACCTTGGAATCTTCGCCCTATACCAGTTCCAAAGGCTCATTTACCTGAGCTAATGAAACTGCTTAAGGAGAAGATGAAAATGAAAATATTAGAACCTTCCTCTGCACCTTATTCTAATAGATGGTTTACTGTTCCTAAAAAGAATGGTAAACTTAGATTTATTCAAGACTTACAACCCATAAATAAAGTTACTATTACGAACGTGGGAACCGGCCCTATTGTAGGAGAATTTGCCGAAGCTTTTGCTGGGCATTCTATCTACTCTATGGGTGATTTATATTCAGGATATGACCAGTTTCAGCTTGCTACTGAAAGTAGAGATATTACCACGATGAAGACTCCTTTAGGATTAGTTCGTATGTGTACTCTTCCCCAAGGAGCTACAAATTCGGTAGCACATATGATGAACGCGATGAATAGGGTTCTTCATGACTTTATTCCTAATGTGACCATGCCGTTTATAGATGATATCCCAATTAAAGGATGTGAAGAAAAAGAAAAAGATGAGACATTAGATGCATTAGGATGTAGGAAATTTGTAGCTAATCATATTTTAGATTGTGAAAAAATTCTAAAAAGATTTGAAGAAGTAGGATTAACTTTTTCTATAGAAAAATCAGTTTTTGGAGTTAATGAAGTTTTAATTGTAGGTCATTTATGTGGTTATTACGGACGTAGGCCTTATCCTCAAAAAGTAGATGCTATTAATAAACTATCTGAAACCTGTAAAAACATTAGTGAAGTTAGACGTTTCTTAGGAGCATGTGTATTTTATGCAATTTGGATTCCGCATTATGCCCATGTAGCTAATCCATTGTACGATTTACTTAGGAAAAACAGAAAATTTAAATGGACTGAAACTCATGTTAAAACAATGAAAAAACTAAAAAAATTTGCTTTCTAATGCACCAGTTTTGAAACGTGTAGATTATTCAAACAATAAACCGATTATTTTAACTGTAGATACTAGCCCTATAGGAATAGGCTGGGTAATAGGTCAAGATGATAGTGAGGGAAATAGATATGCTATTAGATTCGGAGCTAAAATTTTGCATGAAACTCAAAGAAATTATCCACAAATAAAACGAGAATTATGGGGTTTAGTTACTGCATTAAAAACTGATAAAGAGTATTTTATAGGAGCTAATGTCATCATAGAAACAGATTGTTTATCTTTAATAGGAATGATTACTAACTGTTCTTCTCCTGATATAGCTATGTTAAGATGGATATCATATATTAAGTTTATTAATCCTATTTTAAATCATATTTCTGGTAAAACTAATTCCGTTGCAGATATGCTTTCTAGGGCTAAATTTGAAGATGATGAATTGACTAAAACTGATTTAAATGTAATTAATTATATTTCTGATATATATGTATATGAAAAATTTAATGAAAATGAGTATGAAGGGATTTGGTATGATATTGGTTATTATCTTAGTACTCTGAAGCAATTACCTATTTGGTCAGCTAATAGATTTAGAGATATTAGGAAACGTGCGTTTAATTTTTTCCTAAAAGATGGTTTTATTTGGCGACATGCTAAAGGGAAGATTAGATATCCTCAGCGAGTTTTAGGAAATAAAAAACTGCAAAATAAAGTTATGATAGATATGCATGAGACTCTTTGGGCAGGTCATAAAGGCTTTTACGCAACTTATGATAAAATTAGAGAAGCCTACTGGTGGCAGGGTATGTATGTGAATGTACGTGACTTTGTTAGTACTTGTACTACATGTCAGGTACATTCGTCAGTTAGGCATAGAGAACCTTTGCACCCTACCTATCCTCCTTGTATTCATTACAAGTGGGTAGTTGATTTAGTGACCATGCCTAAAGGATTAGATAAGATGAAATATATAGTTTTAGCTAGAGAAGACCTGACTAATCATGTAGAAGGTAGAGCGCTTCGTACGAAAACTACTTATAACGTATGTAAATTTTTACTAGAAGAAGTTATTAGTAGATTTGGCTATGTAGAGAAGATAGTGGCAGTTAGGGGAGAGTTAGATGCTAGAGAGGCTAGAGAATTCTTTGATCTGCATGGGATTCGTCTGTCTCTCACTACTGCTTATAATCCGGAGTCTAATGGTAAGATTGAGCGGGGTCATCCCTCTATTGTGAAGGCAATTTCTAAGGCCTGCAATGGTGATACGCAACAGTGGCCTAGATTCCTTCCTTTTGCACTTTGGGCAGACAGGATGACGTATACTAGGTCTACAGGATTTATGCCTGCAGAACTAATGTACTGTCAAAAACCAATTTTTCCTATCCAGTCCCAGATTATTTCATGGACGACACTTCCGTGGAATAATGAGATGACTCGTGAAGATCTAATTTCAGTTAGGATTATGCAGTTAAATATAGGTAATAAAATGATTGAAGAAGCTGTTCAGAAAATTAAAAATTCACGTCTTAAAAATAAAATCTATTTTGATAAAAAACATAGACTTAGACCTTGTACTATAGAAATAGGTGACTGGGTTTTAGTTTATGATAGCACTTTTGATACTCAGTATGATGCTAGAAAAAAATTAATTAAGAGATGGTTTGGACCATATGTAGTTGTGTCTGTATTTGAAAATGGTACATTTAAGCTTAGAGAATTTGATGGTTCTTTATTGAGAAATTTGATTGCAGGGAAAAGAGTTAAGCTATTTAAAAAGAGAAACAATAAAGAATATGAAATTGAAGACAATGATGCTGAAGAAGATGCTGCTGAAAATGAAGATGACGATTAAAAATCTATTTAAAAAATCAGGTGAAACAGTTTTGATTAGAGATTCTTTAATTTTTTGTGTATATGCATAAGCATTACTGCATGTATTAAAAGGATATGTTCCAATTTATTTAAAAAAATCAAATAGAATTAAGATATAGAAATATCTGAAATATTTATGATTGAAGCATAATAACTCGTATTTATATGAACTGAATCAGGAAGTTAAATAGAAATTTTGGAATTGGAAACTTGTAAAAGGAAAGGTAGTCTTATTTGGAATATATGTATATGCTTAAAAGAAATTTTATTCATTAGTAAATGGGATTTTGTATCTTGCTTTTATTTTTTATGAGATCTGACCTCTAAATAAAATAAAAATTAAGTAAAAACTTCATACCCAACTAGTTTATATGTATGTGTCTGTTGTTAGTGTGCTATGTTGGGCTAGTAGGCGGGTGGAACAACCTTGGTCGGGTGATCAAGACCACGAGCTGTAGCTAGTTTCATCATAGGCCTAACCTATATGTTGTCATGCGCCTGCATGGGTCGGTAGGCGGGTGGAGTTACTCTGGTTGGGCGATCAGAGCCACGAGCTGACGTCGATTTCATGTAGGGCTGACATAGTTTGTCGTGCGCTATACCGGGTTGGCAGACAAGTGGGGTAAACTTGGCCGGGTGGACAAGTCCAGGAGTCGCACCCAATTTCGGTATAGGCCGATTTGTTATAAATTAAAGAAAAAGCTGAGTTGGGATGAAGTAAGAAAAATGAAATGATTTAAGCAATAAAAAAGAGTCAGACCATAGGAAATAAAAGTAGGAGGCATATAATTCTGTTATCTGATGGGAAAAGTTTTCTTTTTGTGTATGCTGTTATGAAGGATAAGTTACTTATTCTTAGCAAGTGACATGAACAGAAGGACTATAAGACTTATGATTTATTCTTATAAATATTTGTTTAAATGTGGATTCAAAAATATGACATGATATTTTATAACTTATTTCTATGTTGATATTTTTTAAATGATTTGTACAAATCTTTTTAATTGCATAAAGTGTGAATGCATGATGTAATAAAATTTTGAAATGATTTAAAATTATTGTTAAAAGAGTTTGATTTGTTCCACTTGAAACTGCAGGTTGGCCCATCGGGACGATGTGCAGGTTTAGTGGGGGCGGATGTCGGAGAGAAATTGTTACTCTTAAAATATTACAAAATTTAAAAGATTAAAAGATTGTTATTAGTTTGGTTAATTTATGAAATTTTCACTAATATTTGACTTTAATTTTGCAGGAAAAGAAGTTTGCTGACCAAAAATCAAGATGGGAAGTATTCATTTCAGTTTATTTATGGGTTTAGATGATAAAAACGAGGGCTAGTTAAGGGTATGTTTATGTTTTAAAGGTAAATGTAAGGGTATTTAAGGGTTACATATACATTTTGGGCATGAATTATAGGGTTCTAGCTTAAATGCAAGGGTAATTATGGATCATATGCATGTTCTAGTTAAAATTTATGGGTAATTAAGGGTTAAATGTATGTTTTAAACATGAACTTTAGGGTTCTAGTTAAAATGTATGATTAAGTAAGGGTTAAATATTCACCCTAGAGGGTTATGGAAGGTTAGAGAATAGGTTTATGGGTTAGTTAGAGTTAATTGATGTGGTTTAAAGTTAGTTGTAGGGTAAACCTAAGGTTAAATGACTAAATAAGTGAGTTGTAGTTTATAAATAAATTGTTAAATAGGTTAATTTTATCATATGGAACCTTATTAAAATATTAGATAAATAATATTAATTATTTAATTTCACTAAGCCTAAGGTAATAATTAAAATGGGTTAAATTAAATTTTAGCCTAAGGTATAGTATTTATTCTAAAGTTTAGTATTTAAATAAATAAAAAAGAAGAAATGAAAAGTTATTTAAATTCTAAAGAACTTGGTCCATAGGATATTTAGATAGTTGGTTGAAATTGGGGAAATTCAATTGGGGAAAAATCCCACGCCTAAAAAGTTGTTGAGTGATGTGGAGTCAAATTTGGTAAATTGGTTGAGTTATCTAAAGAGAAAAGTAGGCTATGGTGGGCTACTCACATCTATTTAAGAAGGGAGTACGTGCTCACAAGTTCATGTCTTTTTTTCAGGTATTTACTATGCTCTAGACTATAGTCAAATTGTTTGCACTTAGTTCTATGGAAGCTCTCTCACAGGAGGAGAGAGAGAAGACCATCTCTCTTGTCCTTCAGTTTTTGGGAAAGCAAATTTTTTTTTGGAGTTACAGATATTTTTCTTCTTCTTCCATTCTTTTTCCCCCTTTCTTTTTCTTTCCCTCTGTTTTTTTCCCCTCCTCTTCTTTAAATTATATATCTATTTTTTTTTCCCCTCTCTCTCCCTCCCTTTCTCTGCCGGCGGCGCAGCTCTGCTGCGCGCGCAGCAGAGAGAGAGAGAGAGAGAGAGAGAGAGAGAGAGAGAGAGAGAGAGAGAGAGAGAGAGAGAGAGAGAGAGAGAGAGAGAGAGAGAGAGAGAGAGAGAGAGAGAGAGAGAGTGAAGAGAGAGAGTGGAGAGTTTTTTTTTTTCTTTCTTTTTTTTTTTTCTCTATTTTTTTCCCCCCCTCTCCCTCTCTTTCTCTGCTGCCGACGGCGCAGCAGCGCCGCGCGCGCAGTAGAGAGAGAGAGAGAGAGAGAGAGAGAGAGAGAGAGAGAGAGAGAGAGAGAGAGAGAGAGAGAGAGAGAGAGAGAGAGAGAGAGAGAGAGAGAGAGAGAGAGAGAGAGAGAGAGAGAGAGAGAGAGAGAGAGAGAGAGAGAGAGAGAGAGAGAGAGAGAGAGAGAGAGAGAGAGAGAGAGAGAGAGAGAGAGAGAGAGAGAGAGAGAGAGAGAGAGAGAGAGAGAGAGAGAGAGAGAGAGAGAGAGAGAGAGAGAGAGAGAGAGAGAGAGAGAGAGAGAGAGAGAGAGAGAGAGAGAGAGAGAGAGAGAGAGAGAGAGAGAGAGAGAGAGAGAGAGAGAGAGAGAGAGAGAGAGAGAGAGAGAGAGAGAGAGAGAGAAAGAGAGAGAGAGAGAGAGAGAGTTTTATTTTTTAGATTTTGTTTTCTTTTTTATTTTAAGTTAGTACTTATATTTTATTTTTTTTTCCTCTATATTATGTTCTAAATATTTTATGTTTATTTAATTTATATATATGATTATATGAATAGAAATAATATTTAATAAAATTATATTAGAATTATATTATGGGAGGATATATATTTATGATTAAGGAATTATATGTATGATTGTGAATGAAAGTTTATTTGAATATATATATAAATATGTTTTAATTTATGTTTATATATGTATAAGTATATAAGTATATGCATTTATTCATGTGTGTGCATGTGACTTAATTTTGTTTTATTATCAGTATATATGTTTATGTAATATATATATGTATGTGTGTGTTTTTTTTTTTTAAGTTATAAGATTGACTGTTTATAGTATGTTGTTATCCTAATGTTTTGTTTTATTTGCTCTCAGGTTAGCAAGAAGAAGAAGAAATTTAGCCTTATTCCTTCCCAATGAACTCATTTTTCCATCCAACTTCTCTTTTCCCAAACATTTATCATGACCATTCTTAGCCTCTTCCTTTCTTACCCTACCCTTAGCCCAAGCTTCTTTAACCCTTAGGCTGATAGACACTTGAGTTCTTTTCCCAAGTATCAAGCTAGTGCATGTTAGATATTAGGATTTGAACCCATGTTTGATGTTAGTGCATGAACCCATGTTAGTGTTAGTGCATGAACCCATGTTAGTTATTAGTGCATGTTAGTGCATGATAAGTATGTTAGTGCATGTTAGGTATGTTAGTTAATGTTGATGCATATTGGTAAATGGTAATACATGTTAAATCTTAAGCAATGCATGCTAGATGTTAGAAGTAAGGGATGTTAATGCATGTTAGTTAAGAAAGTGCATGTTAGATGTTAGGATATGCATGTAGTTGATAGGTATGTTTATGAATGTTAGAAGTATATTAAGTGCATGAATATTGTTTTGCATGTAAATGTATATTTAGCTAATGCATGTTAGAAATTTATCCATGTTAGTTCATGCATGTATATGTTTAGTATGCATATGTGTTTTAATGTGTGTATGTTTATGCATGAGTATGCATGTTTATTTAGTGCATGTGTATGTAAGATGATCATTTATGCCTAAGCATGAATGTTTATGCATGTGCATCTATGTTCATGCATGTGTATTTATGTTCATGCATGCATGTATATTCATATATATTTATGTTAGTGTAGTTCATGCATGTAAATGTTAGTAAGTGTTCATGCATGAAAAAGTTAGTAGTGTTAGTGCATACATGTATATGTTAGTAAGTGTTAGTTGTGCTTATGCATGTATATGATAGTAAGTGTTAGTTGTGCTTATGCATGTATATGATAGTAAGTGTTAGTTTGTGTTTATGCATGTACATGTTAGTGTATGTTCATATATGTTAGAATGCATATGTGTATTAGTGTGAGTTTATGCATGTGCATGTAAGTTCATGCATGTATGTTAGTGTACATGTATGCATGATCATTTATGTGTGTTAATATATGCTTATGCATGTGCATGTATGTTTATGTATGAATATTTATGCATGTATGTATGTTAGTTAAATGTATGATTATGAGTAAGCAATGTATGTTAATGTATATTAAATAATTATGTAAATGAATTTTTTATTGTAGAGTATAAATTTTAATAAAAGAGTGTACTTATTATATATGTGTTTTTTTAGAAAGATAATTACTTTAACGTTATTAAAAAATAAAATGCTAAATGAGTGTTATTTTTTATATAAAAGATATACTAATTTCTGTCATGTCTTTTTTTCAGAGAGCAACTGGCAAACTGGAGATTCACATGTGACCTGAAGTTTTGAAAAGCAAAGATTACCCTTAATTTGAAACTTTTATTAGCTTGTATAGGCTATTTTTTAGGCTATCATTTAAAACATCATCTTATGATTTGTATAGGAATTTGGTTATTAATTTAGCACCATTAATTTTATGTCTAAAGAAAGTTCTTCTAGTAACATCTTTCTACCTTCATCAACTTTTGAATTGTTGTTTCCTAAACCAATAGAAGATAAAGAATTAATAAAAGAAGTAATAGTAGAAGAATCTTTGCATGATCCTAGAACAACTATAACTTTACTTTCTACTGTTCCTCCTAGTGTTAGTGAAGAAAATTTTCCTCCAACTGTAGATAGAAACGTAGAAACTATCCAAGAAGAAACAAACGAAACTATAAAAGATCAAATAGTTAGTGAAAAGATTATCCTACCTTCTTATTTTGATGCAGTTGAACTTTATAGGAACGCTTCACCTTACGGACCTTAGGAGAAGTTATAGTTATACCTGTTCCGCAAAGTCACCCCGCATGCGCCGTTAGCGAGGCGACTGAATTGATCCGCCAGTCGTCAGAAATCGCGCCCACAGCGCTGTGATGGGCTAGTAGGCGGGTGGAACCACCTTGGTCGGGTGATGAAGGCCACGAGTTGAAGCTAGTTTCATCGTAGGCTTGACTTATCTTTTGTCATGCACCTGCATGGGCCGATAGGTAGGTGGAGTCACTCTAGCCAGGTGGTCAGAACCAGGAGCTGACGTCGATTTCATGTAGGGCTGATGTTGTGTATGTCGTGCGCTATGTCGCGTCGGCATACAAGTGGGATAAACTTGGCCGGGTAGACAAGTCCATGAGTCGCACCCGATTTTGACATAGGCTGATTTGTGAAAATAAAAGATAAAAAGAATAAATGCTGAGTTGAGATGAAGTTAAAATAAAAGAAAAGAAAAAGAAAGAGAAAAAGAAAAATGAAAAAGTAAAAGAAAAGAAAAGATATATGATGGAGAGTTGGACAATAGGGGATAAATAGGGGAATCAGGGCATATTCTACAAATTGAGTTAGTAGAAGCTTAGTATATGCTAATACTTAGGATAAGTTGCTGGATCTCAAGGAGTTGAACAAACAGAAGATCTAGGAAGACAAGGACTTATTCACATGATTACTTATCCAATTGTAGAAGCGAAAACATAGTATGATGTTTGTGAAGCTTGCATCTATGTAATTTTCTAAAATTTGTTCTAATCTTTATAAAAGTTGCACGGAGTGCATGAGGTCACGTTTCAATTTTTGAGAAGAAAGACATTAAAATAAAAAAGAGTTTCAAAAGAATCTTGATACACTTCTGTTGGATTATGCAAGTTGGCCCATCAAGACAATGTGCAGGTTTCAGATGTTGGGATGAAATCCCTCAAGGAAGTGTACATCAAATTTTTTCAAGTTCATTGATTTTTTGGTTATTATGTGATGTTTTGACTGAGCAAGAGTTATAAACTGTGCATGTTTGTGTTGATTCAATTTGTTATGAGATGCAAAATAGATTTGATCTTTGAAACCCCTTGAAACCACTTGAAAACATGAGTTTTACCCCATGGAAACCCTAGGTTGGACCCATAGATTTATCATTTATCCTAAGTCCTAAACATTTAATTTGATTTAATTTTGTACATAGTGTGAAACCAAAAACCTTACTCAAGAAAAAAAAAGAGAAAAAGAAAAAGAACCAAAAATATAAAAAGATGAGTTGGAAAAATAAAGAGATGGGATTTTCCCAAAATAGCAAATGAGCATACAAGAAGATTTAGAACTAGAAAGGTTCACAAGGCAGGTTGGAAGATTCTAGAGAATAAGTCCTAGGGGGGGAAACCTATAAATAGACATCCAATTCCTATTTGTCCTTGCATGCGGATTTTCTCTCTCAGGTGCCGATTGATCTCTTTTTCAGAGGATTATATGAAGTAAAGAAAGGAGTTTTAAGACCAAAGTAAAGAAGAATACTCCCTTCTAGTTCGCTTTTGCGGAACGCCTCTCTAGGTGGAGGATTCTCACGATTTGAAGTACCGTTTGAGACATTATATGAATTGAAGAGAAAGGTTTGAAGACCAAAGTGAAGCATTTTCAGCCCCATGGATCTTCCTTGTGGATCTTCTCTCCAGGTGCTAGTTCTCATGATTTGAAGAGTACGAGCAAAAGCAAAGTAAAGAAATTCGCATGATTTGCTGAGAAGCTTAAAGATTGAAGATTGAAGACCAAAGCAAAGGTTACCCCCCCTCATGGATCTTCTTTGTGGATCATCTCTCTAGGTTCAGTTCGGTGTAGGTTTGTCATGATTTGAAGAACAACATATGAAGTGAAGAGAAAGTTTTGAAGAACCAAAGTAAAGAGTTACCCCATGGAACTCTTTTGTGGATTGCCTCTTGGGGTTTCTCATGCTTTGAAGAGGATTAAATGAATTAAAGAAAAGATTTGAATACCAAGTGAAGAATTATCCCCCCGTGGATATTCCTTGTGGATCTTCTCTCCGGGTTACTGCAATTTTATGAAGTAAAGAGATTTATGTGAAGAAAGCTTGGAGGCCTGAAGCAAAGACCAAAGACCAGATTTGAAGTAAAGTTCCTGCCGCAAAGACCGAAGAGAAGCCCATGGGTGCCTTCTTGCACTATAGTGGGAAGTCTAAACTGTATTACTTGAACCGCATTGTAGCGGCATATTGTATCACCGATCCGCACTATAGCGGCCTATTGTATCATCGATCCACACTATAGCGGCCTCTTGTATCATTGATCCGCACTGTATTAGCCTATTGTATCACCAGTCCGCATTGTAGCGGCCTATTGTATAACTGATCTACATTATTGACCTTTATTTGAGGACTCTAGTTGTACTTACACTGTATCACTGAGCATAGTCATTTCATTTTGCACTGTATCTCAATTTATCATGAGCATATGCACACGACCAAGCCTTTCTCTCTCGAGGTGCAGGCCTACAACGTACGATATGAGTCACCATACCGAGGGCAAGGTGCCTAGTGCACATAGGCCACTTGTCGAATAGGGAGAGGGACCCACACGGGGGCCTGATCCAACCCTACGTTGCTCTTCCCTCCTTGCTTGAGGTTAACTTCTAGCCTCCTAGTTTTTCCACCCAAAAGAGTAGTATCTTTAAGTCAAGCTTACTTTGAGCTTTGATCACGATAGGATCGCACTTAAGTTTGAGCTTGTTAGCCCTTCCACCTTAGAGTTTCTCAGATTTTCCACCCAAAAGAGTAATTTTTTTAACTCGAATCTATCTTGAGCTTTCATCAAAAGACACTCGAACTTAAGCTCAAGCCTCTTATCTCTTTATCGAAAAGAGTTAAGAGGCTCAAAATTAAGTTCAAGCTTCTAAGCTTTTCCACCCAAAAGAATAGTGTCTCTAACTCAAATCTACCTTAATATTTAATGGAAAGATGCTCAAACTTAAGTTCGAGCCTCTTAGCTCTTCCACTTAAGATGCTTGAACTTAAGTTTGAGCCTCTATAATTTTCCACCAAAAATAGGTAGTGTTTGTAAGTCAAAGATACCTTTTACTTAGAGACACTTCTATTAGTCCCTTAGCTCTTCCATCAAAAGATCTAAGAGGCTCCAACTTAAGTTCAAGCCTCTCAATGTTTCCAAAAAGAATAGAGCACGGTCTCTAAGTCAAATATAAGCTGATGTTCGAAATTAAGTTTGAGTCTCTTAGTTTTTCCACTCGTAAGAGTAATGTCTTTAAGTCAAAATTACTTTGAGCTTCGATCAAAAGAGGCTTGATCTTAAGTTTGAGCTTCTTACCTTTTTATCCAAAAGCTAAGAGACTCAAACTTAAAGTCAAACTTCTTAGTTATTGCACCAAAGATAGTAGAAGCTTGAACTTAAGTTTGATCCTCTTGTTTGAGTCTTTTGGCTCATATGATATGAGGCTCAAACTTAAGTTCGAGACTCTTAGCTTTTCTACCCAAAAGATTAGTGTCTCTATCTCAAATCTACCTTGAGATTTGATCAAATAACACTCTAACTTAAGTTCAAGAATCTTAGTGTTTCCACACGAATGTGTGATGTCTTTACATTAAACTTACTTTGAGATTTGATCAAAAGAGTTTGAAGTTTGAGCCTCTTAGCTCTTTATCTAATAAGAGTCTCAAACTTAATTTTGAGGTTCTAAGCTCTTCCATTCAAAAGTGTAGTGTCTATAAGTCAAATATACCTTGAACCTTGATGGAAAGAAGCTCAAACTTAAGCTCGAGCTTCTTAGCTCTTCCATCTAAAAGAGTGAAAGGCTCAAATTTAAGTTCAAGCCTCTGAAATTTTCCATAAAAAAGGGAGTATGGTCTCCAATTTAGTTATACCTTGAGCTTTGATCAAAAGACGATCAAATGTAAGTTCCAGCCTCTTAGATCTTGCATCCAAAAGAGTTTGAGCTTCTTTATTAATTTAATTTTGGGTTTGAGCCTTTCAATCAACTTCATCTTGATTCTTTTTTATCATATTCTATGAGGCTCAAACTTAAGTTCAATTTCTTTAACTGTTGCACCCAAAAGACTACTATATCTATCTCAAATTTGATCCTCTCAAGTCAAACCTACATTTTATGTATTCCATAAAAAACAATAGAGGCTCGAACTTATGTTGGAGCCTCTCAATCAACTTAGGTGTTTTTTTGTCAAATGTTATGAGGCTCAAATTTAAGTTCAAGTCTTAAAGTCAACTTAAGTTTGTTCTTTTTCGTTATATACTACCAACCACTTACTTAAGTTGGCGCTTGTAAGCAGAGGCTTGACATAAATTGAAATATTATGAGGCTCAAACTTAAGTTGGAGGATGTTTATCATAATATTTAAGTTTGATAATTAGAGATGATAATGTTGATAATACGTTTGATGAATCTGGATGAGAAAGTTGATGTAATTATGCTCATATTTGTTTGTTATGGTCTAAGGGAAAATTTTTGTTTGATATTTTAGGAGCAATGGAAAACATGGATACTGTTGAATTTCAAAGAAATGTTATCCATAATGTATTTTCATTTGAAAATTTATAAAGAAAAAGTGGGATGAAGGTTCCTTCAAATAGAATTAAGGTTTAGAAATCTTTTGATTTGACGCATAAAGAAGACATGAAATGGTTTTGTAACACTTATGACCATGAAGAAAACTTAAAAGCAGATGTGCACTTATTTATGACACATGTAGGATCTACGTATGGTGATATGGGAAATATTGTTCATGTTTAAGAAGATGTAAATACACAAGGCACACCATGCTTTATGTCTAAAGTGCTTCTTGATGGTGAAAATATTAATACGAGTAAATTTTTCTTATCATGGGGGAATTTTTGTTTGGGGAATATGTATGAAAACTTCTGATCAATCATTAGGCTCAATTGGATTGAACAAGAATTAGTGAACATCATAAAAGAGGCCAAAAGATTAATAGTAAAGTCAAAATGTCTGGAGAGAAGCTCAAATGTATTAGGGAGATTCAAGAAATGAAAGTTGAAAGGCTCTTCAAACAAAGATTTAGGATCATCATCAAAGTATGTACAAAATGATGAAGATGTATCAATCCGACATTCCAATAATAGATGTAAAGAAACTGAGGATATGGTAGTGTAGCTAGAAGAAAATAAGATGATCGATTTAGTACTTCAAAAACAAGAATATTATGATTGTGATTCAATGCACTATTTAATATTGATGTAAAAAAATGTTTTCCAGCACCATCGAATTATGTATATCAAAAATTGAATAGAGATTGGTTGTGCACATCAATAATGATTTTCTCTTGGCTCGCAAAGAGAATGAAGTTCTTGCAGTTGTTATGCTTATTAATCAAAGTTCTGGAACACCTCTACAAACTTTGTCTCATGATGATATTGATAAATTTTAGTATTGGATGATATATCGATAACATTCACCAGTGTAGCGAAAACTTGGCAATGTGTTAATTCACCTATGGCTACATTACAATTAGGACTGCAATTTAGATATAAGAAAGCAAAAATTATAGTAAATTTTACTCCAAAAATTTAGAGGGAGATATCGAAAGAGGATAATTTGATGGTGGTAAAGTCATTACAGAAAGAACCATTTATGGATCAACTTTTACAAGCTAGATCTCAATGGAAAGCTAACAGATGTCCATCCAAGTCTCCTCTCAGTTTTAATCAGAGTAAAAGATAATTTGTATCATGAAGTATTTTTATATTCTTAGTATTTTTACTTTCTCTTTAAACTTATATTCATTTATGTATTTAGGTGCTTCATATGTATATTTATCTTTCAAAACTTGTATCTATTTAAATTATATATATATTTTTTCACAAAATTTTGTAGAGACTATAGAATAGACTTTAAAGAAAGGATTTATAAAAAATTATTTGCACATTATTTTATGTGATGATGATGAATGGTAGAATTGGATATCAATCATGCTTTTGTATAATCAAGGAGCACTACTTAATACAAAAGGTGAAGTGCCGAATTGCAAAGGAAATTCATCAAAAGATGTTACATTGATGACTACAAAGATGGTAGCAATGAAAGGTTTTCAACTAAAGCAAGAACTAGAGACAACTATATTAGGTATAAAATTATTTAGATGCATTGCATGCTTAGACAAAAATGAAATTTTAGAGATTCGAAAGGCAATTTTAGAAAATAAATTTTTTTTAAAGAAATAAAAATCATTGCACATGGTTGACACGGAAGAAATGGCATGGGATTAAAGATAGATCATGTGTTAAAAAATGCGATAATTGCTTTTTTATTGATTTAAGAGGAGAGATTTTCACTTGGGAAAAGGTCTATCAGAAATATAACATCATAGATATACAATATGCAAAAGTTAAAAGTTATAGTGAGAGATTTGTGAAAGATTCATTAAATAAGGCAAAGAAATCTCCTCCTCTACCAAAGGTTTCCATAAATTTGTTTAATCATTTGTATAGAGTTGCAATGGGCATAAAGACCATAACATTATTCCATAGTCAATTTATGGATTTGGTTTTGAGTCAAACAAGGTGGAAATTCTTTGTTGAGAGAAATTTCTTCTGTCCAACATCACTTTCTTTAGGTTTGACTTAGAACTATAAAGTCTACATGCTCAGGAATGTATTTCAACAACCCTCTTCTCTAGATTGGTTTTTACACTCACTGGGATGAGCTTTGGGGCATAATATATTCTGATATCATCTATTGATTTTATCTATGTTCATATGCTTGTTGGAGGGCAACAAATGGCTATGAAAATGACTTTTAAAATTGGAGCGATTCGGGCTAGTAATCCTTTGATTAAAGGAGAGTTGGATTTTGCAATAGTGCTTATATACATTAGAAATGAAGACAATTATCAAATGATTGATAAAATACATCACGCAAATCTAAGTATTTTTGCTAAAAATGGCCCTGATGAATTCATAGATAAAAATTTCATTGATGATTTCATCAAGAGTTCTACTCGTGAAGACAAGTATGTTATAGAGTTGTATTGTCAAGGAATTGTTCTTTAGAGAAGTTTATCCAAAAAATTGCAGATGATTTGTTATATGCTTAGAGGTTGAAGAAAAGAAATTAGAATCAAGTTTCTCTTCACTTTCCAAAAATGATCCTTCTTTGCATCAGTGGAGTGATATCAGTAATTAAGGTATAGATAATACAAACGACATGTTTCAAAATGGTGATGGTGAGATTGATGTACAACCCAATGGAGAGGAATCTGAAAGGAATAAGGAGGATATAGAATCTGAAGAAGATATTGTTACAATGGATGAAGATATTGCAAGTAGTTCAAATATAAGAGAAGGAACTATAGCTTTAGAAAACATTGATTCAATGTATTGTAATAAATTCCCTAGTTTTTAAAGTATGAATTTATTTTTATATGCTAGTGATGATTGTATTCATGTAAATCATTTATGTTCATCGTGAAAAATATAATTTCATTTTGAATATATTTGCTATTGTCGAATAAAGTGATATGAGTTGCTAATTATGTAAATCTTTTTATTTATTGTTAATATCATATACTTATGAGTTGAAATGGGACATCTCTTATCTATTTGAGTAATCTGAATTTCTTTTTATCAATGATGCATAAATTAATCTATTAATGTTTTTAAATTGATGATGCATGATTCATCTATTTGTGGCTTGAAAATATAAATCATAAATTTTAGTAAATTTTAAACTTATTGTTTTTATATCTATGATCCATTTGATTAAATTCAACATTAAAATGTAGGCTTAAGGTGCAAAGGAAGTAATAAGATTAGGTTCAAACTTAACATTGAGATTGAAATGTGAGCTTTTTGAAATCAAGAATCTCCTAATTGCTTAAGTAAATCTTAAACTTGTTGTTTTTAAGTGTAGATGCATAGAGTAAGTTCAACATTAAAATTTGAACTTAAATCTTAGACTTAAAGTTTGAACAAAATAGGATCAACCTTAAAATTGAATCTCTACTCACTTTAGAGATCCAAACGTAAGTTTTTAATATCAAGAGAGGCTTAAAGATTTCTTGGTTCATAAGATGTTATATGCGTAGTTTAAAAATCAAGCTTTGTTTTGAATTTGAATCTATATTCATATTTTTATAAAGCTTTAAATTAATCAATATTTGTTTTGAACGTTTCTTTGAATCTATGTTCATCAAATAAATCTATATTCATTTTCTTATGAAAATGTTTTGTGGATGTGGTTTTGTATATATGCATAAGCTATTTATGTGAGAAAGAGAAATTAATTGAGAAAATAAGTATTAGTATGTCTAAACATTTCATAAGTGACATTGTATTGGAAATCTTGTTGGCCATTTCGAGGGTGAAACAAGTAGTCTACATGAGTAAAGCTCTTATCATACATTAGATAAACTATGTAATGTTATGAATAAACAACATCATATACCTTTTTGGATTTTACCAAGTATATTTTGTAGCATTATAATTATTTCATTTTGATTTTAACTCATTTTTTAGCTACTTTCTTTCATGTTTTTAGAATTGCAAAACAAAATCCATTTTTTAAATCCAATAGAATGGAAATGCAAGTAATAGGTTTATATTCATATCAATAATTAATCTTAAAGATTTATTTACACTTATTGTGTATGTATTTATACTTATTTTTTGTTATATTCAGAGAATATGCATCATCCAATTCATACAAGGAAGCATGTACTCCTTCTTGATCTGAATGGCCTTCTGTTCAACCATGATATAAGATGGAACAAATCAAAGAAAGATTATGTCAAAATTTATACAAATGGTGATGACAAAAAGAAAAATCTATACATCCAAGATGTTTTGAATTTTTGGATTCTATTTTTCAACACTTTCATGTTGGTGTTTGGTCATCCATGTTGAAAAATATTTTTTTGGCGTACGTGAGATTCATCAAGGAACATACAAAAAAACGATATCCTTTTTTCATGATCTAGAGTCAAGAAGATTATTATATGGATCACCTAGAAGAAATATATAGACCAAATCAATTTAATGTTCAATCTATGTTTAAGCCACTACATAAAGTTTGGTGGTACTTTCGAGGCTTTTGGACAAGAAAAAATACATTGCTCATTGATGATAGTTCCTTCAAGGTTCTATCCCAATAGAAAATTGCATATATATTAACCCTTATCAAGGAAGACATGGTTATTTACTATTGAGTGATCTTTTACCCTACCTTTTGAGCTTAATCCATATGGATCATATTAAGAAATTTATTTTGCTCAATCGAATAGGACAACCACCTATCACCACAAAAAATGATATATTTCCTATGTTTTGATATGTAATAGAGAATTCATATTCAATATTAGACCATGAAATATTGAGTTGATCAAATGATCATTCAAATAACGTGATAGTATCATCTTCTACTGACTCTCAAGTACAAAATAATAATGAGAAAAAGCTAGATGTTCCATTTTCTTGCAAGGAAATAAAAAAGGAAGATATAACAACAATTGCATCCACATTTGGTGTTTCACTTTTAAATAAAGAGCAAGTAACACTTTTACAAATGTGCTACAAAAATAAAATTATGAGAAAAAATCATGCAATATTTTATGCAATAAGGTTGGGCTATAGGCAAAGTCGTTTCATAAGTGGAGTTGCAGCAAAAGCATATGTAAAGTGGAGTTTCAATAAAAGCATACATTAGTCACTACTTAATTGTTTATATCTAATAAAATATTATAATAAAATTATATTGTTTAATCTTCATTAGCATTAATATAGATTTATCTCAATATAATATCATGCATTTAGCTCATGTAACATATTTTACATGCATATATATATATATATATATATATATATATATATATATATATATATATATATATATATATATATATATATATATATATATATATATATATAGATGAAGCTCATTCGAGGCTTAATCTCCTTTTGATTAAATTGATCGAAAGAACAAGTATAAAGTTATATAATAGAAACTGGAATACCCATAAATGTGAAATCATGCATTTAAATCATGTCATATATTTTCTTATGTATCATCAATTTTAATTCATTTTAAGTTTGAATATTGAGAGAAATAATAACGGCTTAATTAAAAATATCTTCAATTAATTTGTAGCTATGAAATAATATAGACTGTACAATCAATTCAATTGATTTTTATATAAATCTAATTAGCCTTGTCTCTTTTTTGTAGATCACAATGCTGATTTGCATTCAAAATACAAAGAAAACACAAGGTTGGCATTGATGTGTTTCTCATGTTCACACTTATACGAATCTTCATCAACAAAGCAAAAATTTTCTTCATTCTGAAGAGGTGAAAGAAGGATGTTAATTTTGGAAATGAATGGCATTTCGATCAAGATAATTGATAAGGAAAGGGGTGATCTACTATCTGAATCTTTTCAAAATCATATGGATTTTGTCAAAGAGAACCCAACAACTGCCCATTATGTTTGCAAGCATGCATTATATTTCTTGGATTTTTATATGAATGTGTTTGAAGTGTATATTTGGACCACTAAAAGATTTTCAATAGCTCAAAGAACACTCACACTGTGTTTTCCAAAACACAATCAAAGGTTTTATGTTATAGCAGGTTAGGGTGCATGCCAAAAAACTAATATGCACATTGGATATAAGTTTGTACATCATATGAATTTGGACACAATTCGGATTTTTTTATTTGGATGGAAATAATACCTTGCTTTTTATTATACATTGTATCATGTAGTTTGGAATATGCAAGGCACTTACGTGGTTCTACCAAAGCTATGCAGACAATCATCAAAGGAGTCGGAAAAGATTTTGTCCAAAACAATGGTTTCTTTGCTTCATGGATGGATTTTCACAAAGAATACACATTCTTATGCATGCAATAAAATTGTAAATCAAACACCTTGTGATAGAGAAACATATTTTGTACTTGAACAATATATTAAGAAATGCTATCAATGATTTTACAATATTTGAAGATCATGTATTCAATTTTATTGGTGTTTTTAAACACCACATATTTTTGGGATTTTTCAATCAAGTAAATAGTTATTGGTGAATTAATTTTCATATATTTGAGTTATTATTAAATTGGATTGTTTTTTATGTAAAGAGAGATGGTGGATGCAATCTGAAGATGAGTTGGTGCTGCTACAACCAGCTTCACACCAGCAAACTAAGACTTTAGAGTTGGTTAGTAGAACCTTTGAGCTTCCTTAATCCACAAAAAAATCACCCAAGAGTTTTTGGAACAAGTATCTCAAAAGTTTGAGTCACGATAGACTAGTTGCAAAATGAGTAGCTCCCAAAACTTGCTATTTTTGTACATACACTTGCTAGAAGAAATGAGTAGTGCTCTCAACCTAGTACGAATTAGAAAAATTCCTTTTGGACATAGAAAATAGACATAGATAGGTTGCTAAGACAAGTTAAAACACTTCAGTTGATCAATTGATCAATGAGATCAAGATTTAGAAAAATATGGAACACTCCCACGATTTTCGATGCTCTCTAGAGATTGGACTAGTGAGCCAAAAAACACAGATTTATGAGAAATAATGAATTCAATGACAATGAGCTTTTGTAAAAATAAACTAGACTTGGAGATCAATCCAATGCACTTTAAAAATCTGAAAAAGGTTATGTATAGCCTGCGATATGAGCTTCTTAAGTTACTGTTCTAAGTGAGTATAACAGAAAATAAAACAGAGAAGAAGTAGATGATGAATGTATAGATTCACATATAATTACAACCACGTTGGCAATGAATACTTGCACAATGGGATTAGAATGATAGAGCTATTGAGTAAGCTCTTCAATCTCTACAAATGAACATGAAGTGGGCATGAATCAAGCTCTCTAATGGAGACTTCTTTCTTGATCTTTTTATAGCTACGTTTGGAGGTAGTTTTGAATTTGAATTCAAACAACTTCACCTAAAAGTGATGCTAGGAATTAGGAGATATTCTCTCAGTGGATGGATTCATAGTTTTAGGTAGTTAGAGTCTCATTATCCAAACCTCTATATTCAGCTTCAGTAGAAGTTAATGCCACTATTGGTTGCTTCTTGGATGACCAATAAATTATTTTTGAACCTGTGAATGATACATACCTGGATGTGCTTCTTCTATCATCTCTAGATCCAGCCCAATCCACATCTAAGTAGGCCTTTAGCTGAATATCTAAAGTAAATGGATACAAAAACCTTCATTCATGGTCCCCTTTAGGTACTTGAGGACTCTCTTGGCTGCTTCCATATGTGGTCTTCTTGGCTTATGCATAAAGTGACTCTATGTTAACACTATAACATATATCTAGACTTGTGAGTGTTGCATAGTTCAAACTTTCAACCAAGCTTTGATAGCTTGTAATGTCATCAATTGGCTCTCCTTCATAAGAACTAAGCTTATGGTTTTGCTCCATAGGTGTACCTGCACACTCGGTCGATCTTGAACTTGATGAGCATGTCATGCACAATACTTCATTTGTGTGATGTATATACCTAAACCTGTGTAGATTAACTCTGATCCAAGAAAATAAGTGAGTGGTCCAAGATCACTTATTTTGAACTCCTCCTTCATCTGATTCTTTACCTATTTGATCCCTTCAAGGTCATTCCTTGTGATAATAATATCATCAACATACACACGTGGATAGATCACTTCAGATCCATTCCTCTTTATGAACAAAGAGGTATCCACCTTGCTTGCTTTGAATCCTTGGTCCTGCAAATAAGTAACCAATCTGAAATTCCAAGCTCTTTGAGCGTGCTTCAATCCATACAAGGCTTTCTTTAATTTGCATATATAGGATGATGTGCATCCTCATATCTAGGAGGTTTTGACATATACACTTCCTCAAAAATCCATCCATTTAAGAAAGCATTTTTTACATCAAGTTGACAGAGCTTCCAATTTCTGGATGCAGCAAGACAAATTAGAACCCCAATTGTAGGCATTTTTGCAATAGGAGAGAAAGTCTCCTCATAATCAATACCATGGGTTTGAGCAAACCCTTTAGCAACTAACCTTGCTTTATGTCTATTTATACTTCCATCTGGATTCCTCTTGATTTTATATATCCATCAAGATCCAACTAACTTCATAGATGGCTTGTTAGGTACAAGCTCCCAAGTGTCATTCTCCTTCAAGGCTTCCATTTCTTCATCCATTGCATCTCTCCAAGCTTTCTTGCTTTGTGCGTATTCAAATGTGGTAGGTTGTTCATTGGTTGAATCCTTTGCAATGTAGATTGAGTTCTTGGTGACCAAAGAACTATCATAACCATACGACTCTGGTTTCTTCTTCTCCCTTGAAGATCTTCTAAGTGGTTGATGTGAGCATTTGGGTCCATATGTAGCATCTTGCATCTTTGCTTTACCTTTTCTCTTCCATTGCTTTAGTCTTTCCAAGTCTTCTATATCAATCTCCAAATCACTAATCATCTCTCTATGAAAGACACATAATATCTTGAGCCTCATATAGATGGCTCCTTACTAGGACCACACACATCCGTGTGCACTAGATCCAAAATCTTTTGATACACATATCCCTTCTATTCAAAGGTTGTCTATGAGCCTTTCCAAAGTGACAAGCTTCACACTTATAAATCATGTGTTGCCTTGTGATATTAGGCAAACCAAGTACACTTTGGTCCCTACAAATTTGTTTGAGTGTCCTCTCACCAATGTGAGCAAGCCTTTTGTGCCATATCTCCAACTCTGTGAGAGTTTGAGATCCATACTAAATAAACCTATGTTCTTTGTATCTTCCACTTCAAAAAGTGAAAAGCCTTCCTATCTTTTCTCCTTTGGCAATCCTTCTAAAGCCTTGCCTTGGGTCTTCAACATATGCTCCAAATCGGTTGAATCTAACCTGCAATCCTTTTTCAACAATTTGCCCAATACTTATTAGATTTTTGGTAATTGTAAGGACATACAAGACTTTCCTTAAGAGGTTCATATTCCCATCTGATGTCTTTACATTACCTATCTTCTCCACCGAGTGCTTTGCATCATCTCCTGTTTGCACTTCATGTTTGTTGTGAGGATCTTGCAAATCAGAAACTAAAGCCACATTTCTTGCTACATGAGTTGAGCATCTCGAATCAATGTAAAAGATGTGATCATCATCCTTACCCTTCTTCATTGGTAGATTCATAATCAATAATGAATCTTCATGACTTTGGTCCTCTTTGTAATCTCTTCTTCCTCTATGGCCACTTTGATAGTTGTTATTGTTGTAGTTTTTGTTGTAGTTGTTGTTGTAGCCTCCATTGTATCTGCTTCTATTTGATCCATAGCTAGCTCTCTTGAATCCTCTTCCTCTTGAGTTCTTGAAGCATTCTTTAGTAGTATGATTAGATAAGCCATATATATTGCAAGGTTGAGATGATTGGAATCTCCCCCTGTCTTTCTTTCCACCTCTACCTTTTCCTCTAGCTCTTACTGTGCCTACAAAATTCGCTTGGAAAGAGCTACCTTCATCTTCATTCTTCTTACTCTTTGAATTGTCCTTGAATTTATCTTTATGAGAATACAAGGTATAAGTTGATTACCTCTTGAGGACTCACCACATTTGCTAATCTTTGCTTCATGAGTGAAGAGTTGGCCATGACTGTGTTGAGGTCGAGTACATGCATATCCATGTACAAATCCATGGCTGTTGTGAAGGAATCCCACTTGTCATCTGCATTGATTGCATTTATGATTTGTCTAATGATTTGTTCCTCTTCAATTACCTCTCCAAGGCTTCCAATTTGATCTGAAATCTCCTTCATCTTTGTGACATAATCACTCACACTTTGCTTGGGGCTCTTCTTCATTGTTGTGAACTCCATCCACAATTGGTTCCTCCTTGCTCGAGTGTTGGAGGAGAAGAAAGAAGCAAGTGCTTTCCAAGTCTCTCTTGATGTCTTGATTACCTTGACATGAGGTAAAAGAAAATGAGAGATTGATTTAAAAATATAGGACCTTGCAAGTGCATCCTTTGAACACCAATTTGAAATTCTTTCATCTTCTTCATGTGATGGTTTCCCTTTGTTCCTCATGGTTGTCATAGCTTCATCTCCAGATGTGTATCCAAATAGATTCCTCCCCTGAAGATAAGCCTCCATCCTTAGAGACCATGCTGGGTAGTTGTTTCTATCCAATTTGTCAATTGTTGATGGAAATCCATCTCCAATATTGATTGAATATGCTCTGATACCACTGTAAAGAAAGATGGTGGATGCAATCCGAAGATGAGTTGGTGCTGCTACAACCAGCTTCACACCAGCTAACTGAGACTTCAAAGTTGGTTAGTAGACCCTTTGAGCTTTCTTAATCCACAAAAAAATCACACAGTGTTTTGGAACAAGTATCTCAAAAGTTTGAGTCAAGGCAGACTAGTTGCAAAATGACTAGCTCCCAAAACTTGCTATTTTTTTACATACACTTGCTAGAAAAAATGAACAGTGCTCTCAGCCTGGTAGGAGTTAGAAAACTTCCTTTTGGAAATAGAAAATACACATAGATAGCTTCATAGTACAAGTTAAAACACTTCAATTGTTCAACCGAGTACTGACAACAAGATTTAGCAAAATCAAGAACTCTCTCCCCATTTTCGGGGCTCTATAGAGATTCGACGAGTGAGCAGAAAAACACAGATTTCTCACAAATAGTAAATCCAATGACCATGCAATTTTTTGAGCGTAAAATAGACTTAGAAGCAGTCCAATGCACTTTAAAACTTGGATAAACGTTACATGTAGCCCATGATATGAGCTTCTAAAGTTACTATTCTAAGTCAGTATAATAGAGAATAAAATAGAGAAGTAAATGATGAATGTATAGATTCACATATAATTACAACCACGTTGGCAATGAATACTTGCACAAGGGGAGTAGAATGATAGAGCTATGGATTAAGCTCTTCAATCTCTACAAATGAACATGAAATGCGCATGAATCAAGCTCTCTAATGGCGACTTCCTTCTTGCTCTTTTTATAGGTACTTTTTGAGGTAGTTTTGAATTTGAATTCAAATAACTTCACCTAAAAGTGATGCTAGGAATTAGGAGATATTCCCTCAGCTAATGGATTCATGGTTTTAGGTAGTTAGAGCCATGAATTTCCTTTTTACACCATGTATGACTGAAGCCATTCTTTCTTTCACAATAACAAGAGATAAAATATACTCTTTTACAAGAGGTGTTCATATGTCTACACAAATGACTAAAAAATGAACATAAATAAAATCATATCAAGCATGTAGGCCTGGGTAAAATGCACCAACATTTGGAAGCTCTAAATTCATATGATAGATTTATTATAAAATTAAATTGGAACAATTTATTTATGTTTTTTAACACCATATTATACTATTTAGATCGTTCACCCAAGTGAACAATTATTAGTATGCCAAATTGCATATAATTAAGTTATTGCTAAATTAGATTACTTTTCAAACCTCTAACTTGATGTGGTGAGGTTTTTATACAATCAAATTTGAATCAAATTATTGGTGTTTTAAAACATCATAATACAAACAAATGAATATCTATTATAGATCAAATTGCATATAATGGATGTTTATATTAAAATGTATTTTTCTTTTCAAGATCTAAATTTCTATTATGCAAGATTTTTTATAAAATTAAATTTTAATTCATTTATTGGTGTATTTAAACACCATATTTTGGGATCATTGAACCAATTGAACACTAATCGAATGAACAGTTATTGATAGATCAAATTACATATAATTGAGCTATTATTGATTTGGATTTTTTTCCTCAAAGTTTAGTTCATGATATATTTCCTAATATCAATAGAATTAAGATTGAGATAATCAACTTTAAACAACTTATCAAATTTGAAATGTATGTGAATATCATTGAATTATAATATTTAATAAAACAATTGAACTTTCAATAGAAAGTTAATATAATTTATAAAGTAATCAAAGTTTGAACTCTAAAATTCAACTTGGAGCATAATGGAGATATTAATATCTCAATAGAAAACTAATACAATTTATGAAGAAATAACAGAGTTCAAATTTTAAATTCAAGTCTAAACGCTTTTCTTTATATATTCATATTCTCTTTGGTGTAATTTTGAATAAGCTCATCAACCAATAATATTTTTGTTCTATTCAAAACTTTAATCTTTGTATCAAAAAGAAGATATGTTCATGATCTCATCTTTGTAACAAGAATATAAGCTAGAAATTATATGTTAACACCATCACTTGTATTATAAATGGGACTTTAATAATTCCCAAATCTCATGAATAGGGATCTTTAGATCTTGTTCATATAGATGTGTGTGGTCCTATGCCCACAATGTCATTAGGTGGTTCTCTTTACTTTTTCACTTTCATAGATAATGCTTGTAGAAAAATCTAGATATATTCTATCGAATCCAAGGATGAGGTATTCCCTATTTTCAAAAAATGGCTTGCTTCAGTTGAGACTGAAAAAGGTGTTGAGAGAGATGGATGGATACCTCAAGGAAGTGAGGTGGTACTGCTAAAACATGCTTTGTACCAGCCCTGATGCACTTTAGAGCTACAAAATAGGCCCTTTCAGCTTGCAAATGACAACAAGAAAGTGCCTATGTACTTTGCAGTTCATGCTTCAACTAATTAATCCAAAACAGACTAGTTCATGAACAACTAGTATTGAAAAACCTTCTATTTTAGTCCATACACCTTTCTACTAACCATAAATCCTTGGTTGGATGGATTATAAAACCTGTATCCCTTTTGATTTATATCATACCCTATGAAGATGCATTTCTCTGCCTTAGAGTCTAACATACCTCTGATTTGAGATGGAACATGCACATAAGCAACACAACCAAATATTCTGCAATGTTCAAGTGATGGTCTTCTACCATGCCATGCCTTATAAAGGTTCATCCCATCAAGTGACTTAGAAGGTACCATGTTAATAAGATAAGTGGCAGTAGTAACAACTTCTGCACACAAGTAATTAGGCAACTTCTTTTCATTTAGCATAGATCTAGCTACTTCCACAATCAATCTGTTCCCCCTCTCTACTACTCCATTTTGCTTAGGAGTATATCTAGTTGTGATCTCTCTCTTGATACCTCTGTCCTGCGAAAATGCATCAAACTCATCGGAGAAGTACTCACCTCCTCCATCTGACCTGATCCTCTTTAAGTTATTTCCTGTTTGATTTTCCACAAGTGCAAGATACTTTTTGAAGCAATTGAACACTTCATCCTTATGTTTCATGAAATACAAGATCAATAGGTTAAGGCTGAGTTTAAAAGGAATCCCGGTATGTTACAATCATTAGATGTGCCTGATCAAAAAATGGGAATCCATCTCTACGGATTTCATAACAAAGTTGCATGTGATCAGAAGTGGGCATGATACCATCTTTGTTGTTGTGGACGATCTTACAAAGATGGCACATTTTCTTTCCATGAGGAAAACTGATATAGCTATGCATGCTGCTAAACTTTTTATAAAAGAAATTTTTAGGTTACATGGTATGTTGTCGTCGAGATTCCCATCTCTACTCTTGCTTCTACTTGCTTCAAATCAAAACATTGTTCAGAGCAAACACTGAGGCAATTATGGAGGTTCCCCATGCAAAGAAAGGTCTAATCCTCCTTCGATGAAGGGCTAGGCTGCAAGAATGGGATTCATGATGAATAGTGTGTCACATTGGATGCAAGCTTAAGCCGATAGTGTTCCATTATCTTCGGTTCAATTGAAGAAGGACGAACGTATTCTCTCAAAAGCTAATGTATTTGTAGATTCTCATTTGTGTGGATGTTTTTGAGAAGACTATTATCGGCAGACCTATACACTATTATTACCTCTTCTATTTATAGTCAAGCACAGAACAAATCAAAGTGATAAGTCTAGCCCAAGGCATTTTCTATTCTCAGCGTGCTTTTGAGGAGTGCTAAATATAGGAGAAAATAGCACATATGGCTTCTCATAATAATAGCGATGATGAGAGACGTTCTCGGAAAAAGAAACAAACTCTAAAATTAGAGTTAAAAGCATTATAAAAGGTTGGCTCCGACAATCGCAAGAGGGGCGTTGCGTATACAGAGGGAGGCCAATTTCACGTTTTATGGGGGCCAATATACACGCTTTAACTTTTGTGAAGTTTGATGAAGGGACTGTCCGGCAGTGAATCTTTGATCTTTGCTTTTGTTACTATAAAAACCATGAATGCGATTGTGCTCATACAGATAAGAATTGGAAGAATTAAAAAATAAGAAAATAAAAAAAAAATATATATATATATATATTCCATAGTACTCAAACAATATGTGTGTGTAGTTTACACTCGAAAGCTATTTCATGGTACTTCCAACCGTTAAATCACATTACATAATTCACGAGTCCTAGAAAATTCCATGAAGACGTTTGATGCGCTTACACTTCTTATTGCAATAAGATTCTACCTGTGTTGAATTTAACTACATTATTGAGTTGAATCAGGATCAAGTTATAGTGCATTTGCTCTTGATGATTTCTATCGGACTGATTGACTTTTCCTTTCATGAACTGATGTAATACTTCTGCATTGACTTTTACTTCATCTTGACTCCGCGTAGCATATACACATAGATGATGGCAAGTATACTTGAAAGTGAAATCGAAGTTTATACTATTGTGTTGTACTAATTCGTTCTCTTATTTTCCTCACTCCTAAAGAAAACACATAGACCAATAAAAGATTCTTCTTGTTCTATAGCGATTATTGCACTAAGATTTATGATGAATGAATGGTAAAGACTATGAACAGAAAGTGATGAATCGTTTACTTCTAAAGCACACAGAGATCTGATTAATGATTTAGCAATTGACTACTATTAATGTTTTTACCGTGATTTTCTAACTTTAATTTGCTTCTTTGAGTCTCCACTGCACTTGAGATTGCTCCAAGCACCCAGTGTGCACCATTCGAGTTGGTGGTTGACTTGATCCACCAACCAAGCATTCACATACTTCCCGACATCTTCGAACCCGACGTGAAGAAACGACACTCCAACTCAGGTACATACAACATGAAGAATTTCCACGTATTTACATGCACATATGCATACGAACATATAATCAAATTTCAAAGTTCTACTTTAAAATGAAACCAAGAACATTTGTGTATAAGATCTACCTTGTGACATAGTTTTGAGTCTTCAATGGATCGAGATTTCATAATGGATCAATACCTCATATAAGAAGGACTCTGGAAATTGGTAGATGACCTAAAAATAGATAATAAAGAGTTTTGTGGTAAAGATGTCACTAGCTATCTCAAGGAGTATGAAAATTTAGCTTATCAATATGGCATACCTAGGGATAGTTGGGTTTCAACCTTTCGGCATATATCCAATGGAGATACACGAAATACAATATGCCTTCAATTTGGCTCATCACATATCTCATGGGATGTTTTTAAGAACTAGCTACAAGAACTCTCCTTTGAGGACTCTAAGAAAAGCAATCATGTGACTTTTCAAGCTTGGCTAGATACATCTAAACCAAAAGCAAACTTAATTGAGAATTTCCAAGACTTTGAAGAGAAGTTTAGTGACTTACTTGAGTGAGATCAAACCTATCTTGGGCCTAATAAAGTTAAGTATTTTTTAACTACCCTTGAGTACTCCATTCACAAAGACTTGGAGCCTCTTGTGGAAGAATATAATACCTCAAACGGCTTGACCAATGATTGGAAAATTCTTCAAAAGCAAGTTCACTGACTTGCTCTTAGATATGAATGTCAACAACTAAAATACTCTCCTCTTTCCAAAAACAATGAATTAGATTGTACTAATCAAAGGACAAATGATGAAAACAAAATTTCAATTAAAAAACACAAGTCAATAAGCAAACATGAGTGTGATCATGAGAACCCTTTGTCGGATTCTTGCAAAATTCTTCCCAAATTGATCACTAAAGAAGTAAGTGATGCAAGTGCCAAGGAGATCCCACTTATCACAATAGATTCTCCTAATATTGTTACTCTCATTGATTCTCCATATGAGGAAGGAGAAGATGAAAAATTGATCATTGAAGAAGTGAGTGATCCAAGTGCCAATGAGATTCCACTCATCACAATAGCTTCTCCTAATGTTGTTACTCTCATTGATTCTTCATATGTGGAAGAAGAAGATGAGAACATTATAAAAGTTGATGCTTATGCATTATAAAAATATGGACTTAAGGGTTTTGATATGAATACACGCTTGTCTTGCTTTAATTTTATACATATTATTGATGCTAATATTTCTTTTTCTAACCAAGTTTTCTAGTGGTTGGATATAGGTCAAGCAAGAATGGATGATTTGATGTTTCAATGGAATATTTCAAAATCCACAAAATTTGATTTAATATTTATTTGCTTGTTACAAATGGATTATCGAGAGGTCTTATCTTGGATTTCTATATTTGATATAAATTTGTTAATAGGAATATCTTTCACAAATGTTTCAAGATGAATTATTTTTCAGGTTTAGGACGGAGAATGTGAGTTTATTGACAAACCAAGTTTTTCTTCAAGAATAGACCATGAATAACTTTTTATTTCAATTTTTGCACCATTTTGTTTAGTTTTGCATTTAAAGTAAGCATCTATGTATGTACAAACACATATTGATATTTTCCCTTTTTTTCACATCTAATTACACCAATCTAAATTGTAAATGCACCATGAGATTGCCATTGCACCTGAGATTGTTCCAAGCACCCGGCATGCGCCGTTGGAGTTGGCGGTTGACTTGATCCACCAACCGAGCATTCACATAGTTCCCGACATCTTTGAACCTGACATGAAGAAACGGCACTCCAACTCAGGTACATACGACATGAAGAATTTCTAGGTATTTACACTTGTATATCCTTGCTTGCACATATGCATACGAACATAAAATCAAATTTCAAAGTTCTTCTTTCAAATGAATCAAGAACAATTGTGTATAAGATCTACCTTGTGACATAGTTTTGAGTCTTCAATGGATAGAGATTTCGTAATGGATCAATACCTCATATAAGAAAGAGTCTGGTAAATTGTACATGACCTAAAAATAGATAATTAAGAGTTTTGTGGTAAAGATGTCACTAGCTATCTCAAGGAGTATGAAAATTTAGCTTATCAATATGGCATACCTAGGGATAGTTGGGTTTCAACCTTTAGGCTTATATACAATGGAGATACATGAGATAGAATATGCCTTTGATTGGGCTCATCACATATCTCTTGGGATATTTTTACGAACCAATTGCTACAAGAACTCTCCTTTGAGGACTGTAAGAAAAGCAATCATGTGACTTTTCAAGGTTGGCTAGATACATCTAAAACAAAAGGGAACTTAATTGAGAGTTTCCAAGACTTTGAAGAGAAGTTTAGTGACTTACCTGACCGAGATCAAACCTATCTTGGGCCTAATAAACTTATTGATTTTTTAACTACCCTTAAGTACTCCATTTTCAAAGACTTAGAGCCTCTTGTGGAAGAATATAATAATTCAAACGGCTTGACCATTGATTGGAAAATTTTACAAAAGAAAGTTCACCGACTTGCTCTTAGATATGAATGTCAACAACTTAAATACTCTCCTCTTTCCAAAAACAATGAATTAGATTGTAATAATCAAAGGACAAATGATGAAAACAAAATTTCAATTAAACAACACAAATCAATAAGCAAACATGAGTGTGATCATGAGAACCCTTTGCCGGATTCTTGCAAAATTCTTCCCAAATTGATCATTAAAGAAGTGAGTGATGCAAGTGACAAGGAGATTCCACTTAACACAATAGATTCTCCTAATATTGTTACTCTCATTGATTCTCCATATGAGGAAGGAGAAGATGAGAAATTGATCATGGAAGAAGTGAGTGATGCAAGTGCCAATGAGATTCCACTCATCACAATAGCTTCTCCTAAAGTTGTTACTCTCATTGATTCTTCATATGAGGAAGACGAAGATGCGAACATTATAAAAATTGATGCTTATGCATTAGAAAAATATGAACTTAAGGGTTTTGATATGAATACACGCTTGTCTTGCTTTAATTTTATACATATTAATGATGCTAATATTTTTTT
>CM035410.1:188603844-188636344 GCA_020310875.1 Ceratopteris richardii | reverse complement strand
TTAGTGAATTACATGCATGAAAGTGATCTGTTTGCCAATTGAATTCAATTCTTGAGCTAATTGTGGACCTTTTCAGGTTCTTTGAGAGCATCAAAGGGTACTCGAAGCAAGAGTAAGTGTGAGCTTGGGAACACATTTCCTGGGCATACAAGGGAAACCAAGGGAAGAAACTCAAGGTTGGAACTTCTCAACACCTTTTGTCAAATCCTTAGCATAGGCTAAGTACGGTAGAGGTTTTGATTAATTAGGGATACGTTAAGAACGACCAAGTCCAAGAACTCTAATCACTCAAGTGCAAGTGCTTGGAGATTACAAATGCGAAGCAACCTAAGGGAAAAGAATTTAAATCGAGCGACCACACTCAAAGTACGATAAAACTTAAGTGTTCCTTGCGACGAAGATTAAATCGGACAAGAAGTGACACCCTAAGGGCAATTAAAAAAGAACAAGTGACTAATACGAAAGAGCTCAGCAACGCAAAGTGTACTTGGGAAAACTTGGGATTATTCAATTGGGCTTATGGACCTTAGATCAGGACGACACCTAGGGAGAGATAGACAAAGTCTTAGATCTTCAGAGGCTAGTGTCAATCATACTGCTAGGTCTTGGGCCCAGCAGTTGAGTCATCATTCGTACTACCCTAGCTCTGAGACTAGCGAGTCTGAGATGTCCCACGGTATGGAGAGACCTACAGGAAGTTCGGGAGTGCCATAATTACATAGGGTGGAAGGCCCTTATAAGACACAACTCGAATACCTTAGGACCAACCGATTAGGTGCTAGCATCTATGAGGACGGCCTAGGAAGATCTGTGGTCTAGATCAAAAACCCCGACCAATCCATTGGACTAGAACAACCAGCTGTCAAGTTTGAAAACGGAGCATACCTAGACAAGGAAGGAACTATATATGTAGTCACCAGTCATCCTGATAGGACAGATGAATTTGGGAATGTGATCCCAAAAACGGACTTAGGTGACCTGGAGCAAGGAAACATGGGTGTAGAACCTAGAACCCCCCGAGGCAAATCTGTTCTCACTAGGATTATCACACGAGAGTGGATTCCCCAAGACATTAAGAGCATAGATCTACTCCTGAACCGAGAGACTGATGAAGCCTTTTGGAGGTATAGATCTAATCAGCCGAATGAGGTAGGAACAATCATGATATATGAGTTCAAAGATCCTGATAGCCCAGGCAGAGTGACCTACTTAGATCACACTTCAGAGAGGGTCTTTGTGGTTACAAAAAACGATAGGCATGCTTACACTTGGAAAGGTGAATTTATTTTCCCCCAACCAAGATCGAATGTGTGTTTTTTGCAACTCTTAGAGGCTTTCATCACCGAATTCTCTAAAAGTGGCATAAGGCATAATACTTCCTCATTGATATACAGCTTCAAGCAGACCCCTCAAGAGACCGTGAGACTTGCAGGAAGAAGATTTAGGTAGTATCTTGAGAGATGCCCTGTTCCTGAGCTACCCACACCTGCCAAACAAGTGGCTTTATTCTTGGATGGATTGCTAAGTATGAAGTTGCGATCCTATGTGTACTTGAAGGACCCTAGGACCATAGAAGAGTGTGTACGCATGTGCATCGACATCGAGGATAACCTAGGGGAGGAGTTAGAGCTTTCCAAAATCTACAAAGATTCAGATAGTGCCTCTAGTCTCTCTTCCTCGCAATCCACATCAATTGAGGAACTTGCAGAGAAAGTAGCTAAAAAAACTAGGTGTCTCTAGTAAACAAATTCCTAGATTTGCCCCAGTAAAGAGGTGTTATACTTGCGGTGGTGACCATATGGCGAACATATGTCCTATCATGGCTCAACCCCAAGTGAACCCTAGCAGCCAATATTGCACCATAGAACGGAGATACACAAATCACACAGCACAAGACTGCCCATACAATAAGCAAGCAGTTAGGCAAACCTACCCTCAGCCCTATCCACAACAGGGAAGATACCAGAACCAGTACCCTCCACAGCAATATGGTAGACCACAGCAATCCTATCAAGAACCCTACCAAAACCAACAAAGGCCACAACCTGTGTTAGCTCAACAACCTCCAACCCCAGCTAATGTGATTCCTGTAAAGTATGCAGCTACCGAGGAGAATTTGAATAGAGCCATAGTCCCAGTGACTCGATTGCTCTCAGAAAGTGACCCGAGTGATCATAGTTTTGATTCCACTCACATAGATAGTCCACAGGCTTACTACATGTAGTCGCCTGAACATGGTGAGTCTTACTATAGTGAAGAACCGAATGAACCTAGTTGGGAGCCTGATTACACAAATGTCATGTACGCAAATCCCAACACTAGACCTCAACCTAGACAGGTAAGACCCCCATTCCCTAGAGGACCATGCTATAGATGTCAAGGAGATCACCTCATTCATGATTGCTCAATGCCTGCATCTACACAACCACAGTCACTAACAATACAAGGCTTTTGTCAAGATTGCGGAAAGAAGCATCTCTTACGAGATTGCCCAAAGAATCCAATAATATGCCAAAAATAACTCCAATTAACATTATTGTCTTAGTTGTAGACTCAACAGGAAGTGTCACTTCCACTGTACCAGTGCAAGTGGCCACTAGAGCCCAAGCTTTGCAACAGAACCCATGAATAGGTCAAGAGAAGAGTGCAGAGGTTAGTGAAACTGAGAGCATAGCCAAGAAACGGTCGAGAGCCTGGAGGGATAGCCGAGAGAGAATGAAAAGACAATGGTCCAAAAAGATGAGCGACTTAGAAGAAAGCATAAGAGAAACAAAAGCCAAAATTGTTGAACTCACCTCTCAAACAAACTCTCACATACCACCACCCTCATTTCCATCACCATCTACCATCTGTCCACCTACCTTAGACCATCCCACCACCCCTTAGAGTAGGATCAGTATTAGCTGACCCCACTCCTGAAGACATAGACATGATGCTTAAGGCTTATCAGGCCAGAATCCAAGAAGGGCCAAATGTGACGGATCATGACAAGTGCTACCCTAGAGCTGACCTAGAGATAGAAAGAACCAAGCTGTGCGCGAAAATGGTCGCGTTGGCTCAGACCATGTTTGAAGCCAGTCGCCTCTTCAACTACTCTGGCTCAGCTAAGACACAATTGCACTTGGATGGACTCCTAGAGAAGTTAGAGAGCATAATTGCAAGATCTGCCAAGGAAGAAAAAAATCAAGGAAGAGATGAGGCAAGTAAAAGAATAAGCCTTCCCCCACAGGAAGCTTTTGTGCCCAATTCCACTGAACCAGACACCTCCTCTTCTATGAATAGGTACACACCAGAATTCCTACGAGAGATTCAAGAAGACAAATGGGCTAAAGAAAGTGAAGTCCCTCCTCCCATTGAACTTTTGGATGACACACATGATCAATTCCCACAAGATATTCCTTCCATTTATGGAGAGCAGGAGAGTGCACAAAATCAAGAGAGGTTAGACTTCGAGTCTAACTCCCTACAGGAATTACCCCATTTCATAGGTCCATGGGAAGCCAAGTCTACTTGTATGAGAGCACCCACGATCATGGTAAGAAACGAAGACTCAATCATACCTAGGAATACAGAGGTAGTGAAAAACAGTAAGGTGCAGTGCAACCTCACTTTAGAAGAGCTACTCAAAGTTAGGCCAGAATTATGGAAACATGTAGCTAACCAAGTGCCAGAAGTAGTGAAACCCCGTTCCTAGGTCGGTTCTCATAGAACGGTGCCAGAAATTCCTCTAGATAAGATAGGAGATATGAGTGAAGGTGAAGAAGGAAACACCTATCTTCCCATTACCCATCAGGGGTACACAACCAAGGCAATTCTAGACTCAGGTGCAGGAGTTGCTATTGCCACCACTTCCCTATGGAAGCGTTGGGGCAAGCCAGCACTCAGGCCCACAAGGATGAAATTGCAGATGGCTGATGGCCACATAGAAAGACCCTTAGGCTTGCTGGAAGGAATAACTCTCACTACATGCGGTGTTGAGTTTGAGCATACTTTCGCCATATGTGATTTCAACAAGAACCATGCCTATGAGATGATTTTGGAAGACCATTTATGCGACAATTGCAAGTGGTCCAGGATTGGGGAACCAATTCCTTGTATTTGCAACACTTAGGTGTTACGACCAAAGTCAATCTCAAGGATTACTCTCATAGAGATGTACCCCCCATTCAATGGAACCCCATCCATAGAGCCAAGGATGATACGGAGTCTGTGCACTCCATAGGATCAGGATCCTCATGGATGCATGAAGACACTCACTTATGGATGTGTAAAGTGGCAGTGGAAGAAGAGAAGAGAGAAAAGGCAAGAGAGATAGGTGCAAAAGAAACCCATAGATCAATTCAAGACCCAGCCTACGCACCTGTAGTGTTTCCTGATGAAGAGTTTGAACCTCATGACTGGGCAGAAATTTTAGCAAAAATGGACGTAGCCATCAATGAAGAACAATGGACACCCCACTGTGACGAGGATGGCTATGACATTTCAGTTTTCTCAATAGAGCCAATCATGGGAGATGCAGTTTTAGAAGAGTGCAAACCTAGCCCTGATGCATTTGAGGATGCAAGTGACTCCGATCTAGAGTCAATCATTATGGACCCACCTTTTTCGTCAGATGAAGAATACTTCTATGAAGTAGAATTTCAACCCCAGAGACATGGAGAGCATACAAATGATGTAAGGTTAGCCACACAAGTGACCCCTAAGGATGAAGGAAAGAAAATAAAGAAGAGAGAAGTCACACCAGAAGAGGAAGAATCTTTGTTTGAGGTCCCTGAAAACTTTAAAAAGTATGAGATAGACGACAGGAGAGTCATGATAAGAATGCCTAAACGCGAGGCACAAGCAGGAGAGGACTATGATAACAAAGAAACCACCAAGAAAATAGTGGTAGCCCTAGAAGAAGGAGAAGAGAGATGCACGTACATAGGCCGTGACCTAACCGAGGAAGAAGAGCATGCGTTAATAGCCTTGCTAAGAGAATATAGAGATGTATTCGCTTGGAGCTACAAGGACCTGAAGGGTGTTGACCCAGACATATGCTCACACACAATTCCCATGATCTCAGACGCGAAACCCTCTAAGCAAAATCCATACACATATAATGATAATTATGCTGCTAAGATCAAAGAGGAGATAGATAGACTGGTAGAAGCTCGATTCATCTTTGAAATTGAGCACACTGAGTGGGTATCCCCCATTGTAGTGGTGCCCAAGGAGAATGGAAAGCTATGAGTATGCATTAACTTGAAAAAGGTCAATGCAGCCACTATCCAAGATAATTATCCACTTCCTATCATGGAGCATCTACTAGAAAGGGTAGCAGGCAAGGAAGTGTACAACTTCCTTGATGGATATTCAGGCTACAATCAGGTAGCCATTGCTCCGGAAGATCAGCATAAGACAGCTTTTGCCACAGAGTGGGGCATATTTGCCTTTAGAGTAATGCCATTTGGGCTTACCAATGCACCCGCTACCTTCCAGAGGCTGATGTGTCACATGTTTAAAGAGTTCTTGAGGAAGAATTTGGAGGTCTATGTTGATGATCTCTGTGCTCATTCCAACATTAGACAGACATATATACCTGAACTTAGGCAAATCTTTGACAAATGCAGAGAATATCAAGTCTGCTTGAACCTAGAAAAGTGTGTTTTCATGGTCAGGCAAGGCAAGATTCTAGGACACATAGTGTCAAAGAATGGCATATCCACCGATGAAGAGAAAGTAAGAGCCATAGCTGAGTTGCCTAGGCCAAAGAATGTCAAGGAAGTACAAGCTTTCATGGGGCATTGTGGCTATTACCGACGCTTTATACACATGTACGCCATCATTGCCAAGCCTCTGTATGGACTTTTGACTAACTTTGAGTGGACCGATGAATGTGAAAACTCTTTCAACGAACTCAGAAGAAGATTATGTTCAGCACCAATCTTGACCACACCAGATTGGAATAAGCCATTTCATGTTCACGTGGATGAATCCAATTATTCTATTGGATGTGTACTCGCACAACCTAGGGGCGAAGGTAATATGGATCTTCCAATTGCCTATGTTAGTAGACAGTTGAATGCAGCTGAACGAAATTATACCACCATTGAACGAGAGGGATTAGGCATGGTATATGCAGTTAAAAAGTTTAGACACTATTTGCTTGCAAATAAGTTTAAATTTTTTACCGATCATCAAGCACTGTTGTACTTGATAAATAAGCCATGCAATACAGGTAGATTAGTAAGATGGTTTCTCTTACTAATGGAATACGACTTTGAAGTGGTGGTGAGGAAAGGGAAGACTCACTTGAGAGCAGACCATCTCTCTAGACTCACATCTGGAGAAGCCCCACAAGGAGTATCATATGACCTTCCTGATGCTTACTTGTTTAATTTGGAAGTTGTACCGCAGTGGGCTAAGCCATTAGTGCCAGTACTGACATACGGGCCTAATCACCCAGTCTTAAACACTCAAGATAGAGAGGTAGTAAAAGCACAGAATTACCATATCATGGCAGGAAGTATGTACAAACAGACCGATCAAGGGATATTGGCTTGTTGTGTGGAAGAGGACGAGTATGCAAAATGGTTGCAATTAGCACATGTAGGTGCATTAGAGCAACACTACTCAAAGCAAAGAACTTTACAGACACTTAGGAGATTCGGAGTGCATTGGCCTACTATGGAAGCTGATGTCCATAAGTTGTGCAAGGAATGCCTGATCTGCTGCACTAAACCACCCGTGGAACAGGCCACTCTATATCAAGTGTCCATAGTGCCAGATTGGAGTGAACCACTAGTAGCCTTTCTAAGGACGAAGAAATTCCCTCAAGATATGACATTGGTGAGACAAAGAAGTCTAGAACAAGAAGCCCTAGATTACTCACTCATTGGTGGTAATCTATACAAGCGTAGTAAAGACGGTTACCTTAGATTATGTGTCCATGAGAGTGAATATCTCAAGATCTTGGAAACTGCTCACCAAGGTGTAGCAGGAGGACACTTTGGACCAGATCGGGTGATCAAGGCGATCCTATTTGCAGGACTTTGGTGGCTGACCCTTCACATGGATGCACATACCTATGTGAAACGGTGTGATGTCTGTCAGTGAACTCAATATCCTATACGCAAAGATGAGATGCCACTGAAGCCTATGATGGGTGGACGTGCATTCTCTAAGTGGGGAATAGACTTTGTAGGTCCCATTAATGCCCCAGCCAAGGGTTCACATGCTGAATATATCATTGTGGCCACAGACTATTTAACCAAGTGGGTAGAAGTGAAAGCTACCACAAAGAACGATGCTCAAATGACAGCTAAATTCTTATTTGAGAATTTATTCACAAGATACGGGCTACCTATAGAGCTAGTTAGTGATAGAGGGACTCACTTCTTGAATGAGGTTATTGAAAATCTTCTCCAAGCATTCTTGGTAGTACATAAGAAGTCTACCCCCTATCACCCACAAGCTAATGGCCAGGTTGAGAGCACAAATAAGATCCTATGCAATGTGTTGACTAAATTGGTAAATAATAAACGCTCTGATTGGGACAAACAGCTACACCATGCTGTTTGGGCATACCGAGTGGCCTATAAAATGGTACTCCAAGCCACACCCTTTCAGATGGTATTTGGCCAAAATGCAGTGCTACCTGTTGAAGCTCAAAGTCAAGGACAAAGCATGGAAGCACATCAAAAGGTGGACACACAAGGAAAGGGAGCAAGTAGGGAGCTCCAAGAAGTGTATGTCAAATTTTCAGAAGAATCCCCTACGAAAATAGTGATTTTCATCACTAAAAACCATTGTAAATACCATTATCTATTTTTAGTAACTCCATTTTGTTCAAGCCGAGGAGTCCTCGAGCTTGAGGAGTATTAAAAGTACCATCGTACCAATTTTCATAATTTTTAGACTTCGTTTGAGCCCTCAAATAAGCCCTGGAACCTAATTTTTAACTAGGCCGGACACTAGGTCTGGACAGGGCCAAAACTAGTCAAAAAACTATAAAAAGAGCTAGAGAGCTCATTTTTGGGGTTGGCTGGAGAGAGAATAGAGCTTTTGTAAGAGAACTCTTTGCAATCTAAGCTTTCCATTGTTCCTCTCTTTGATCTTACTTTGTGCGCGTGTGTGTGTATGTGTGTGTATGATTGTGTACTTTCACTCACGCACTTGTGCCTTCACTTGCTCGTGGTCTTCATACCGGTCCTCACGTCTCCGCGGATTGACAAGTAAAGGAGGTGGTGCTTACGCTTGAGCTACACCAAATTTTGGCGCTGTTGCCGGGGAGAGAGCTTCGAGGACGAGCGTTGTGATGGTAAGATCGTAGATTTGCGACGTTGGAAGGTAAAAAATCTGTCATTTGAGTTCATTTTCTGTTTTTTCCTCTTCATCTTCATCATCATCATCATCTCCACCTTCTTCCATCTTCTTCTTCATAGAAATTTCTTGTTTTTTAGTGCATTTTCACCATTTTCATACCATTTCTCATGCATTATTGTGTGGGAAGGAGTTAGGAGAAGCTAGGGAGAGCAAGCGCTGTGTTTTTTTTCATGATTTTCTGCTCATACGGAGCTCGCCATAGCCGGCGCTCAGAAATTTGAATTTCCCGCCAAAAAACACGATTCTGTGATGAAAATCGCGATTCTGTGAAAATTCAAAATTTTTTGAAAAATCACGATTTTCTGTTTTCCCGCCTAAAAGTTGGCTGAAAAAAATCACGATTCTATGAGTGTGCTCAAAATCGCGATTCTCACAAATCACGATTTTCAGTCAAAAAACACGATTTTGAGAAAACACGATTCCCTACTCAAAATCGCGATTTTCAAAAAATCACGATTTTCAGTAAAAAACACGATTTTGTGAAAAAAAAAAAGGCGATTCTGTGTAATCACGTTTTTTTGCTCAAAATCGCGATTTTCAAAAACACGATTCTGTGCTCAAAATCGCGACTTCATAAACACGATTTTGTGCTCAACATCGCGATTTTTATGTCAAAAAACACGATTCTCTAAAACACGATTCTGTGCTCAAAATTGCAATTTTCAGAAACACGATTTTGTGCTCAACATCGCGATTTTCTTGTCAAAAACATGATTTTGAGAAAATACGATTTTCAGTGGGCTCAAAATCGCGATTCTCACAAATCACGATTTTGTGCTCAACATCGCGATTTTCAGAAACACGATTTTGTGCTCAACATCGCGATTTGCATGCCAAAAACACGATTCTGAGAAAACACGATTTTGTGAAAAAAACACGATTTTGTAAATCACGATTCTCTGAGTCAAAATCGCGATTTTCAAAAACACGATTTTGTGCTCAACATCGCGATTTTCAAAGACACGATTTTGTGCTCAACATCGCGATTTTCAGAAACACGATTTTGTGCTCAACATCGCGATTTTCAGAAACACGATTTTGTGCTCAACATCGCGATTTTATGAGTTCACAAAATCGCGATTCTCTGAAAGTTCACAAAATCGCGATCCTCTGAAAGTTCACAAAATCGCGATTCTCTGAAAGTTCACAAAATCGCGATTTTCTCCAAAGGTCCTGTTTGCCTGTTTTGACCCCCAGGAGCTTGAATTGGCATAACGTTTTCATCCAAAGTCCATTTTTTGAGCTCTATAGCTCGTTGGAAAGCTCGTTTCAAATCCTACACGACCTCAACTATTTTTTTCAAGAATAACGCGTTGATTTTGAGATAGGATAATCTGAAGTTGACCCTCAAGTGGGACTAGGGAACCAAGGGGACTCCAAAGAATTTTGAACCATACCAAGGGGAAAATTTGGACTCTTGACTAAAGCTTATGAACCTGAGATCTGGTAGACACTTAGGCAAGGATAAACAAAGCATTAGATCTTCTGAGGCTAGTGTCAACCATACATCCAAGTCTTGGGCACAACAACTAAGTGGTCATCTTTTACTAAGTTCAGACACAAGTGATTCAGAAATGTCTTTTAGTATGGGAAAACCTGCAGGTGGCTCAGGGACTGCCCATCTACAAACACCAGAAGGGCCCTATAAGACACAGTTGGAATATATTCGGACCAACCAATTAGGTGCTCGCATCTATGAGGATGGTCTGAGGCGATCAGTGGTCCAACTCAAAAATCCAGATCAATCCTTTGGACTTGAACACCCGGTGGTCAAGTTCGAAGAGGGTTCATACATTGATAAGGAAGGAACCATGTATGTGGTCACCAACCTACCAGATAGGACTGATGAGTTTGGAAATGTCATTCCTGAGAATGAAATAGGAGACCTAGAACAAGGAAATGTAGGACAAGGACCCCAGACTCCTAGAGGTAAGTCAGTTTTGACCCGAGTGATCACTCCGGACTGGATCCCTCAAGACAACAAAAGCATAGAACTATTTTTGAATAGAGAAACAGAGGAAGCCTTTTGGAGATTCAAGCCAGATCAACCTAGCCAATTGGTAGGAAAGTTGTCATAGTTTCTTGGAATGGAAGTCACTTATACAGATCATGGCATATATGTATCACCAGAAAGGTATCTTCTGAATCTTTTGAAGAAGTTTGATATGGAAAATTGCAGAGAAGCTTCAACTCCACTTGAAGTTAATCACAAGCTCAGTAAATATGATGGTGCAGAATACAAAGATATGATGAAGTATCAATCTCTTGTGGGTAGTTTGATTTATGCGACACTAACAAGACCTGATCTTAGTTATGCAGTGGGAGTTTTGTCACAATTCATGCATTGCCCAAAGGACCCACATTGGATTGTAGGTCAAAGATTTCTCAGATATATCAAAGGAACTATAAAGGAAGGATTATATTATCCTTTTACATCAGATTTGAAGTTGAGAGCCTATAATGACTCAGACTGGGCAGGTAACCAGGATGATAGAAGATCAACTCATGGATACATGATATACATTGGTGATAAGCTTGTAAGTTGGTGTTCAAAGAAACAACATATAGTAGCATTATCATCAACTGAAGTTGAGTACAAAGGACTTGTGGAAGCAGCTAAGGAGGTCATATGGATGCAGACATTGTTCAAAAGCTTGGGCATTGATCAAGGTATACCTACAATACATGCAGATAATATGAGTTCACTTTATCTTGCAGCAAATCCAGTATTTCATGCAAGAACAAAACATATAGAGATACATTATCATTTCCTAAGAGAAAAGGTAATGGAGAAAGAGATTGAAGTGGAGTACATATCTACTCAAGATCAGATAGCAGACATAATGACAAAGAGCTTGGATGGTGTGAAGACCAGCAGATTCAAAAGCATGGCAAGAGTAAAAGAAAAAGAAGATGATATGAAGAAACAGAGAATGTCAATTAGTGATTGAGGGGGAGCTGTTGGAGAAACAATCACTAATTGGACATACATTTGAAGATCAAAACTTTAGAATAAAACTACATGCCTATGTGAAGGGACAAACTCACAAGTGTATTATATTTGTAAAGTTAGTTCACTTTAGTTCTAGAAGTTTTTTAAAAGTCACGAGAATGAGAAAATCTATATAAGTTAGTTTGTATCAATTGACGCGGCGAGAGAGAAGAAGTGGAAGAGAGTGATAGAATGTGAGAAGCAGTTCATTTTGTATGATTGTGTATAGTCGAGCTTCTCTGTGGAGCAACTCGATGCCTGGCATCAAGTTTCAACATAAAGTCGATGCCTGGCATCGACATCTAACATAAAAGTGGTCTTGTTCATGTGTGTGCTCAAGGGGGTAATTTTGGCGCTTAAAAACTAGTTAAAAAAGCTGAAAGTTGATGCCAAGCATCGACTTTTGGTTGCAAGTTGATGCTAGGCATCGAATTTTCATCTTTAGACACTCAGAATTACTAAAGGAGGCAAAATTTCCAGTTTTGGCAAGTCATACAGGGTCATCTTGTGAAGGCCATAACTTGAGTTCTGGAGATCCGTTCCTTGCATATGATAGCTTGTTGGAAAGCTCTAACTTCTAGTTTCATCCACTAAAATATCTTCGAGAAATAATATTTGAGCTAAGAGAAATTAGCAAAATACTGAAGGTATGTCATTTCAGTGACTAGAAAAATCTGAAGAAGTAACGTTCTTGGTTTCGGCTATCATTTCTCAAAGTTTGGAGTGGCAATGAGTTAATGGTGACCATAGAGGTGTTCTAGTGTCACATTAATTCATTTCTTGTGGTGTTTTACACATCAACAAGATAGATAGATAGATACAAAGATAGATAGATAGATAGATAGATAGATAGATAGATAGATAGATAGATAGATAGATAGATAGATAGATAGGTAGATAGATAGATAGATAGATAGATAGATAGATAGATAGATAGATAGATAGATAGATATATACATATATAGATAGATTAATACATACATAGATAGATAGATAGATAGATAGATAGATAGACAGATAGATAGATAGATAGATAGATAGATAGATAGATAGATAGATAGATAGATAGACAGATAGATAGATAGATAGATAGATAGATAGATAGATAGATAGATAGATAGATAGATAGATAGATAGATAGATAGATAGATAGATAGATAGATAGATAGATCGATAGATAGATAGATAGATAGACAACCACATAGATAGATAGATAGATAGATAGATAGATAGATAGATAGATAGATAGATAGATAGATAGATAGATAGATAGATAGATAGATAGATAGATATATAGATAGATATATATAGATAGATAGATAGATAGATAGATAGATAGATAGTTAGATAGATAGATAGATAGATAGATAGATAGATAGATAGATAGATAGATAGATAGATAGATAGATAGATAGATAGATAGATAGATAGATAGATAGATAGATAGATAGATAGATAGATAGAGAGATAAACAGATAGACAAATAGAAAAGTAGATAGATAGATACGTATTTATATAGATAGATAAATAGATAGATAGATAAATAGATAGATAGATAGATAGATAGATAGATAGATAGATAGATAGATAGATAGATAGATAGATAGATAGATAGATAGATAGATAGATAGATAGATAGATAGATAGATAGATAGATAGATAGATAGATAGATAGATAGATAGATAGATAGATAGATAGATAGATAGATAGATAGATAGATAGATAGATAGATAGATTGTAGCTCAGTGATGAGTAGCACCTCCTTTAATGTCAATCCGAGAAGACGTGAGGATGGTGTGATGACCTCGAGCAAGTGAAGGCACAAGTGTGTGAGTGAGAAGCACACTATCATGCACACACATACACACACATGCACGCACAAGGTAAGACAAAGAGAGAGAAGCAATGGAGTTCTTTTAGATTACTTCAAAAGTGCTCATACAAGTTCAATTCTATTACAAGCTAACCTCAAAAATGAGCTCTCTAGCTCTATTTATAGTTTTTGACTAGTTTTTGGCCTTGTCCAGACCTAGTGTCCGGCCTAGTTAAAAATTAGGTTCTCTGTCCTATTTGGAGGTTCAAACGGAGTCTAAAAAATGTGAAAACTGATAGGTAGGTACTTCTAAAGCTCCTCAAGCTCAAGGACTCCTTGGCTTGCACAAAATGGAGCTACAAAAATATGAAATGATATTTACAATGGTTTTTAGTGATGAAAATCACTATTTTTGTAGGGATTTCTTCCAACATTTTGACATACATTTCCTGGAGCTCCCTACTTGCTCCTTCTTCTTGTGTGCCCAACTCTTTGAAGTATGAAAAATTTAAATGGCCTACTTGCCAGATCTTCCTTGACTACTGTGTCTGCTTGTGCTTTCTCTTCGCTCCAACTCCGTTCGTACGCTTCCTTGTCTTGTGAGACCTTCAGTTCCTTGACTACTGCCAACACCCCCCCTCTCTCGCGTCTGTCGTCTCTGACAGACCCTTGCCTAGCTCTGCGTTGGACGTAATATTGCACCACATCGGAAGCAAGGTGGTGTTCTTTTAATCGTAGCCCACGTGCTAGGTCTATTAACAATGCATCCCAATCGACTGGACCTGGGACGTCTGGATGGGGCACCCGCAATTGATCTGAGTAGATGGTCCTCTCCACTGCGAATAGTTGGAGGAGATGTGAGGGATTGGGTACAAATATTTCTGAGTAATATTCCCAAAACCCTGTGATGAACATCTCCTCGAAGGTCTGCTTGAAGCATGCTGGGAGGTATTTTATTCTTGCATGCCAGGCATATACTACCTTTATTGAGGGGGTAGTGCTCATGTCATATACCAGATCTTGGTTGCCTGCAGTGAAGCCAACTCCTGAAAAGTGGGGGTCCTTGATATTCTTGAATGTCTTGAATGTGATGAGCATTAATTCGAAGATCTTCATGCACATCTATGCCATCACATAAGGGGTATTCCATAGGTGAATGCTCCAGTGACAGATTGTAGAAATCATGTAAGCAACAGTAGGAGGTCCTTGTGGAGGTGCTAGATAGACATAATTTAACCACTTGGCACAACCTTTGACATTCTTTACAGCAATGGTAAATTCGGGCCAGGTGCGTTTGCGGAAGTCTGGAACATAACAGGGATTATATTTAATAAAGAGTGGCATGTTAGTCCAAGTACGAACCATCTCAGGATAGGTCTCGAGAAGACGGATCCTCCAGGTGGGTTGATGAATGGATCCTTTTTTAGCACTCTCTGGGATATCATCGGGCCCAAATTGTGTGGCAAAGGTTGGGGCCTTGCCACATCGTCATTGAATCTCTGTGTTGTAATCTGCCAGGAGCACACAGTATGGCACATACTGATCGTCGTTGGTGCCTATCCATCTATGATGAGACATACTGCGGAAATACTCTGACTTTATGATGGTGTCTTCTAATTTGGCCATTGATTGGATTTGGATTGCCACTCGATCTTCATGGGTTTTCGCTGTCTTTTCGAGTGTCTGGAGCCATTCGGGTACTTCGACTTCCAAGGTATCCATTCCTTCTGAGGTTTGCTGACCTCTTGGCATCGGCATAGGAACATATGGTTCCTCATACGATTCGTCTACCTCAATGGGTACCAATTCATCTGGCTCTGGTTCTACAACTAGAGAGGGCTGTCTTTCATATTCCAGTAACTTCTTCTGCAATTCTACCACCTGCTCTGTTAATGCCTTTACATCCTCTGAAGTCGTGGTTGTTTCTATAACTTTGGGTTATGCCTCCTGTTCCCTGAGTTGGCGGCGTAGCACATCCCGTTCCTTTTCCAAATCATCATGTGCTTCTAATAGATCTGCATAGCTTTCCAAGATTGTCTTCATTGTGTCTGAGGGGACTACTTTGAATTGTTCTTGGTTGATTTTGTGGGGAGAGCCTTCCATGGCAGCTTCCAGGTTTTCTTCGTTTTGCTTCTGCAGATGCTTGTTTTCTTCAAGTGCGGTAGCCATGTGTTTTCAGAGTAGATTCAAATTACGCCGGACTCTTAGATTATCTGCTTGGTAGACTTCTAGTAAAGCTTCGAGTTGTTTGACACCTGGCACTTGGGATGGTTGGGGTGTCTCCAGGAGGGTTTGATGAGCTTGCTCGAGTGTGGTGTAACGTTGATTGAGGTCTGCATTTTCTTCTTCTATGATTGTAAGCCGTCTCTGTAGTTGTTGATGATTCGTAGACAGTTGATGATGACGGTCTTCGAGAGCCTGATACTCACTCTGAAGTTGATACACACATTGATGTAATGCCATGAATATACTATTTACATTAAACGATGCAGGGAAAGATGAAGATGCAGGGGGAATGGGGAAGGGAAAGGGAGTTGTGAATGTTGTGGAGTCAAGTGGTGAGGTAGGTGGAGGGGGTATGGGAGATTGAGGTTGCGTGGGGGGAGGGAGTGGTGTTGTGGCTGGTGATGTTTCCATTGTGTCAAACGTGTGTGTGACTGTGTAGATGGGTACAGTGGGTGGGGTGGATGTGATATTTGTGAAGAGTGTTGTGACAGTGGGCATGGTAACTCCTCCGAATTGGATGCCGGGAGAGAGAGGAATTCCCATGACGAATGTGGTAATGGCAGAAATAGGCGTGGTAGTGCCAGGTGGTGAGGTGACTTGTGTAGTGAGAGGTGAGATGGGTGGTGAGAGTGGTTCCACCTGATGTGCTTCTGTTTGTGTGTTACCTCCTGGTTCTGATACATTGATGTGGATTTGTTTTCCAGATCGCATGGGGCGAGTAGGCACTCGTTTCTCAAATCGATGAATATAAGCCATGGCTGCATGAACAGCCTCATCTAAACCTACCGCGTCAGCGTGCAGGTTCATTGATTCAATAAACATGTCATCGACACCTTCCTCGGCTAACATTTGGCTCATGATCATCTTTCCTGTCTCGAGTGATAGTTTGTGTTGTTCTTGGACTCACTTCATGGTTTCGTATGATCTTTTTATTTGGGCCGAGTATGTCGGGGCACTTGCGTTCTGAAAGTTCGTCATATTCTTGATCATACTCCTTATTTGCTTCTTCTTCTTCTTCCGTCTCTTCTTCATCCTCTTCTACTTCTACTACTCTCGGTTGGGTCGGGGCTGAAGTTGTAGTCGTGGGTTGTTGTCATTGGGTCTGCTCTGCTTCTGTCTCCAGGTTAGACTCATTGATCAAACGGGCAATTTCTTCATCTGTCAAATCACCAAGGGTGTAACCTTGTGAGAACTCCAAGTCCAATGGAATCGGAGGGAACACCAGATTGGGTCCTTCAGCGCTTGGCCTGGGGAGGCAAATGGTAAATGGTCGGACACGTCGCGTTTGTGGAGGGGTCACCTCTGGTGTGGTGGTGGCTCCCCTTGCTTGAGCACATGGTAATTGAACTCCCCCTCTCATCTTCTTTGATGGAGGACCCGCCGTTGACAGCCGTCTTTGAAATTCTTGGGCCCTGGACCATATTAGTGCTCTTTGAATGGGCACGTCGTACGGTAAGCACCTGTAAATTATTCTTGTCAGAGCACAACACCCATGAAGCACATTCTTCTGTTTCTTATTCCATCGTTGATGGGCTAGATGGATTTGATCGATGATCCAGTGTGGCAAATTGATGGTGAGATTCTCTGTCTCTGCCAAGTACAAGCTGAACCATATCTTTTTAGGTGGCATTGTGAAGCGTTCTTAGGCGGGGAAAGCGAAGTGCTGCATGATTGTTCGTAGGTGGAGAGCGATGGTTGGTGTCATTGCTACCATGTCCTTCAATTTGTTGAGATCCTTGTGCTTCATCCTTCCTGGAATCATTGTTTCCTTCTCAGTGGGAATATGCATACCTTGCATCTTCAATGCTTCTCGTACTAGGTTGAGGGTCAGTTTGAATCTCTTTAGTTTGTGGCCTGGCATTAGTGAAGGTAGCACAAAAGTACTATCGCCTCCCTTGGCCCTGCTAGGGGTGATGGTACTGATAAAATAAGAATAGCGCAGGAAATCTGGCTTAGGTAAATGTCCCCGAAAATAGTCATCCAAGCCCACTTTGGTCCATACGGATCGCATCACTTTTGCATTCTGATATTGCTCAAATTCGCGGGTGAAGAAATGATATCGTCCCCATTTGCCATTGAACTCGAGTTCTACCTCCCAAAAGTAGGTGCCATCTCCCAATGGCCCTGCGACATCATTGAACCAATGTGCATGCTTCCCCACTTGAGAAGTGTGTCCCTGAGGAGGGTCCTGAATAGGGAGCACGTGCACCGCTTGAAGTTCTTGAGGCCTCTCAGTGAGTTGGGGTTCAAGGAGGAGGGTTTCTATGTCCACAATCTGTGCGCTAGACCCTACCTGGGAACTGGTGCCTCCTGCTTCTGCCATGTTATTGCTTGCTTGCTGGTTCTGTGAGAATATAGAATCATGCGTTAACATTGTAATGGACAAGATAGAACAATTTTTGTCCCCATTACAACATTACCATGAGGTGAGTAATGCGTTAGTGGGTCAGTGAGTGCTCGATGATTGTGTGTGTAGTTAAACACACACACAATCATTGTGTGTGTAGTCAAGGCATTTATTACAAGTTTTAGGCTGCCAAACACCATGGATGGCTTTCGGTTTTGGTTGTGTGGAGACTCTGGAGGGCTTTATGAGTATGTCTGCTTGGAAATGAGGCTTTTTCGGGACCCATTTGCAAGTGATTCTGCCTGTGCTCATGTGTAAATGTGCGTTTGTGTGTGTTGAATGAGAGTGGGCATCGGCTCTTTGAGTGAGTGAACTCTGTCGTGTATGGTGTGATTTGTGTGTAACTAGTTGAGCCCGCAAGCAAGCCTTAGGCACCCAAATTTGTCTTGATTGTGGGCCAGCCTTCATCGACTTCTTGGGTACCCAGATAGTTTTCACTTTCACAAAAGAATTTTTGGGAGTCTTCTTATTAGTATCATGTCGTTGATTACTAATAGGAAGTTGAGATAGTTGTTGTGGCTTGACCGCAATAGGACGCTTGCCTTTTCGCACCCACAATTGTTTCAATGGCTGAGTCATCCTGCTTCGCACGTTCTTTTGGCCTCCAGCATAGGTAGTCTTCAGTAATTGATCTGCCTTTGGTTGCTGCCTCCCTCTGGCCTTTGGAAAAGAAGGGAGTTCCGTTGAGTCCTTGACTTCTTTATTGAGATCATCATTCCTCTGCATCACATAGCTTTGGACAAGAATAGCATTGTCAACTTCATGTGTACCCCTGGAAGGACCAGGAGTCTGTGCCTTTCCTAGTTCCTTGAGTGCTCCCTTATCTAACTCAACTGTAATTCGACTTTGATTTACCCATACCTGAATAAGTCCCCTTCTTAGGTTTAGGTTGACTGCATGATCATAGATCCAGTCTTGACCCAAGACAAGAGGTTCAGTGAGATCCTCATCTTGACACACTAGTACTTTAACTATCATTAGAACATCTTGAATGGAGAGGGGAATTTCCACCTCGCCCATGCAAGGGGTTTCCACACCTCCCAATCCTATGAGATATGCTTCTATAGGATTGACATTTAATTTCAATTCTTGATAGTAAGAAAGTTTAACGGCACTAGTGGCTGCACCTGAATCAATCAAGGCCCATGCAGTCCTTGCACTCTTCCCTTGTCCTATCTCCAAGGTTACAAAAGGACGTCGGTTAACTATTCTATGGGGGCTTACACTTGAGACTTCACACATAGCCATATGATATCCTGGGTTCGCATAGTCATCTATCCTTGGCTGATCTCTTCCTTGTCTTCTCATCTTCATTTTTCGGATGCGTTCCAAGGCTTCTACCTGTGCTTCTTCTCGAACTCGTTTTTCCTCTTCTTTACGTTTCTTGGCAGTGTTGAGTCGATTGAGCATTTCCTTGGTGAGAGGTTCCTGATATAACTTGACTCTGCATCCGCTTATGTAGCTAGGGAGAATATCACCTTCGAGTGTGGCTAATTGGACTTCTCCACTAGTGGAGATCCTATTTATGATCATAGGTCCATAGCCTCTCTTCTCTAGTTTTCTCGCATGTTGCTTCAAACTGTAGACTAACACTAGGTCCCCTGCTTTCAATCCTTTATCCTTCACATGGGCATCAAAGTACGCCTTCTGCCTTTTCTTAGCTGCATATATTCCTATTGCAGCTCTTAGTCTCGTTTCACCTAATCGTTCGAGGTCAAAAATTCTCGAAGAGAGTTCATGGCCCGTCCACTCATGCTCCTGTTCTACTCTCAATGTGGGAATCAAGAAGTCCAGAGGTAGTGTAGCTCAAGCGTAAGCACCACCTCCTTTACTTGTAAATCCGCGGAGACGTGAGGACCGGTATGAAGACCACGAGCAAGTGAAGGCACAAGTGCGTGAGTGAAAGTACACAATCATACACACACATACACACACACGCGCACAAAGTAAGATCAAAGAGAGGAACAATGGAAAGCTTAGATTGCAAAGAGTTCTCTTACAAAAGCTCTATTCTCTCTCCAGCCAACCCCAAAAATGAGCTCTCTAGCTCTTTTTATAGTTTTTTGACTAGTTTTGGCCCTGTCCAGACCTAGTGTCCGGCCTAGTTAAAAATTAGGTTCCAGGGCTTATTTGAGGGCTCAAACGAAGTCTAAAAATTATGAAAATTGGTACGATGGTACTTTTAATACTCCTCAAGCTCGAGGACTCCTCGGCTTGAATAAAATGGAGTTACTAAAAATAGATAATGGTATTTACAATGGTTTTTAGTGATGAAAATCACTATTTTCGTAGGGGATTCTTCTGAAAATTTGACATACACTTCTTGGAGCTCCCTACTTGCTCCCTTTCCTTGTGTGTCCACCTTTTGATGTGCTTCCATGCTTTGTCCTTGACTTTGAGCTTCAACACTCCCCCCCCCCTCTCGAGTCTGTCGTCCCTGACAGACCCTTGTTGGAAGGGCTGTTCCATGTAGTGCTTTGAGAGGTGGTGTCCATCCGTTGTATGAGCTGGTTCCTTGGGTTCCAGCAAGAATGTGTCGTTGTGAGCTTTCAAAACTGCAAGTTGCTCAAAAGAGGTTGTCGAGAGTGATTTGGAGCAACTACTGGCTTCAATTTGCTTCCGAGATAGGTATGTTGTTCCCATGACATCCGCTAGCTCTTCCAAAGATGATGTTGAGAGCAGTCATGCCAACTACTCATAACCCATAATGAATGATGGGTAAGTGTGTTCGTGCCTGGGTTGAAAAAAGTATGTGCCTTGTGCACGGTCTTGTAATGTAGCCCTACACATGCTTACTTGGAAAATGCATTGGAAGAAGTATGGTGCAAAAATTGCGGGTCTTGAGCTAAGTGCTCAAGGGTATGCTGACGAAGAGGTTCCTAAACTATCATGGTTATGGTGTTTCCAGAGTAAAGATACTTACCATGGAGAAGGTTGATGGATGTTTGTCTCTTCGTGTTGTACACTCGGCCTTTGGGATGGGACATTGTTGATGAATGTCCATGTTGCTTGTCCACTGATGAGATTGTTTGAGTGGTGGATCCTCTCTCCTCTTTTCAAAGCAACATTTGTCAAATACTGAGAATTGAATTTCTTTATATTCCTTGGCAAGCAACATCGGGTAACTACACCAAGCTGAGTTTCACATATTCTCTTTAGCTCACCATATGCAGGAGTCTTCTCCTCCAGAACTACCCTTTGCAGATATCTCCTTGGATGCTCTGGTACATGAAGTAGTTAAGCATCACTCAAGTTGCGGACCTTCAAGCTCTTCATTCCTACCATGGTAAGAGAAAATCATAGTTGTAGATGCCATGTTCATGCCAAATGCTTGTCATCTACCAGATAAGGCAGCAATAATCTCACTGCTGGCCGAGACACACTTCTATCCAAATTGATAAATGCCTAGTAATCAACAGTTCCACCTTCGACCAAGCATGACTCATTCATGTTTCATAAGCCAAACCTAGGAACAAGCTCTCTCCCGCTTTTCTTTCTCCCTCTCTCTCTTTTTTTTTTTTTTTTTTTTTTTTTGAGGAACAGGATATCACAAAACAAGAACACAAAAGTTAGCACAATAGAAATGTTTGACATATGTCACTGTGCTCTTGTGCGTGGGATTCTCAAGTGTGTCTATGCACGGCCATGTAAGGTGGCCCTATATTAATGCATACTTTGGAAATGCATGACCTGAATGGTGCAAAAGACAGGGTTGTGCAAGGAGCACATGGTTGTTGCTCGTTCGAGGCTTTTGATGTTATTTGCGGAGGTTGATGCCGACCTTGGTGGAGGTATCCATTGAGTCTCGAACTGATGTAATCCTCCTTATGGGAGTCCTTTTTAGAACATCATTTGGCACTGTAGAGGTCACTTCAGGCGTCTTTCTCTTTGGATGCTTTCTAAACTGTGGTATCCAGTGTGGTTGGCGCTTTGGTTCGGTGGAGGCTACTTGCACTTTTGGCTTCCAAACCCATATCCTTTTTGCATGTCTTCCTACTAATGTTGAAGAGCTGATTTGATCTTCCTTTGGTCTCTGTACGTGGTTCTTACCCTTTTCTCTTTTGGGCTTCTTTGTTGAAACCTTTTGCATGTGGGAGAACAAAGGTTGTTGTGGATGTAGGAGCTTCTTAGGTACCCACATCTGTAATTGCCCGTGTTGAGCTGCAGCTAACTTCTTAGGCACCCAAACTTGTTGGATACCTTGTGATTGAGCTTGTCTGAGCTGCTTCCTTCGTCTTCTGGCCTGGTTGGTTTGCATGGATGGGATTTGTGGGGGCAAGGTTGGTGGTTGCTCTCCTTTGCGTACCCATCTCTGCTTCATGCTCGGAACTCCTTTTTTATCGAATGGTGTCGTTCTATTTGATGTAGCGGTTGTCGTGAACGGTTGTGTTTGCTTGTGTGGTGGACTCACTACTGTGGCTACTTGATTCTTTGGAGAAGAAGAAAGATCCACCCGCCTTCGAACCTGGTCTTCCAGGATTGACTCCTTCTGCATCATAGAGCTTTTGACACATACAACATCTTCTTTCATATGATTAGTCTTGGAAGAACTAAGAGAGTGTGGGGTGCCATGATTTAGGAGCATGCAGTTCTCTAATTCTAATGTAATGCATTGTTCATGTACCCAAACTTGAAGAATTTGACTTCTTAGGTTTAAGTTAACTGCATGGTCATAGATCCAATCTTGACCCAAGACAAGTGGTTCTGTAAGGTTCTCATCTTGACATACTAGCGTTTTGACTTTCATTGGAACATCTTGAAGGTAGATGGGAAGTTCCACCTCGCCCAAACAAGGGGTTTCCACACCTCCCAATCCTATGAGATAAGCTTCTATGGGATTGATGTTCAACCCCAAGTCTTGGCAGTAGGAAAGTCTAACTGCACTACTTGCTGCACCTGATTCAATCAATGCTTTCACCGTCCTTGCACCCTTCCCTTGTCCTATCTCTATGGTCACAAAGGGTCTTCGGTCAATGACCTGAGAAGTCGCTATGCCTGACTTTTGACACATATCCATGTGATATTTTGGGGCTTTTGAGTTGACTTCTAGGCCTAATCACCTTAACTTATTTCGCCTAATACGCTCTCTGGCCTCTACCTGTGCTTCTTCTCTCACTCTTAACTCTTCATCTTTTCGCTTCTTAGCAGTGTTGAGTCTCATTAGCATATCCTCAGTAAGAGGTTCTTGATATAGCTTGACTCTACAACCACTAATATAGTTTGGCAAGATATCTCCTTCTAGCGTGGCCAACTGAACTGCACCACTAGTGGAAATTCTATTAATGATCATGGGTCCGTATCCTCTTTTTTCCAACTTACGGGCATGTTGTTTTAGTGTGTATACCAACACTAGATCTCCCTCTTTCAATCCCTTATCCTTGATGTGTGCATCAAAGTATGCCTTTTGCCTCTTCTTTGCAGCGTAGATGCCTGCTGCCGCTCGTAGCCTCGTCTCACCCAAGCGTTCGAGATCAAAGATCCTAGAGGACAATTCATGCCCATTCCACTCATACTCTTGTGCTACTTTTAGGGCAGGGATTAAGAAATCTAATGGTAGCACAACGTTCTGTCCAAAGACCATCTGAAATGGGGTGGTGTTGAGTACTGTTTTGTAGGCAACTCGATAAGCCCAAACAGCATGATGAAGTTATTTGTCCCAATCAGAGCGTTTATTATTTACCAGTTTTGTCAATACGTTACAGAGGATCTTATTGGTACTCTCGGCTTGTCCGTTGGCTTGTGGGTGATAGGGGGTAGATTTCTTATGTATCACCAAGAATTCTTGGAGAAGATTTTCAATGACTTCATTCAAGAAGTGTGTGCCTCTATCGCTCACCAACTCTATTGGTAGTCCATATCTCGTGAACACATTCTCGAATAAGAACTTAGCCGTAGTCTGAGCATCGTTCTTTGTTGTGGCTTTGACTTCTACCCACTTTGTAAGGTAATCTGTGGCTACAATGATGTACTCTGCATGGGAGTTTCTAGCTGGGGGGTTAATAGGACCTATGAAGTCTATGCCCCACTTCGAAAATGCACGTCCTCCCATCATTGGCCTCAAGGGCATCTCGTCTTTTCTCACTGGATATTGTGCACGTTGGCATGTGTCACATTTCTTCACATAGGTATGTGCGTCCATATGAAGAGTGGGCCACCAAAGTCCTGAGAATAGAATGGTCTTGATCACTCGGTCAGGACCAAAATGTCCACCTGCAACACCGCTGTGTGCAGTCTCTAAGACCTTTAAATAGTCTGATTCATGAACGCATAGTCTTAAGTAACCATCTTTGCCTCTTCGGTATAGGTTGTCCCCTACTAAGGCGTAGCCTTGAGCCTCTTGCTCCATGCTTCGTCTTCTTGCTAGACTAGCCTCTTTGGGTAATCTTCCTAATCTCATAAACTCTACCAATGGAGCACTCCAATATGGAATTAATGACACTTGATAAAGGGTCGCATGCTCCACTGGGGGTCTCTCTCTGCACCTTGGACAATTCTTAATCCATTCATGTATTTCTTTTTCCATGCTAGGCCAATACACTCCTAAACACTTTAGATTCTGCAATGTTTGTTGTTTAGAATAGTGATTTCCTAGCATTCCTTCATGGGCTTGTTGCAGCCAACTACTATGTTCATCATCCTCCACACAACAAGCTAATACACCCTCAGTATCTTGTTTGTACATGCTTCCTACTAATATGTGATATTTTTGTGATTTAACAATTTCTTCTTGTGATGTTTTCACATTCTTATTTGCAGGGCCAAAGGTTAGGACTGGTACCAACTTATTTGCCCATTTAGGAACAACTTCTAAATTGAACAAATAAGCATCGGGTAATTCGTCAGACACTCCTTGCGGTGACTCTCCTGAAGTGATGCGAGAAAGGTGATCTGCCCGAAGGTGGGTTCTACCTTTCCTGACAACAACTTCAAAGTCATATTCCATTAGTAAGAGGAACCATCTTACTAAGCGTCCAGTATTGCAAGTATTGCAAGGTTTATTGACCAAATATAACAAAGCTTGATGATCAGTGAAAAACTTGAACTTGTTGGCCAATAAATAGTGTCTAAACTTCTTCACAGCATATACCATGCCTAAGCCCTCTCGCTCAGTTGTGGTATAGTTCCGTTCAGCTGCAGTGAGCTGTCTACTAGCATATGCTATGGGCAAATCTAAGTTTCCTTCACTTGTGGGTTGTGCTAGCACACATCCTATGGCATGATTGGATGCATCCACATGGACATGGAAGGGTTTATTCCAATCAGGAGTGGTGAGTATTGGTGCCGTGCACAAACATTTCTTCAGTTCGTTGAAAGAATTCTCGCATTCGTCGTTCCACTCAAAATTAGACAACAAGGCATAAAGGGGTCTAGCTATGATCGCGTACATGTGGATAAACCTACGGTAATATCCACAATGGCCCATAAAGGCTTGTACCTCTTTAATATTCCTTGGCCTTGGTAGCTCCGCTATGGCTCGTACCTTATCTTCATCTGTTGAGATTCCATTCTTAGAAACAATATGACCTAAGATTTTACCTTGACGCACCATAAACACACACTTTTCTAGGTTCAGACACACTCGATATTCTCTACACTTGTTGAAGATTTGTCTGAGCTCAGGGATGTGAAACCTTCTTTCTTGGGAATGAGCACATAAATCATCCACATACACTTCTAAGCTCTTTCGCAAGAACTCTTTGAAGACATGACACATGAGCCTTTGGAATGTTGCAGGTGCATTGGTGAGCCCAAATGGCATCACACGAAATGCAAAGATTCCCCACTCTGTAGCAAAAGCTGTTTTGTGTTGATCTTCTGGGGCAATGGCTACTTGATTGTAACCTGAAAATCCATCAAGGAAGCTATAAACTTCCTTGCCTGCAACACGCTCCAATAGGTGTTCTGTGATTGGAAGTGGATAACTATCTCTAATCGTAGCGGCATTAACTTTTTTAAGGTTAATACACACTCGCAACTTCCCGTTCTTCTTGGGTACCACAACAATGGGGGACACCCATTCGGTATGCTCAATCTCATAGATGAATCCAGCTTCAATCAACCTATCAATTTCTTCTTTTATTTTGGCTGCATAGGTATCATTATATGTGTAGGGCTTCTGTTTGGTGGGCTTAGCATCAGCAGTCATGGGGATAGTATGAGAGCAAATTCTTGGATCTACCCCTTTCAAGTCTCTATAGTGCCATGCAAACACATCCCTATATTCCCTTAATAGAGCTATGAGCTCCATTTCTTCTCTTGCACTTAGGTCATCTCCTATATATGTGCATCTCTCTTCGTTTTCTTCAATGGTCACTACAATCTTCTTGGTCTTTTCTTTATTATCATATGATTCTCCTATGATGGCCTCTCTCTTAGGCATTCGTACCAAAATTTTGCGGTCGTCAACTTCATATTTCTTGAAGTTTTCTGGTACTTCAAACAATGATTCATCCTCTTCTTGTTTCACTGCTTTTCTTTTCTTTTTCTTTTGACTACTCTCACTTCCATCCTTTGAGTTTACTATTTTAATACTTGTGAGAGGTTCTTCTTCTTTCTGGGTGAACACTCCTATATCTTCTAGATAGTGCTACTCTGAGTTAAAGCAACTATCCATCACAATAGACTCCAGATCATCGTCATTCTCTTCTTCTTCTATGACATCACTAGGGTCACATTCTTCTAGCAAGGGTTGACACATGAACACTGAGATATCATAACCCTCCTCATCACAATAAGGTGTCCACTGTTCCTCATTGACATCAATGTCCATGGTGGCTAAGATTTCTGGCCAGCCATGAGGCTCAAACTCCTCATCTGGAAAGATCATCGGTGTGTAGGCTGGGTCTCTAACTGGTCTATCTCCTAGCGAAGTTCCTTCTTCTCTTGCCTTTAAACGTTTTTCCTCTTCCTTTGCGACCTTGCACATCCACAAATGAGTATCTTCATGCAGCCATGATGGATCAGGTGAACTTTCAGAATGCACAGAGATAGAATCTTCTTTCGCTTTGTGGATAGAATTCCACTGTAGGGGTGGTACATCTCTGAAGGTGTAATCCTTCAAATTGACCTTGGTGGTGACCCCTAAGTGCTGTAAGTACAAGGAGTTAGTTCCCCAATCCTGTACTATTTGCAATTGTCGTAGGAAGGGTCTTCCTAGGATCATCTCATAGACATTATTTTTCTCAAAGTCACATATAGCAAATGTGTGCTCAAACTCTACACCACAAGTGGTTAGAGTGATCCCTTCTAGCAATCCTAGAGGTCTTTCAAAATGACCATCAGCCATTTGAAGCTTCATTCTAGTTGGTCTTAATGTGGGCTTGCCCCATTGCTTCCACAAGGAGGTGGTCGCAATAGCAACACCAGCACCTGAATCTATGATTGCTTTGGTTGTGTAACCTTGGTAGGTGATTGGAAGATAAGTATTACCTTCTTCACCCTCACACATGTCCCCTATTTTGTCTAGAGGTATCTCTGGTACCCTTTGCTTGGAGCCTGCTTTTGGCATGTTGGAATCAAGTTCTGGAACCTGATCCTTCACATGATTCCAAAGCTCAGGTTTTGCTTTGAGCAGCTCTTCTACAGTGAGATGACACTGAACCTTAGTGTTCTTCACGACATCCGTGTTCCTTGGAACCACTGAGTCTTCATTTCTTACTAGTATTGTGGGAGCTCTAATCTGGAGAGATTCAGATTCCCATGGGCCTAGAAATTGAGGCAGTTCTTCTAAGGTATTAGATTCAAAATCTAACCTTTCGTCTTCTTGTTGTTCTGCTTCATCTCCGTAAATAGATGGAATGTCTTGGGGAAATTGATCATGAAGATCATCAATCTCAGGAATAGGAGGGGAATTACCCTTCTCCTTGGCCCATTTCTCTTCTTGTATTTCCCGCAAGAATTCTTGAGAGTACTGTTGAATTGAAGGAGGTATTCTTGGATCCGTGGAATTAGGAACATAAGCTCCCATTGGTGGTGAGCTTCCTCTTTCAATAACTGGTTGAGCCTGTGGAGGTAAAGAAACTTGTGGTTTGTTTACCAACTGCTCTAATCGTTCTAGTAAGCCCTGGAAATGCAAATCCCCTTTGACAGAGTTTGTCTGATTGAACTTTTGACTAGTCTCAAGTATAGCTTGAGCTTGTTCTACCATTTTCATGCACATTTTCATCCGTTCAATCTCTAAGTCCGCTCTAGGGTAACTCTTGTCTAGGTTTGCAGTTGTAGGCCCTTCTTGAAGTCGAGCCTGGTAGGCCTTGAACATCATGTCCAAGCCTTCTGGGGTTGGATCTGCAAGAACAGACCCTGGTTGTGGTCTATTTACAATGGGTGGTGGGGTGGGATGAGGTGGAGTGGATGGAGTTTCGGCATGCGAGGGGCTTTGAGATGCAATGTCTTCTATTTTTGTTTTCGCTTCTTTTAAGCTTTCTTCTAGTTCCGATAACTTTTTATTCCACTTGCGATTGGCCTTCTCTCTGGTATCCTTCCATGTTCTTGTTTTCCTCTTACTAGGCTCTGCCGATTCACTCGACTCTGATTGTTCTACTGGTTTATCCTGTTTTAATGCTTGTGCCCTAGTAACTGCCTGTATAGGTGCCACATTACTGCTACTTGAACTTGAATCCGCCACTAAGCCTACCACATTAATGGGTGTAATCTTGGGTGCGCTGGATGGGTTTCTTGGACAATCTCTAGGGAGATGGTCTTTGCCACAATCAGGGCAAAAAGCCTGTATTGTGATAGCCTGTCCTTGACTCGGAGATGATGGGTGGGGACAGTCACGAATGAAGTGATCACCTTGACATCTAAAACAAGATCCTCTAGGGGCTTGTGGTCTCATTTGTCTCAATTGGGGCCTAGGGTTAGGATTTGTGTACATGACATTGGAGTATTCTGGCTCCCAATTTTGCTCCATAGGTGGTGCCTCATATTGATACGAGTAAATCTCACTATGTTCAGGTGACTCTGTGTAATACGCATGTGGACTACCTTCATGGGAGTAGTCTGAACTATGAGCATGAGAATCATTATCTGGTATCAATGGGGTTAGGGGCACCAATGCTCTGTTTGGATTTTCCTCTCCCACAACATATTTGACTGGAATCACGTTGGCTGGAGCTGGTGGTTGGTTTCCCAAGACAGGTTGTGGCCTATATGGTACTTGATATTGTTGTTGTGGTCTATAATATGGCTGTTGGTATTGGTTCTGATACCTACCTTGTGGGTAAGGTTGCTGATAATTCTGTCTAACAGCCTGCCTATTGTAGGAACAATCTTGAGCCGTGTGGTTTGTGTATTTTCTCTCAATAGTGCAATATGAAGCATTCCTTTCTCTAATGTTTTGGTTTTGCATTGGGCATACATTAGCCATGTGGTCGCCCCCACAAGTATAACACCGATTCACTGGAGTGACTCTCTGTGTTTGTTTATTTTGGACTCCCAGCTTCTTGGCAACTTGCTCAGCTATCTCCTCTATTCCCGTGGAGATTTTTGAAGTATGACTAGTAGAACTATCTGAATCCTTATAGAGTTTGGATAATCCTAACTCCTCACCCAAGTTATCTTCTATGTCAATGCATGTCCGCACGCACTCTTCTATGGATCTCGGCTCTTTCAAATATACATATGATCTTAATTTTGTGCTCAGTAAGCCATCTAAGAACAAAGCCACTTGTTTGGCTGGTGTGGGTAACTCGGGATCAGGGCATCTTTCTAGGTACTGTCTGAACCTTCTTCCTGCTAGTCGCACTGTTTCTTGGGGTGTCTGCTTGAAACTGTGGATCAAGGATGATGTGTTATGCCTGATACCACTCTTGGAAAATTCTACAATGAATTCGTCTAGCAGTTGACCTATATCGCGATAGTTGCGACTACTCAATGGTTGAAACCAAGCCAAGGCAGTGCCCTTAAGAGTCAAACCAAATGCCTCGTATTGGGTGAATAAATCCTCAACCTGTTCAGCTCTTAACACTTGTTTGAACTCGGCCACATGATCATAAGGATCTCCTGACCCGTCAAAATAATTCTTCATTGCCTTGATCACTTGAGTGGGTCTAAGGGTTCTTGGGTGCTCTCGGGGTCTAGGCAATGGAAAATCATGTTCATCTCTTTTTTGCCTATGTGCTTGATGTCTCTCTCTTTCAGGTCTTTCATTTTCAAATCCTGATCTATTCCTGCCCACGGTGTGTGCAAAACTTACCTCAGGTCTCTCTCTAGTTCTTTCTCTCTGGGCTTCATGAGCGTGGGAAGATCCTACACCTTGGAGGCCATGGGAAACATTGGATCTTGGTGGGGGGAAAATCAATTCATTCTTCCAAGTATATGCATGTCTATCATGTTCTGTTACCAAGAATGTCTTCTCTGATGTGTTATCCAGGTATACAACTTTGCCTGGTATCTTAGGATCTTTGAATTCATAGATGATCTTGAACTCTTTCTCAAGTAATATCTTTCCCTCCTTGATTCCTTCATCTGAAGTACCTGTGATTATAATGTCATCTACATAAATACAAATGTAGATTGTACCTTCCTCTACTCTTTTGATGAGTAGACTTGGATCTGCTTTTGAACTTTGATATCCAAGATCATTGAGATACTTCACCAGTCTATAGTTCCATGCTCTTGGAGCTTGTTTCAATCCATAGAGTGCTCTTCTCAACTTGCAAACAAAATTTGGATACCTAGAATCTATAAACCCTTGAGGTTGTTCCATGTATACCTCATCTGATATGTATCCATTCAAGAATGCATTCTTTATATCCAATTGATTTAGGGTCCATCCTTTTGAAGCTGCAGTAGCAATGATTGTCCTTATAGTTGACATCTTAGCTACAGGACTGAATGTCTCATCATAATCTATGCCATAGGTTTGGACATAGCCTTTCACCACGAGTCTAGCTTTGTATCTGGCTATACTTCCATCTGCAAGCTTCTTCACTTTATAAACCCATTTATTTCCAATTACTTTCTTACCATTTCGTTTAGGAACAAGTTCCCATGTCTTGTTCTCCTCTAGTACATTGAACTCTTCCTCCATTGCTTCTTCCCATTGCTTCTTACCTTTAGCTTCATCATAGTTCTGAGGTTCTTCATCATCTTTGACCATATATGCATAGTTCTTCTGAGTTATGTAAGAAGTATCATAAGAATACCTTTCTGGTTGCCTTCTAGTCCTGCTTGACCTTCTTGGTTCACATTCTTCATAAGTATCTGGATACACCTCTTTCATCAAATATACGAGCTTCTTCATTCCTTCTTGTTAATCCACTTCTGGATGTACTTGCTTGCATATAGTCTTCATCTCTATTTACCTGCACAATTGATTTTCCTTTCTCACATCTTCTTACCTCTTCTTCAAATTCTTGAGCTGTATGACTTTGATCTACATACCAACTTTTCTGTTTATCAAATGTAAAATCTCTAGAAACAATAAATTGTTTGCTTAGAGGATTCCACAACCTGTAACCCATCTGCTTTTCATCATAACCAATGAACACATATTTTTCTGCCTTTGGTTCAAGTTTATGTCTAAGTTGTGATGGCACATAAGCATATGCAATTGATCCAAACACTCTACAATGATCTAGTGTTGGTTTCTTACCCCACCAAGCTTCATATGGAGTCATTCCATTTAGAGCTGCACATGGTAATCTATTCACAAGATATGTAGCTGTATTTACAGCCTCAGCCCAAAGATAATTTGGACAATTCTTCTCCTTCAACATAGCTCTAGCAAACTCAACCAAAGTCCTATTTCTTCTTTCTGCTACACCATTTTGTTGTGGTGTATACCTGCAAGTTATTTCTCTCTTAATACCTGCATTCCAAAGATAATCATTGAACTCTTGGGAGAAGTATTCTCCCCCTCCATCAGACCTCAGTCTTTTAAGCTTTTGACCTGTGAATCTCTCTGCATATGCATGAAAATGCTTGAAGGCTCCAAACACTTCTGATCTTTCCTTCAAAACATATAATGTTATCCATCTTGTAGCATCATCAATGAAAAGAAAATAATACCTTGAGCCACTGATAGATCCTTCTTTTGTTGGTTCCCATACATCTATATGAATGAGCTCTAGTAATCTATCATGTTTAAAACCTTTCTTCTGAAATGGTAACCTGTGTGCTTTTCCCATTTGACATGCTTCACATTTATAAACCATATGTTGACTCTGCACATTTGGTAATCCTAGTACAGACTGATTAGCAACAATAGCTTTAATTCCTCTTTCATTGAAGTGACCTAATCTCTTATGCCAGAGATCAAGTTTTGTAATCACTCCTTCATCATGTGTGAGCAAAGCTTGACCAATGTTTCCTTGAACTCTTAAAGTAAAGAGTCTACCTTCTTTCTTACCACATACAATCTGATTATATCCGTTCTCTGGATCTTCAACAAATACTCCTTTATTTGTAAACCTAACTTGAAAACCTTTTTCAACTATCTATCCCACACTAATCAAGTTTTTAGGTATTGTAGGAACATACAAAACATTGGTTAGCAAATCTGCTCCACTCTTGCATTTCACTTTTCCAATTGAATGTACACTGTCTTATATTATCACCTGTTTGAGCTGTATGACTAGAAATACCTTTTTCCAATTCTAACATCAATTTTGTGTTTCCTGACAAATGTTTAGAACATCCAGAGTCAATGTAAGATACCTTTAGATCTTCTTTATCTGATGTGTTGATTGAGTT
>CM035410.1:188563844-188596344 GCA_020310875.1 Ceratopteris richardii | reverse complement strand
TCTGGATACCTTCCATCTCTGAATCCTTGAGGTTTCTCCATGAAAACATCATCTAAAATGTAACCATTTAAAAAAGCATTCTTCACATCTAATTGACATAATTTCCAACATTTACATGCAGCAATGGCTATGAGTGTCCTGATAGTTGTCATCTTTGCCACAGGACTATATGTTTCATCATAATCTACACCATAAGTCTGAGCAAAACCTTTCACAACAAGTCTAGCTTTATACTTAGACACACTTCCATCTGCAAACCTCTTTGTCTTGTAGACCCATTTGCATCCAATGATCTTCTGACTATTTGGTTTAGGAATCAACTCCCATGTCTGATTCTCCATTAATGCATCATATTCTTCCTACATAGCTTTCTCCCAATTTTCCTTACCTTTTGCCTCTTCATATGTAGAAGGGTCTTCATCTGCCTTTATCATGTAAGCATAATCTTTGGTAGCCAAAAAAGAAGTGTCATAGCTATACCTTGTAGGTTGCCACTTGTGTCTTGATGACCTTCTGAGTTCTCCACTCCTTGAGGTTTCTGGTTCATCACACTCAGGATCAAATCTTGGTATTTCTTCAACTTCAACCTGCACTTCATTATTCTCCTCTTCATCAAATATCTGAACCTTTGATATTCCTTTCTTTTGACTCACATCTTCTTCATCACCTGTATTAATATTGATTGTACCTGCATACCAAGTACCTTGCTCATCAAATGTAACATCCTTTGATACAAGGAATTGTTTTGTGGATGGACTCCACAACCTATATCCCATCTGCTTATCATCATAACTAATGAATACATACTTTTCAGCTTTAGGTTCCAATTTGTGCCTTAATTGTGATGGCACATATGCATATGCCAAACATCCAAATACTTTGCAATGATCTAATGTAGGTCTCTTACCCCACCATGCCTCATATGTGTTGGAGAATTCCTCTCCTAATCGCAGCGGAAAGTGTAGAAGACCTTCTCAGGATCAAGACTCTTACCAACAGCAGAACCGTCAAATGAAAACTAGTACCAATTGAAATATCCAATGAACTTGAAACTTTTTTCACTCAAACTAGACACCTAGAGATTTCAAATGAGATATCAGAAACTCAATTTGGATTAGATTTGGTTTGGCAACTATTTGATTCAAAACAGACTACCTATCCACTCAGTTAGGCTGAAAATTGGACTTCAGTAAAACCTAAATAACTCACAGACCATAAAGAATTTCATAAAACTGTTCTAGATAGAGGAAGTACTCACGATAAGCTTTCCAATGAATGTTTAAACACTAAAATCCGATACATATATTGAGAGATATGACTCTTACAAGTAGACTACCCAAAAATGGGTGTGCGGCTGGACATACTCTATGAGAATAAACTGAACGAAATGACTCAAAACAATTGAAGTAGCTACAAGGGGGATTCCACGCCTTCTTCCTCTGTTCTTGAGTGTCCTCCCTTGCCTCTTTTATAGCCAAGTGACCAAAAACTCTCATGATGAGTTTGAGAGCTCTTCTCCATCATTTCTCCACTACTTTGGACAACCACTCCTCTTACAGTCAACTTTTGGATTTGATTCTCTTTTGAATGATTCTCTTTTGGCCTCCACTACTTGCTGAAGTAAATGTTTCTATTTTTCATTTTTGTATTTTCCTTCTACTTGAAGAAAATCCTTTTTGCAAAAATATATACGAGCTTACTTCTTTATTTTTAACACTCCCCCTCAAGCTCACATGTGAGCTTGCACCTTCAGCCATATCCTGCAAGTTGATGTCGTCCTTGAACCTCTTGAGCTTAGAAGCATATAGGGACTTTGTAAGCATGTCTGCAACCTGTTCATTAGTTCCAATGAACTTTATATCCACATCTTTGCTCAAAACGTTTTCTCGAACATAATGATAATGCACTTCTATGTGCTTGCTTCGTGCATGAAACATTGGATTGTTTGTCAAGTGAATGCTTGACATGTTGTCACCATAAATTGGAATGGTCTCCCCCTGCACATCAAGATCAGCCAAGGGCTTCTTAATTCACATAGCTTCACAAGTTGCAAAGGCTAAACCTCTATATTCAGCTTTTGTAGATGATAGTGCAACAGTAGGTTGCTTCTTTGAGCTCCATGTGATAGGTTTGCTTCCTATCATGAACACATAACCTGACGTGGATCTTCTATCTTCCTTCAAACCAGCCCAATCAGCATCACTGAAGCCTTTTACCTACAATTCTTCATCATATCTATAAAACAAAGCATGATTGACTGTGTGCTTCACATATCTTAGGACTCGTTTGGCTGAATTTAAATGTTCACTTGTTGGAGCTTGCATAAATTGAGAAAGAACTCCAACAATATAACACAAATCTGGTCTTGTGATCGTAGCATAGATCAACGAACCTATAATACTCATGTATGTAGTTACATCATGTAACTTCTCTCCATCATTTGAGCATAGCTTCACATTTGTGTCCATAGGTTGAGTTAGTGGTTTGCATTCACTCATTCCAAATCTGAAAAGAACATCCAATAGGTACTTTCTTTGCATCAAGTAAATGCCATCTTTCCCATAGACTATCTCAATGCCTAAAAAGTATTTCAGCTCACCAAGATCTGAAATTTTAAACTCCTTACCGAGTTTCCTTTTGATCTCTTGTATTCCTGTAACATTACTTCCTATTATGATGAGATCATCAACGTATATGCAAAATATATACCTGCTTGCCTTCTTCTTTCTTCATGTAGAGAGAGGGATCTGCATTACTTGGACAATACCCACACCTTGTGAGGTACTCGACCAATCTTTGATTCCAAGCACATGGTGCTTGCTTCAGCCCATACAAAGCTTTCTTCAATCTACAAACAAAATTTGGATGCTTTTTGTCTTCAAATCCAATCGATTGACTCATGTATACCTCTTTTTGAAGTTCACCATTGAGAAAAGCATTTTTTATGTCAAGTTGATATAATGGCCATCTCCTTGCTGCACTCACTGCAATCAAGGTTCTAATTGTTCCCATCTTTGCAACCGGGCTGAAAGTCTCTTCATAGTCGATGCCGTGAGTTTGCTTGAATCCTTTTGCTACTAGTCTAGATTTATGCCTTGCTAGAGAACCATCAGCATTTCTCTTTATTTTAAACACCCATTTATTTGGAACAATCTTCATACCTTCAGCCTTTGGAACTAACTCCCATGTGTGATTGTCCATGAGAGCTTTCATCTCTTCTTGCATAGCTTCTTGCCATTCTTTTTGTGTACATGCTTCTTCATATGCATCGGTTCTTTGTGTTTGACCACCTGTGTCATATATGCAAAATGCTTTGCGATAAAACTATCATAGCTCAGCCTTTCAATTGGATACCTTGCTCTTAAAGACCTCCTTTCATTTCCTTTTGAACATTGCTTCTTCAACCGGTTCAACTTTACCTTTGGTGTGATCACCTCTTCATACTCTTCTTCACTTGCATTTGAATCACTATTTTGGGCAGCACTTTCAGCTTTAGATCTTTCATAAGCTGATGTTGGTGATGAGGAATGACTCCTTAGCCTCCCCTTCCATGTTGAGCTTTCTCCAAGAGATGTAGAAGCTTCTGGACCTGACATTTGAGTGCTTGTTTGCTGCAATTCTTCTTGGACAGCACCTCCATCATCTTCACAATCTTCTTCAAGAATCTTCTCTTTCCCTTTGTCTCCAAACCATGGTCTTAGCTCATCAAATACCACATCTCGTGAGACTCGTAGCTCCTTTGTCACTGGATTGTAGCACCTATATCCCTTTTGCTCCGATGAATATCGAATAAAAATACATTTTTCGGACTTTGCCTCCATCTTTGTCCTTAGTTCTTGAGGGATGTGAACATAACACACACATCCAAAAACTTTGAGATGTGTAAGGTCAGGATTCTTACCGGAATAAACCTATTCGGGAGTTAGATTATGCACTCCAGTCGTTGTGCACTTGTTCATCAAATAAACGGCCGTACTAGTTGCTTCAGCCCAATAGTTTAGTGGGATCTTCATCTCGTTGAGCATGCATCTTGCAACTTCTGTGATATGTCGATTTTTCCTTTCAGCTATTCCATTTTGTTGAGGTGTGTACCTACATGTAAATTGTCTCTTGATGCCATTTTCATAAAGAAAATCTGAAAATTCTTTGGAGAAATATTCTCCTCCTCCATCGGACCTCAAGGTCTTTATGTAGCATCCTGTTTCCTTTTCTACCTGTGCTTTAAATCTCTTGAACATGGAGAACACATCTGATTTTTGTTTTATGCAAAACATCCATACTTTTCTTGAATGATCATAGATAAAAGTGACAAAATATCTATTACCAACCACTGATGGTTGTTGTGATGGTCCCCATACATCCGTGTGTATCAAGTCGAGGACATTTCTTGCCACATAGTTGCTTTTCTTGAATGGTTGTCGAGTTTGCTTTCCTAGTTGGCATGCTTCACAAAACTCATGTAGTCCGGCATCATTGAATCTTGGAAGACCTCTTACCACTTCATGGTTGCTCATGTCCTTGAGCTTGGGAATGTTGATATGTTCAAACCTTTTGTGCCACAAATCGATTTCAGCAATCCTCTTGTTTCCAAACTGAATATACATCACCTTTCCATGCGGTTGTTGAATGTCCAAAATGAACATCCTTCCTTCTTTCCTTCCTTGAGCAATGACCTTGAATCCTTCTTTTGGATTCTTTATAAAGCAGCCTTTTTCATTGAAGATAACATGATATCCTTTCTCTACCATTTGTCCTACTGAAATCAAATTATTTGCAATAGTAGGAACATGAAGAACATCAGCCAATACTGTAGCTCAGTGATGAGTAGCACCTCCTTTAATGTCAATCCGGGAAGACGTGAGGATGGTATGAAGACCTCGAGCAAGTGGAAGCACAAATGCGTGAGTGAGAAGCACACCAACATGCACACACATACACACACACGCGCACACATGGCAAGACAAAGAGTGAGGAGCAATGGAGTTCTTAGATTACTTTCAAAAAGCTCTTACAAGTTTGTTTCAATTACAATCTAACCTCAAAAATGAGCTCTCTAGCTCCTTTTATAGTTTTTGACTAGCTTTGGCCCTGTCCAGACCTAGTGTCCGGCCTAGTTAAAAATTAGGTTCCAGGGCTTATTTGAGGGCTTAAACGGAGTCTAAAAAATACGAAAATTGATATGTAGGTACTTCTAAGGCTCCTCAAGCTCGAGGACTCCTCGGCTTGCACAAAATGGAGCCACAAAAAGGTGAACATGGTATTTACAAGGGTTGTTAGTGATGAGAATCACTTTTAATTGGTGTAAGGGTTTGAAAAATTAAAGATTGCCTTAGTGCTAGATCTGCGTGAATGCTCATAATTGCTTCTCCATGAAGAAAATTATTGGCCTACTTGCCAAATCGTCGTTGACTCCCTTGTCTGCTGCTAACACTCCCCCCTCTCTCGCGTCTGTCGTCCCTGACAGACCCTTGTTGGGAGGGTCGTTGAATGTAGTATTCGACAACATCTTGCGCTAAGTGATGTTCGGCAATCCTCAATCCTTTGGCCAAATCTGTTAGTAGAGCATCCCAATCTACCGACCCGGGAACCTCTGGATGTGGCATTCGTAACTTTTCTGAGTGGAGAGCTTGTTCCACTGCAAATAATTGTAATAAATGTGAGGGCCTGGGAATGAAGATCTCTGAGTGATATTCCCAGAACCCGGTGACAAACATCTCTTCAAATGTTTGTTTGAAGCAGGCCGGTAGGTACTTTATGCGGGCATGCCATGCATAGACAACATTAATGGAGGGCGTTGTGCTCATGTCGTAAACCAGATCCTGATTGCCTTCATTGAATCCGAGCGCAGAGAGAGATGAGGCTCCTTAACATTCTTGAAGGTCCGGAAGGTGACTATCATGAGTTCAAAAATTTTAAGACACATCTGTGTCATGACATCTGGTATGTTTTTGAACCTGACGCCCCAATGCCGAATTGTCGATATCATGTACCCTACAGTAGGTTGACCTTTAGGTGGTGCCAAGTAGACATAATTGAGCCACTTTTCGCAGCCTTTGGTTGTCAGCACCATCTTTGTGTATTCCGGCCACGACCTTCTTCTGAAAACAAGACAGTAGCAGGGATTGTACTTTATATATAGGGGCATGTTATTCCAGGTGCGATTCATTTCCGGATAGGTTTCAAGAAGCCGAATCCTCCAAGTTGGTTGGCGAATATTTCCCTGCTTGGCACTTTCTGGGATATCGTCTGGTGCAAACTGTGTGGCAGAGGTTGGTTCCCGTGAGGTGTGGTGCTTGATTTCAGCATTATAGTCCGCCATTAAGATGCAAAATGGAACATACAAGTTGTCAGAGGTGTCGATCCACCTGTGATGAGAGAGGTTCCTAAAATAGTCTGATTTTATGACCACCTCTTCTAAGCGTGACATCGATGCTATCTGGACTGCTACCCTATCATCATGAGTTGTGGCCACTTTTTCCAATTTCTGCATCCATTCCGGAGTCTCTATTTCAAGGGTGTCCATGCCCTCATCTGTTCGCTTGCCTCCAGGTGCTGGCATCGGAACGTACGGGTCCTCAAAGGTTTCCTCTACTTCGATTGGCACTAGGTCTTCAGGTTCTGGTTCTGCCAAGGGGGAGGGTTGTCGTTCATATACAAGCACTTTCTTTTGTAATTCTGCGAGTTGTGCTTTGAGCACTGCTACTTCTTCGGCTGTGTCAGCTGTGGTTGGGACTTCTTTGGGTGGTGCTGGTTGAGTTGCCAATTGCCTTCGTAGTTCGTCTCTTTCCTTTTCTAAGGCTGCATGGGCGTCGAGGAGATCCGCATGGGTTTCCAATATAATCTGCATATTGTCCGAGGGAATAGCTTTAAATCTCTCCGGGTCAATTTCCTGTGGGGAACCTTCCATGGCTAACTCCAAGTTCTCTTCGTTTTGTGTCTGAAGCCGTCTATTTTCTTCTAGGGCTGCAGACATATGCTTCCGCAATAGCGCCATGTTGCGGCGGAGCTTGAGGTTCTCTGTGATTTGTGAGTGTAGCAAATCATCCATATGTTGTCTTTCTTCTGCATCAGGCTGCGGTGGATTTGCCACAAGTTTCTCATGTTGTTCTTGCAATGCACTAAACTGTTGTTGTAACTGATGCTTTTCTTTCTCTAAATCAGTGAATCTTCCTTGTAACTCCTCATGTCTCCTGAACAAGCTTGTATGCTGAGCATCGAGGTGCTGATAGTGTTGTTGTAACTGAGACATGCACTGATACATATTATTGAATACATTATTAATGGGGATGGATGCAGGGAGGGTGTGATGTGCAGAGGGGAAGGGAGAGGGGAAGGGAAGTGTGAATGTAGTGCTGGAAAATGGTGAAGTGGGTGGTGGGGGAATGGGAGATTGTGGTGGTATGGGGGGAGGGAGAGGTGCGGTGGAAGGTGATATGTCCATAAAATCCGTGGTGTAAACAATAGTGGGAGTGACTGTGAATAGTGGAATTGTGGGTGCAGTGATTGTGGTGAATGTGTACAGTGGTGTGTGCAATTGTGAATGTGAACTACCCGAAAGTGTGAGGGGGGGGATGGGGATGTCAGTAGCTATCGTTAGGGTTACAGTGTTAGTGGAGGTATATACACGGGAGGTGTTGAGAGGGTGTGTGGGTTGATTGGCGGTTTGTGCTTCAGTCATGGCGGTGGGCTCGGAGGCGGTAACGGTGGTTGTTACATTGGTAATGGGAGGTGAATGTGGTGGAGAGGGAGGCGAAGGTGGTAAGGGAGGTGATGGAGGTGCACTTGATATATGGGCTTCCTCAGTGTCGTGAGCGGTGTGTGCAGTGCCCGTGGTTGTGGGGGTGCCTTGTGGTCCTGATCCTAATACATTCATTTGTTTCCCTGCTCGTGGGGGACGTCTTCCGTATCTTCTTTCCATTCGGCGTGATTGTGCCAGGGCCGTCTGCACTGCCTCAGGTACTCCTAGGGCATCAGAGATCATATCTAGTGTGGCACGATACTGTTCGTCAACTCCTTCCTCCTCAAGGATTTGGTGCATGATAGCCTTTCCTGCGGCAAGGGATAACTTATGTTGTTGTTGGACCCTGTTGATGGTATCGTAGAGCTTTTTCAGCTCCTTTGTATATGCTGGGGCACCCTCTAACTCTTGTATAACTTCTTGCTCATAGTCATGCGCCCCTTCATCAAAAAATCCTTCTTGTTCATCCTCTTGGTCTCCTTCTCCTTCATCTTCCACTTCTACCACTTCTGGTTGTCTTGTCTGGGGTTGTTGTGCGGCCGTTTGTTGTCCACTACCCTGCTCTGCCTCAACTTCCGCATTAACGGCTTCAATAATTCTAGCCACTTCCTCATCCGTTAGATCTTCCAAAGTAAATCCATGAGGAAATTGCAGATCAGTAGGCACTGGTGGAAACACAAGGTTAGGGCCCTCTGTGCTGTGCCTGGGTAACCTGATAGTGAAAGGTTGCACTCTTCGAGGAAGCCTTGGAGTTGTTTCTGGTGTTAGGGTTGCACCGCGGGGTTGTGCACAGGGCATCTGTACGGTGCCTCTCATCTTCTTAGAGGGAGGTCCGACAGTTGACAATCTGCGTTGAAACTCCTGTGCTCTGGACCAAATGAGGGCTCGTTGCACCGGTACGTCATAGGCGAGACATCTGTAGACGATTCTGGTGAGCGCGCAACATCCATAGAGTACAGATTTCTGTTTCTTGTACCATCGTTGATGAGCCATATGGATCTGATCGATAACCCAGTGGGGCATATTGATGGTCAAATCAAAGGCATCCGCTAAGTAGAGGCTAAACCAGATCTTCTTGGGAGGCATTGTGAACCTGTCTTGCGCGGGGAATGCGAAGTGTTGCATGACCATACGTAAATGAATGGCTATCGTGGGAGTCATCGCCACCATGTCCTTTAGTTTTGTCAGATTCCTGTTCTTCATATTATCGGGGACCATAGTCTCCTTCTCCGTAGGAATGTGCATTCCGTGCATATCAAGAGCTTCTCTTACCAAGTTGATAGTCAAGCGGAAACGCTTCAGCTCATTGCCCCTTGTGAGTGAGGGAAGCACAAAGGAGATGTATCCTTTTTTGTCTTTGCTTGGAGTGAGAGTGCTAATCAGGTATGAGCACCTTAGAAAATCGGGCTTTGGTAGTTGGAACTTGAAATAATCATAGAGCCCAGCCTTCTTCCATATTGGCTTCAGTCCTTCGTTGTTCTGTAGCTTTTCAAACTCTCTGGTAAAGAAGTGGTATCTGCCCCAACGTCCATTGAATTCTACTTCAGATTCCCACATGTATGTGCCTTCACCCAGAGGTCCCGCAACATCACTGAACCAGTGTGAGGTTTTTCCCACCGGCATTGTGTGACCTTGTGGAGGATTCTGAATCGGGATGGCATGTAATGCCCTTAATGCTGCTGGTCGTTCCTTTAATTCCTCCTCTACCGGAAGGCTTTCAATGTCCACAACTTGGGGGCTGGTGCCTGCCTGGGAGCTGGTTCCTACCGTATCGGCCATGTTACTTCTTGCTACCTGTCTCTGTGAGAATATACAAACATGTGTTAACATTGTACAGGACAAGAGAGAACCGTTGTTGTTCCCATTACAACATTAACATGAGGGTCGGGAGCGAATAATGGGTTAGTAAGTGCTCGGTGCGAGTGTGTGTGTGGTTAGGAGTTCGGAAGACCTAAGATCTATGAGGAATGATGTAGTGTGATAGTGAGGTGGTTAGTAGGTTGTCATGGATTCACAAATGGGGTCCGGGGGTTTGTTACAAGTCTGAGGCTGCCAAATGCAGTGGATGGGTTTTGCTTTTGGTTTCGTAGAGACTCTAGAGAGCTTTATCGGTGTCTCGGTTTGAAAATGAGGCCTTTTAGGGGCCCATTTACAAGTGATTATGTGCGTGCGCATGGGCCTTGGTGTGTTCTTGAGTGTTGAAAACGAGTGAATGTTGGCTGTGCGAGTGAATGGGTTACACTGTGTAGGTTGTGGCCTCGGCGTAGCCATTTGCGCCCGCAAGCAAGCCTTAGGCACCCAAATTTTTCTTGATTGTGGGCTAGCCTTCATCGACTTCTTGGGCACCCAAATAGCTTTCACGTTATCAGGAGAATTTCTGCAAGATTTCTTATTAATGTCGTGTTGTTGGTTACTAATAAGAGACTTAGCCCGTGTAGTTGGCGGGAGTGCAACCGGGTATTCGCCTTTCCGTACCCACACTTGTTTCACTTGCTGGGACATTTTGCTGCGCAGGTACTTTTGATCTCGGACATAGGTAGTACTCTGCTTCTTCTGCCTTTGATCCACCTTTGGTTGCTGCCTCCTTCTGGCCTTTGGAAAAGAAGGGAGTTCCTTTGCATCCCTGACTCCTTTTTTGCGAATATCATTCCTCTGCAACACATAGTTTTGGACAAGAACAACATGGTCATCTTCATGTGTATTCCTGGAAGGACCAGGAGTCTGTGCCTTTCCTAGTTCCTTGAGTGCTCCATTATCTAACTCTACTGTAATTCGACTATGATTGACCCATACCTGAAGAAGTCCACTTCTTAGGTTTAAGTTGACTGCTTGGTCATAAATCCAGTCTTGACCCAGGACAAGGGGTTCCGTGAGGTCCTCGTCTTGGCATACTAGTGCTTTAACTGTCATTGTCTCATCATGAATATAGAGGGGAAGTTCCACCTCGCCCATGCAAGGGGTTTCCACGCCTCCCAATCCTATGAGATATGCTTCCACAGGATTGACAGTTAACTGCAATTCTTGACAGTAAGACGATTTAACAGCACTAGTGGCTGCGCCTGAGTCAATCAAGGCTCTTACAGTTCTTACACTCTTTCCTTGTCCTACATCTAAGGTTATGAAAGGACGTCGATCAATTATTCTATGGGAACTCGTTCCTGCAACTTCACACATTGCCATATGATGTTCTTGATCTGCATAGTCATTTGTTCTAGGCTGATCTCTACCTTGTCTTTGCAACTTCATCCTTCTGATGCGTTCTAAAGCTTCTGCTTGAGCTTCTTCTCGAATCCGCTTTTCTTCTTCCTTGCGTTTCTTGGCGATATTGACTCGACTTAGCATTTCCTCTGTGAGAGGTTCCTGATATAACTTGACTCTGCATCCACTTATATAGCTTGGGAGAACGTCACCCTCCAATGTGGCTAGTTGCACTGCTCCACTCGTGGAGATCCTATTTATGATCATCGGTCCATAGCCACGCTTCTCTAATTTTCTAGCATGTTGCTTCAGTGTGTAGACTAAAACTAAGTCTCCTGCTTTCAAGCCCTTATCCTTCACATGGGCATCAAAGTATGCCTTCTGTCGTTTCTTTGCTGCATATATCCCTACAGCTGCTCTCAGTCTTGTTTCTCCTAATCGTTCAAGGTCAAAAAGTCTAGAGGAGAGTTCGTGACCCGTCCATTCGTGCTCTTGTGCTACCTTCAATGTAGGTATCAAGAAGTCCAAGGGTAGCACTGCGTTTTGGCCAAATACCATCTGAAAGGGGGTGGCTTGGAGTACTGTTTTGTAAGCGACTCGGTATGCCCAAACAGCATGGTGTAGCTGTTTGTCCCAATCAGAGCGTTTAGTGTTTACTAATTTTGTCAGTACATTGCATAAGATCTTGTTGGTGCTCTCAGCCTGGCCATTTGCTTGAGGGTGATAGGGGGAAGACTTCTTATGTATTACCAAGAATTCTTGGAGTAGATTTTCAATCACCTCGTTCAAGAAGTGAGTGCCTCTATCACTAACTAGCTCTATAGGTAGCCCGTATCTAGTGAACACATTCTCGAATAAAAACTTAGCCGTTGTTTGAGCATCGTTCTTCGTTGTGGCTTTTACCTCTACCCACTTAGTGAGATAATCCGTGGCCACAATGATATATTCAGCATGTGAGCCCTTAGCTGGGGGATTAATAGGGCCAACAAAGTCTATTCCCCACTTAGAGAATGCACGTCCACCCATCATAGGTTTCAGTGGCATCTCATCTTTGCGTATAGGATACTGAGTTCGCTGACAGACATCACACCGTTTCACATAGGTATGTGCGTCCATGTGAAGGGTAGGCCACCAGAATCCCGCAAATAGAATTGCTTTGATCACCCGGTCTGGTCCAAAGTGTCCTCCTGCTACACCTTGGTGAGCAGTTTCCAAGATCTTGAGATATTCACTTTCATGGACACATAGCCTCAGGTACCCATCTTTACCACGCTTGTATAGATTATCCCCAATGAGTGAGTAATCCTGGGCTTCTTGTTCTAAACTCCTTTTCCTAACCAGAGTCATGTCTGGAGAGAATGTTTTCGTCCTCAGGAAGGATACTAGTGGTTCACTCCAATCTGGCACAATGGACACTTGATAAAGAGTGGCATGTTCCACAGGTGGTTTAGTGCGACAGATTGGGCATTCCTTGCATAACTTTTGGACATCCGCTTCCATAGTTGGCCAATGTACTCGGAGTCTCCTTAGGGTCTGTAAGGTTCGTTGTTTTGAGTAGTGTTGCTCTAATGCACCTACATGTGCTAATTGCAACCATTTAGCATACTCATCCTCTTCCACACAACAAGCCAAGATCCCTTGATCTTTGTGCTTATACATACTTCCAGCCAGGATGTGGTACTTTTGTGCTTTTACTACCTCTCTATTCTGAGTGGCTATTACTGGGTGGTTAGGTCCATATGTTAACACTGGCACTAATGGCTTAGCCCACTGCGGCACCACTTCCAAGTTAAACAAGTAAGCATCAGGAAGGTCATCTGATACTCCTTGCGGGGCTTCTCCAGATGTGAGCCTAGAAAGATGATCTGCTCTTAAATGAGTCCTACCTTTCCTTACCACAACCTCAAAGTCATATTCCATGAGCAAGAGAAACCACCTCACTAATCTTCCTGTATTGCATGGTTTGTTTACGAGGTATAGCAAAGCCTGATGATCAGTAAAAATTTTAAACTTATTTGCAAGCAAATAGTGTCTAAATTTCTTGACTGCATATACCATGCCCAAGCCTTCTCTCTCTATAGTGGTATAATTTCGTTCAGCTGCATTCAATTGTCTACTGGCATAGGCAATTGGAAGATCCATATTACCTTCACCCGTAGGTTGTGCAAGTACACATCCAATAGCATAATTGGACGCATCCACATGAACATGGAATGGCTTGTTCCAATCTGGTGTGGTTAAGATTGGTGCTGAACATAATCGTCGTTTAAGCTCCTGGAAGGAATTCTCACATTCATCAGTCCACTCAAAGTTAGTCAGAAGTCCGTACATGGGCTTTGCAATGACAGCATACATGTGTATAAATCGTCGGTAATAACCACAATGCCCCATGAAAGCTTGTACTTCCTTGACATTTTTTGGCCTAGGTAGCTCTGCTATAGCTCTCACTTTCTCTTCATCAGTGGATATGCCATTCTTTGACACTATGTGTCCTAGAATCTTGCCTTGCCTGACCATGAAAACACATTTTTCTGGGTTCAGGCAGACTTGATATTCTCTACATTTGCCGAAGATTTACCTGAGTTCAGGGATATGGGTTTGCCTAATGTTCGAATGAGCACAAAGATCATCAACGTAGACTTCCAAGTTCTTCCTCAGGAACTCCTTAAATACATGGCACATCAGCCTCTGGAAGGTTGCTGGTGCATTGGTAAGCCCAAATGGCATTACTCTAAAGGCAAATATGCCCCACTCTGTGGCAAAGGTTGTCTTATGCCGATCCTCTGTAGCTATGGCTACTTGATTGTAGCCCGAAAATCCATCAAGGAAGCTGTACACTTCCTTGCCTGCCACTCTTTCTAAGAGATGTTCTATGATGGGAAGTGGATAGTTATCTCGAATCGTGGCTGCATTAACCTTTTTCAAGTTAATGCACACACGCAGCTTGCCATTCTTCTTGGGCACCACTACGATGGGGGATACCCATTCAGTGTGCTCAATTTCATAGATAAATCCAGCTTCAACCAGTCTATCTATCTCTTCTTTGATCTTAGCAGCGTAATTATCGTTATATGTGTAGGGCTTTTGCTTAGAGGGTTTAGCATCTGAGGTCATGGGGATGGTGTGTGAGCATATGTCAGGGTCAACACCTTTCAAATCCTTGTAACTCCAAGCGAACACATTTCTGTATTCTCTTAGCAAGGCAATTAACGCATGCTCTTCTTCCTCTGTTAGGTCATGGCCTATGTATGTGCATCTCTCCTCTCCTTCTTCTAGGGCTACTACTATTTTCTTGGTGGTTTCTTTGTTATCATAGGCCTCTCCTACTTGTGCCTCTCGTTTAGGCATTCTTATCATGACTCTCCTGTCATCTATCTCATATTTCTTAAAATTTTCTGGGACCTCAAACAAAGATTCTTCCTCTTCTGGTGAGACTTCTCTCTTCTTCCGTTTCTTTCCTTCTTCCTTTGGGGTCACATGTGTGGCTAATCTTACATCATTTGTAAGCTCTCCATGCCTCTGGGGTTGAAATTCTACTTCATGGAAGTATTCTTCATCTAATGCAAATGGTGGGTCCATGATGATTGACTCTAGGTCGGAGTCACTTGCCTCCTCAAGGGCATCAGGGCTAGGTTTGCATTCTTCTAGAACTGCCTCTCCCATGATTGGCTCTATGGAGAAGACTGAAATATCATAGCCATCCTCATCACAGTGAGGTGTCCATTGTTCTTCATTGATGGCTACATTGTTGCTAGGATTTCTGCCCAGCCATGGGGTTCAAATTCCTCATCAGGAAAAACTACAGGTGCATAGGCTGGGTCTTGAATTGATCTATGTGTTTCTTTTGCACCTACCTCTCTGGCTTTCTCTCTCTTCTCTTCTTCTACTGCAACCTTGCACATCCATAAATGAGTGTCTTCATGCATCCATGAGGATCCAGACCCTATGGAATGCACAGATTCCGTGTCATCCTTGACTCTATGGATGGGATTCCATTGGATAGGAGGGACATCTCTATGAGAGTAATCCTTGAGATTGACTTTGGTCGTAACACCTAAGTGTTGTAAATACAAGGAATTAGTTCCCAATCCTGTACCACTTGCAACTGTCGCATGAATGGTCGTCCCAAAATCATCTCATAGGCATGATTTTTGCTAAAGTCACATATAGCAAAGGTATGTTCAAACTCGACACCACAAGTGGTGAGAGTTATTCCTTCTAGCAATCCTAGGGGTCTCTCTATGTGACCATCAGCCATCTGCAATTTCATTCTCGTTGGCCTGAGTGCCGGCTTGCCCCAACGCTTCCATAGGGAGGTGGTGGCAATTGCAACTCCTGCACCTGAGTCCAAAATTGCCTTAGTGGTGTACTCCTGATAAGTAATGGGAAGATAGGTGTTCCCTTCTTCACCTTCACACATATCTCCTATCTTATCCAAGGGTATCTCTGGCACTGTCCTATGTGATCCTACCTGGGAACAAGGTTTTGCTATCTCTGGTACTTGTTTGGCCACATGTTTCCATAATTCAGGTTTAACCTTGGGTAGCTCTTCCAACTTGAGATTGCACTGTACTTTAGTGTTTTTCACTACCTCTGTGTTCCTAGGTATGAGTGAACCTTCGTTTCTTACCATGACTGTGGGAGTTCTCATACACGTGGACTTTGCTTCCCATGGGCCTGTGAAATGGGGTAGCTCTTGTATGGAATTGGATTCAAAGTCCAATCTCTCGTGAGACTGAGTACTCTCATGTTCCCCGTAAATAGATGGGATGTCTTGTGGGAATTGGTCGTGTGCATCATCCACAAGTTCAAAGGGAGGGGCGACTTCACTTTCTTTATCCCATTTATCTTCTTGAATTTCTCGTAGGAAGTCTGGTGCAAACCGATTCATAGAAGAAGAAGTGTCTGGCTCCGTAGAATTAGGCACATAAGCAACCTGGGAAGGAGGGCTTATTCTATCATTGGCTCTTTCCTCGCTCTCATAGATGTTTGGAGCACAAGCTTCCTGGGGAGGATTACTTATTCTATTACTTTTCCGAACAGGCTCATATGCTCCCTGAGAAGGAATGTAGGCAACCTGTGGAGGTACGTGAGCTTTCGAGGGAGGCTCATCTGCCTTTTGGGGGGAAAGATAAGCTTCTTGAGGAGGCACATGGGCTTCCTAAAGAGGCTGGCTTATCCATTCTCTTGCCCTTTCCTTTCTTTGAGGGGCAGGTTCCTTTTCTGATTGTGCAATTAGCCTCTCTATTCTTTCTAGCAGTCCATCAAAATGTAACTGCGTCTTAGCTGAGCTAGAGATGTTAAAGAGGCGACTAGCTTCAAACATGGTCTGAGCCAATTCCACCATTTTGGCACAAATTTTAGTTCGTTCAAGCTCTAGCTCGGCTCTAGGGTAGCATTTTTCATGATCGGTTATGGTTGGCCCTTCTTGGATTCTGGCCTGATATGCTTTAAGCATCATATTAAGGTCTTCGGGAGTGGGATCTGCTAGGACTGATCCTACTTTAGGGGGTGGTGGGTTTGTATGAGGTGGGTTGGAAGGTGGCGGGTCACCTGGCGATGGGAAAGGTGGTGGTGGGGTAGTGTGAGAGGGAGTTTGAGATGTGAGTTCAGTTATCCTGGCTTTGGTTTCTCTTATGCTTTCCTCAAGTTCACTCATCTTTTTAGCCCATTGTCTTTTCATTCTTTCTCGACTATCTTTCCACGCTCTAGTCCTTTTCTTGGTTATGCTCTCAGTTTCACTAGCTGTTGGGCTCTTTTCCTGGTCTACCCCTTGGTTTTGCTGCAATGCTTGAGCTCTAGTGACTACCTGTACCGGAGCAGTGGAAGTGACACTTCCTGTGGAGTTTACCATTAATCCAATAACGTTGATAGGCGTGATTTTTGGCATATTATTGGGGTTCTTTGGGCAATCTCGTAGGAGATGCTCTTTTCCACAATCTTGGCAAAAGCCTTGGATCGTCACTGACTGGGGTTGTGTAGGTGGAGGTAAAGGACAATCACGAATGAAGTGATCTCCTTGGCATCTGTAGCACGGTCCTCTTGGGAATGGAGGTCTTACCTGCCTAGGTTGAGGCCTAGGGTTGGGGTTTGCGTACATGACATTTGCGTAATCCGATTCCCAACTAGATTCATTTGGCTCTTCACTATAGTAGGACTCACCATGTTCAGGAGACTGCATGAAGTAAGCCTGGGGACTCTCAACATGTGTAGAATCAAAGCTATGGTCACTGGGATCACTTTCTGAAAGCAAAGGTGTGACGGGGACTATAGCTCTATTCAGGTTCTCTTCTGCCACAGCATACTTTACCGGAATCACATTAGCTGGAGCTGGGGGTTGTTGTGCTAGCACAGGCTGAGGCCTTTGTTGGTTTTGGTAGGGTTGGTAGGTTTGTTGAGGCCTAGCATACTGCTGAGGTGGGTACTGGTTCTGGTATCTTCCTTGTTGAGGGTATGGCTGTGGGTAGGTTTGCCTAACTGCTTGCTTGTTGTATGGGCAGTCTTGTGCTGTGTGATTTGTGTATCTTCGTTCGATAGTGCAGTACTGGCTACTAGGATTAACTTGGGGTTGAGCCATAATGGGACATACGTTCGCCATGTGGTCGCCACCACAAGTGTAGCACCTTTTCACAGAGACAAACCTTGGGATCTGTTTGCTAGTTACCCCTAATTTCTGAGCTACTTTCTCTGCAAGTTCCTCGATTGATGTGGATTGCGTGGACGAGAGGTTAGAGGCACTATCCGACTCTTTGTATATCTTGGAAAGCTCTAACTCCTCCCCTAGGTTATCCTCAATATCAATGCACATGTGTACACAATCTTCTATGGTCCTAGGGTCCTTCAAGTACACATAAGATCTCAATTTGGTACTTAGCAATCCATCCAAGAATAAAGCCACTTGCTTAGCTGGTGTGGGTAGCTCAGGAACAGGGCATCTTTCAAGATATTGCCTAAATCTTCGTCCTACAAGTCTCACGGTCTCTTGCGGGGTTTGCTTGAAGCTGTGAATTAGCGAGGAGGTATTATGTCTTATGCCACTCTTAGAGAATTCAATAATGAAAGCCTCCAGGAGTTGGTCTATGCTCCTAAACTGTCTCTCATTCAATGGTTGGAACCACGTGAGGGCTGTGTTCCTAAGGGTTAGACCAAAGGCATTGTACTGAGTGAATAGATCCTCCACTTGTTCAGCTCTCAATACTTGTCTAAACTCAGCCACATGATCGTACAGATCTCCAGTGCCATCGAAGTAGTTCTTCATGGACTTAACTAGCTGAGTCGGTCTCAAAGTCCTTGTGTGCTCTCTAGGTCGTGGTAGAGGGAACTCATCCGCATTTTTGTGATTCCTGTGAGCTCTAAGTATCTCAGGTTCTACTCTATTCGTTTCCGTCCTCGTTCTTTCTCTGCCCACTGGGTTGGCAAAGCTTACTTCTGGTCTATCTCTGCTTCTGTCTCTTTGCATTCCATGAGCTTGGGATGTTCCAGCTCCAGGGTGACCATAGGATACATTCGATCTTGGTTGGGGGAAAACAAATTCACCCTTCCAAGTGTAAGCATGCCTATCATGTTCTGTCACCACAAAGATCCTCTCCGAAGCGTGATCTAAGTAGGTCACTCTACCTGGGCTATCAGGATCCTTAAACTCATAGATCATGATTGCTCCTATATCAGTTGGCCGATCAGGTTTGTACCTCCAAAAGACTTCGTCAGTCTCTCGATTGAGGAGCAACTCTATGCTCTTATTATCCTGGGGAATCCACTCTGGTGTGATAATTCTAGTGAGAACCGATTTGCCTCGAGGGGTTCTAGGTTCTGCACCCATGTTTCCTTGCTCCAGGTCACCTAATTCTGCTTCTGGGATCACATTTCCAAATTCGTCCGTCCTATCTGTGTGACTGGTGACTACGTATATGGTTCCTTCTTTGTCCGAGTATGCACCATTTTCAAACTTGACAGCTGGGTGCTCTAATCCAATGGATTGATCAGGATTCCTAATCTGTACCACAGATCTTCCTAGGCCGTCCTCATAGATGCTAGCACCTAATCGGTTGGTCCTAAGGTATTCCAGCTGTGTTTTGTAAGGGCCTTCTACCCTGTGCAAGTATGGCACTCCTGTACTTCCCGTAGGTCTGTCCATGCCTTGAGACATCTCTGACTCACTGGTCTCAGAGCTAGGGTAGTACGAGTGGTGGCTCAACTGCTGGGCCCAAGACCTAGCAGTGTGGTTAACACTAGCCTCTGAAGACCTAAGGCTTTGTCTCTCCCTTACAAGATGCCGTCCTGATCTAAGGTTCATATGCCTAGTTAAGTAGCCCGAGTTTTGCCCAGAGTACAACCTCGATGCAGATCAATTGGTATCAGTCACTTGATTCTTTCTAGTTATTTATCGTGTTTAAGGTCTTGTCTGATATTACGTTGTCAGGAATACTTGAATGTTCTTCGTACTTTGAGGTTGATCGTTCCACGTTAGATTCTTTTTTTCTTAATGGTCATCGCATCACGAAGAGAATATATTTAATCTTGGACTTGAGTGCATAGGTAGTCTTCAACTTGGTTGATGCCTATCGTTGCCCTAACTTACCTCTAGCACTATTCGTACTTAGCCTGAGCTAAAAAATGACAGAGGGAGTTGAGAATATTCCAACCTTTTGTTTCCTGCTTGGTTGCCCTTGAATGCCCAGGAAGTGTGTTCCCAAGCTTGCACTTACACTTGCTTAGAACGCTTTTCGATGCTCTCAATAGATCTGTAAGAGTTCCAAAGTTAGCTTTAAGATTTAAATCCCAAGGACAGAACCAATGATTTTCATTCCCGAAGCACAAACACTAATTTGCCTAGTGATTTTTAAGAAAACAATTCTAAAGACCCCTGACTTTGATCCCCCTGGGTATGGTCAACTTCAAAATACCCTATCTGAAAATCAACGCATTATCTTTATAAAAAACAGTTGAGGGCGTGTAGTATATGCCACGAGCTTTCCAACAAGCCCTCGAGCTCAAAAAATGGATTTCATATGAAAAAGTTATGACTGTTCAGGGTTTAGGGGGTTAAAACAGGATTCGATCTGGTTGACAGATCCTAAGATTTTCTCCCAATCACAAGTGTAGGAACCTCCAAAGTGCTAATGGATTGACTATTTTGCCCCAAAATTATCCCAATTTTGAACAAAAACCAAACCCTAATTTTTGGCCGAAAAGCCTGTCAATCGCGATCGACAGGTCTGTCAATCGCGATTGACAGAGGTGTCCGTCGGGCCTGTCAGTCGCGATGGACAATGTCAATCGCGATCGACGGTGTCAATCGCGATCGACAGAGTCGATCGTGGCTGTCAATCGCGATCGACGGTATCAATCGCGATTGACACGTTTTCCGGATTTTTCACCGAAATTTCAGTCAATCGGGGGCCTATCAGTCGCGATGGACACGTGGCTACGCGCAAAAGTCAATCAATCGTTGAATTTCAGTCAATCGCGATTGACGGTGTCAATCGCGATTGACAGAGGTGTCGGTCGTGGCTGTCGATCGCGATCGACGGTGTCAATCGCGATTGACAGGGTCCTACGTGGCAGTCTGTCGGTCGTGAAGTCTGTCGATCGCGATCGACGGTGTCAATCGTGATTGACAGGGTCTGTCGGTCGTGAAGTCTATCGATCGCGATCGACGGTGTCAATCGCGATTGACAGGGTCTGTCGGTCGCGATTGACGGTATCAATCGCGATTGATAGTGTCAATCGCGATTAACAGAGGCTGTCGGTCGCGATTGACAGGGTCTGTCGGTCGCGATTGACAGGGTCTGTCGGTCGCGATTGACAGGGTCTGTCGGTCGCGATTGACAGAGGCTGTCGGTCGCGATTGACAGAAAACCTCGGAATTTTTCTACTGTTTTTAGTGTTTTAGGATGTGCTCCTTGTGCTTGTTCTAGTGGTGCACTCAATTTTGTGAAAAACCAAAAATTTCTGTCAGTCGCGATCGACAGAAGCCTGCGATCGCGAGACAGTTTCGACAAGTTTTGTACCTGCGCAGGAAGCTGGGGATGGTGATTCAGCAAGGTTCTGCAAAAAGCTCAAGAAACATGCAAAAACAGCACACACAATTTCGCTCTCTTGCTCTCTCTCACAAGTGAAATGAGGGAAATGAGGTGGAGATGGTGATATGATCAAAAAACAGAATTTTTCGCGATGATGGAGATGGAGGTGGGAGATGGTGATGATGATGATGGTGATGAAGATGGTGAAGAAAGTAAAAGAAAATCGATGAGAGTGAAGAAAATACCTACAACTCCAATGCGTCAACTCTAGGTCTTACCATCACACGCTCCTCCTCAAAGCTCGATCCCCGACAACGGCGCCAAAATTTGGTGTAGCTCAGTGATGAGTAGCACCTCCTTTAATGTCAATCCGGGAAGACGTGAGGATGGTATGAAGACCTCGAGCAAGTGGAAGCACAAATGCGTGAGTGAGAAGCACACCAACATGCACACACATACACACACACGCGCACACACGGCAAGACAAAGAGTGAGGAGCAATGGAGTTCTTAGATTACTTTCAAAAAGCTCTTACAAGTTTGTTTCAATTACAATCTAACCTCAAAAATGAGCTCTCTAGCTCCTTTTATAGTTTTTGACTAGCTTTGGCCCTGTCCAGACCTAGTGTCCGGCCTAGTTAAAAATTAGGTTCCAGGGCTTATTTGAGGGCTTAAACGGAGTCTAAAAAATACGAAAATTGATATGTAGGTACTTCTAAGGCTCCTCAAGCTTGAGGACTCCTCGGCTTGCACAAAATGGAGCCACAAAAAGGTGAACATGGTATTTACAAGGGTTGTTAGTGATGAGAATCACTTTTAATTGGTGTAAGGGTTTGAAAAATTAAAGATTGCCTTAGTGCTAGATCTGCGTGAATGCTCATAATTGCTTCTCCATGAAGAAAATTATTGGCCTACTTGCCAAATCGTCGTTGACTCCCTTGTCTGCTGCTAACAAATACCTTCTTGTCTCCAAGCTTGATATCTCCAACATGCTCAATTGCGTGTTGAGTTTCATCGTCGGTCTCCACACATCCTTTTCCACTTGGAGCTTGTAGCTTTGTGAACAAATCTCCTCGGCATGTCATATGGTTGCTGCAACCTGAATCTATGAACCATTTTTGGTCATCACTTCTCGATTTGTTGTAGTCATGCTTCATGGCAAGCATGGTTTGCTTGTCTCCTTCACTTGATGTACTCGCATAGTTATTTTGGCTCCTTTGGTTGCCTCCATTCAACCTTCCATTCTTTTGCCAACAATCATTTGCATAATGTCCTAGTTTACCACAATGATAACATGTTATACCTTTATGAGGATTGTATGAACCTCGACCTCTTCCTCTATTTCTTCCTCGACCTCTTCCATGTGTGTTGTCATTTGAGTTGTCCTTGTTGTCCTTCGAGTTGTGTTGGCTGAAATTTGTGTTGTTGTAGCTCCTTCCTCTTCCTCTCGAGCCTCCTCTTGAGTTCCTTCCTCTACCTCTTCCTGCATATAACATTTGACTATGGCTGTCCTTACCTTTGTTGCCTTCTCCTTGTTGAGCTACCTCTTCAGCCACAAGATTTGGTATAATCTCGTCGAATGTTGGTAAAGGATCTCTATAAAGAATGTTTGTGATGAGGGGCTTCCACTTTTCTTCACTCCTCGAGCCATTGAGGGCTGTTTGGACAATGTCTTCCTCTTCTATCTTGCATCCAACTGATGCTAGCTGATCTCGAAGCTCCTTGATCCTCAATGTATACTCACTAATGCTTTGGTTTGAGCTTTTCTTCATGTTGTTGAGCTCGTTCTTGAGTTGCATCCTCTGGGACCTTGTTGAGGTAGCATACACCTTCTCCAATGCTTCCCAAACTTCCTTGGCTGTTTCTAAGCTTTGCACATGACCAATCATAGTGTTAGAAATAACTTGTGAGATGAGGAACATTACCCTTCGATTCCTCTCTTCCCAATCAGCAAATTGTCTCCTTTGTGCCGGAGTAATGTTGGGATCTTCAATGTCCACCGGTTGTGGATCGTCTCCACTAACTAGACTCCATAAACCTTTAGCTTTAAGGTAATTTATCATTCTATACCTCCAAGATTGAAAATTATCTTTGTCTAACTTCTCAACTTGTTGTCCTAAATCAGCCATTGAAGACTTCCAAGATTGAAGTTTACCTCAAGTATGTTGTGGTGCTCTTTCTTGACTTCACGAAGTTCCCCCTTGATTTGTAGCTTCTCCTTTGCTTCAATTCAGTTCCAATGCTTTAAATCTTCAAACTCCAATGCTCTCATACCAATTGTTGGAGAATTCCTCTCCTAATCGCAGCGGAAAGTGTTGAAGACCTTCTCAGGATCAAGACTCTTACCAACAACAGAACCTTCAAATGAGAACTTGTACCAACTGAAATATCCAATGAACTTGAAACTTTGGTCACTCAAACTAGACACCTAGAGCTTTCAAATGAGATATGGAACACTCAATTTGGAGTAGATTTGAGTTGGCAACTATTTGATTCAAAATAGACTACCTGTCCACTCAGTTAGGCTAAAAACTGGACTTCACTAAAACCTGAATAACTCACAAAGCATAAAGAATTTCATAGAACTGTTCTAGTTAGAGGAGTACTCAAGATAAGCTTTCCAACGAATGTTTAAACACTAAAATTGGATACATATATTGAGAGATATGACTCTTACAAGTAGACTACCCAAAAATGGGTGTGCGGCTGGACATACTCTATGAGAGTAAACTGAACGAAATGAGTCAAAACAATTGAAGTAGCTACAAGGAGGCTTCCACGCCTTCTTCCTCTATACTTGAGTGTCCTCCCTTGCCTCTTTTATAGCTAAGTGACCAAAAACTCTCATGATGAGTTTGAGAGCTCTTCTCCATCATTTCTCCACTACTTTGGACATCCACTCCTCTTACAGTTCAACTTTTGGATTTGATTCTCTTTTGAATGATTCTCTTTTGGCCTCCACTACTTGCTGAAGTAAATGCTTCTATTTTTCATTTTTGTATTTTCCTTCTACTTGAAGAAAATCCTTTTTGCAAAAATATATATGAGCTTACTTCTTTATTTTTAACAATATGGTGTCATACCCTACAAAGCTTTACATGGTAACCTATTGACCAAATAAGTAGCTGTATTTACAGCCTCAGCCCACAAATAATTTGGGCAATTTTTCTCCTTCATCATTGACCTTGCAAACTCAAAAAGAGTTCTATTCCTCCTTTCTGCTACACCATTTTGTTGAGGAGAGTACCTGCAAGTAACCTCTCTTTTTATACCTGCATTCCACAAGTAATCACTAAACTCATTAGCAAAATACTCTCCCCCTCCATCTGACCTTAGTCTCTTCAACTTATGACCTGTAATTCTCTCTGCATACATATGATAATGTTTGAATGTATTGAATACCTCTGACTTATCTTTGATCACATAGATAGTGATCCATCTGGTAGCATCATCAACATAAATCACATAATACCTTGAACCATTGATACTGAAATCCTTTGATGGTCCCCACAAATATGTGTGTATCAATTCAAGCTTTTCTGAATACATAAAACCATGCTTGGAATAAGATTGCTTATGAGCCTTACCTGTTGGGGCTTCACTCACTAATTAGGCATGGATATATGAAGATGTATGAAGACATATGATGGAGGAAGAAGAAGTGAAGTAAAGACTTACAAGAAATCAAGCCTAAGTGAAGGGACAATTTCACTATTGTAAATTAGTGCAAAATTAGATTCTAGATTTTCATTTGATCTTCAGAACTTACGAGTTCAAGTCTAGAAGGATGTAAACCATAGGTATATAAGTTAATTTGAGTCAAAAATATGTAGGAGAGAACTCAATTTTGTAATCTGAGTGAGTAGAGAAAAGTCGTGTAATTTCTGAGAGAGATGGTGAGAGAAAACTTCTGAGTCTGAGAGAGTTTTCCATGGCTGTGAGCAAAATTAGGCCAAGCCATTTTGTACACATCTTCTCTGATAATTAACACATGTTTGTGTAGAAGGATTGAGTCCAATTCCTCTTATACATTGAGTTCTAAGTCATTTTATATGACTATGTAAGGTAGTTGACAGTTACGACTTTTCTGGCGCACATTTGACTGATCTTCTGAAGGTCAGATCTCGAAGCATACTGTAAAGTTTTTGGTAAGTGATAGCTCATTTTAAAGCTACTATCCTCAACTACTTTTGGTCAAAAGATCTTTAAGAAACGGGACGCATACTCAGAGAAATCAGCTTAAGAGTGAAGGTATGTCAAATCGATGAAGTCAAATTCCAGTTTTCAGACATAGTGGAAAGATTGGAGCAAAATCAGAAGATTTTGAAGTTATTACTTGAAAATCTTGCTTGTTATATGTTACTTAACATTAGCAAGAACTTCTTCTAGCAAGTAATCAAAATATTTGGCAAAGATTAAGCTAATACAGGTCTGATTGAAGGATTGAAGAAAAGGCGCAAATTTCTGTAAAGTGAAATTTTGGTTTTCACTAAATTCAGAGATGGAGATTCACAATGTGAGTATTGCTAAGCTAATGGTGGTTATGGAGGTCTTCTAATACTACATTAGTTTGGTTCTTGTGGTGTTTTACACACCAACAAGTGGTATCAGAGCAGATAAGGTCCTCGAGAGTAAAGGAAAAGCAGATACAAGAAGATTTGAAGAGTTCTTTATCAAAGAAGGTGGTAGCTGAGGTGTTCAACAAACAAAAGTCATCAGAAGATTATTTCGAAGTTACTTCCAAGGGTAAAGGTCTACAAAAGGTATCATTCTTTATCTTTATACTTACAGGTTGAAGCAGAAGCAAGAATACCATGGCAGATCATGTGTCCATTGACAAATTGGACAGAGATAACTATCCTGCTTGGGTAATGAGGATGGAAGCCTTACTTATGAGTAAGGATCTAATGGTATATGTGACAGGTGAAGAAGAGAAGCCTAAATTTGAAGATGAAAGTCATCCAAGGAAAGAAGAGCTAGAAGCTTTGAAGCTATGGCAGAAGAGAGATGCAAGTGCAAGAGCTTATATATATAACACTATTACAGATCATTTGTTGCCACATATCAGAGGTTTAGAAACAGCTAAAGATATTTGGAATGCTTTGGAAGATCACTTCCAAAACACTACTAAAGCTAGGAAAGCTAGCTTATGGTCAGAGTTCACCACATTCAAGAAAAAACAAAATCAGAGCATTAGTGATTATGTCACTAAGATGAAGGACTTGGCAGATAGCCTTGGATCTATTGATGAGGATATTGAAGATCATAGGTTGATAGCACAATTACTTGCAGGGTTAAGAGGTGATGAGAGATGGAAGCCTTTTGTTCTTTCAACAGAACTCTCATTAAACCATTATGTGCCAGAACTAAATCAATTACTTGGATTGATGCTCACATTTGAGCAAGATTTGAAGTCAGATGGAGACAAAGGTCAAAGTTCTGCAATGTATGTAAAGAACAAAAAGAAAGGAGATAAAGGCAAAGCAAAGGATGAAGAAGAATCAACAACTCAAGCAAACTATGCAAGAGGAAGAGGTTTTGGCAGAAGTAAAGGTCGAGGAAATGGAAGAGGTAGAGGTAATCAAAACAATAACAAGAAGACATGTTGGATTTGTGGATTGAGCAATCATCTAGCATATGATTGTTGGCACAATCAACAAGGAGCAAGCCAAAATCAGAACAACAATGGCAGAGGAAGAGGTGGAAGGTTTCAGAATCAATTTCAAAGAGGAAGACAGAATTCAAGAGGAAGTTATGGAAGAGGTGGTGGAAGAAATTGGAATCAGAACCAATCTTACAACACCACATATTACAATTATGCAAATGATACACAGAATGACAACCATACAACATTGATGATGAATTCAATAAGTTCATCAGAGAAGGAGGATCTCAAGGTATTTTATATTGACTCTGGTTGTTCAAATCATTTGTCACGTAATATAGAATTATTGTCAGAATTGGAGGAAGGCAATTCAAGTCATACAGTACAAACAGGTGACAATACAAGACATAATGTGCATTCAATTGGAAAAGTGAAGTTCAGGAGTGGAGCTGATTTATTAACAAATGTTTTGTATGTTCCAACAATACCAAAGAATCTGATTAGTGTTGGACAAATAGTGGAAAAAGGTTTTCAAGTCAGATTTACAAATGAAGGGGTATTTGTTGAAGATCCAGAGGATGCATACAAACCCATTGTTTGTGGTAAGAAGGAAGGTAGACTTTTTACTCTCAAAGTACAAGGAAATGTTGGTCAAGCCCTAATCACACATGGTGATGAAGTAATTACAGAGTTAGATCTTTGGCATAAGAGATTGGGACATTTCAATAAAAGAGGAATCAAAACTATGGTGGAGAACCAATCTGTACTTGGACTACCAAATGTGAAGAATCAACATATGATATACAAGTGTGAAGCTTGTCAGATAGGAAAAGCTCATAGACTACCATTTCAGAAGAAAGGTTTCAAGCATGATGGTTTACTTGAACTCATACATACAGATGTATGGGGACCAACAAAAGAAGGTTCAATAAATGGATCTAGGTATTATGTTTTGTTTATTGATGATGCTACAAGGTGGATAACCATTTATGTTCTAAAGGAAAGATCAGAAGTGTTTGGAGCCTTCAAACATTTTCATGCTTATGCAGAAAGAGTTACAGGTCACAAACTCAAGAGGCTAAGGTCTGATGGAGGGGGAGAATACTTCTCTTAAGAGTTTAATGACTATCTTTGGAATGCAGGTATAAAGAGAGAGATAACTTGCAGGTATACACCTCAACATAATGGGGTGGCAGAAAGGAGAAATAGAATATTGGTTGAATTTGCAAGAGCAATGTTAAAGGAAAAGAATTGCCCTAATTACCTTTGGGCTGAGGCTGTAAATACAGCTACATACCTTGTGAATAGGCTACCATGTGGAGCTTTGAATGGTATGACCCCTTATGAAGCTTGGTGGGGTAAGAAACCAACACTTGATCATTGTAAAGTGTTTGGGTCAATTGCCTATGCTTATGTGCCATCACAACTCAGACATAAGCTTGAACCAAAGGCAGAAAAATATGTGTTTATTGGATATGATGAAAAGCAAATGGGTTATAGGCTATGGAGTCCTTTAACTAAACATTTTATTGTTTCCAGAGATGTGACTTTTGATGAACAGAAGAGTTGGTATGCAGATAAAGATTGTGATCTTGAAACATTTGAAGAAGAGATAAGAAGGAATGCAAAAGGTAAGTCACATATGCAGATAGATGGAGATGAAGAACATATGCAAGCAAGCACATCAAGAGTTGGATCATATAGAAGGAATGAAGATGGACCAATATTTGATGAAGAATTACATCCAGATATACATGAAGATTGTGAGCCAAGAAGGTCAACCAGAATGAGGAAGCAACCTACAAGGTATTCATATGACACTTCTTACTTGACTCAGAAAAATTATGCTTACATGGTTAAGGAAGATGAAGAACCTCAAAGCTATGATGAAGCAAAGGGTAAGAGACAATGGGAAGTAGCAATGAAGGAAGAGTTTGATGCACTTGAAGAGAACAAAACTTGGGAACTTGTTCCAAAGCCTAATGGTAAGAAAATAATTGGAAATAAATGGGTTTATAAAGTTAAGAAGCATGCAGATGGAACTATAGCCAGATACAAAGCCAAATTGGTGGTTAAAGGCTATGCTCAAACTTTTGGCATAGATTATGATGAGACATTCAGTCCTGTGGCAAAGATGTCAACCATAAGGACAATCATTGCCATTGCAGCATCAAAAGGATGGACATTGAGTCAATTGGATATTAAGAATGCATTTTTGAATGGATATATATCAGATGAGGTTTACATGGAGCAACCTCAAGGGTTTGCAGATCATAAGTTTCCAAATTATGTTTGCAGGTTGAGAAGAGCTCTTTATGGATTGAAACAAGCTCCAAGAGCTTGGAATTATAGACTTGTAAAGTATCTTAATGATCTTGGATATCAAAGTTCAAAGGCAGATGCAAGTTTACTTATCAAAAGAACAGATGAAGGTATGATCTACATTTGTATATATGTAGATGACATTATAATCACAGGTACATCAAATGAAGGAATCAAGGAGGTGAAGAAGCTACTTGAGAAGGAATTCAAGATAAGTGATCTAGGGAAATTGTCATATTTTCTTGGAATGGAAATTACTTATGCAGAACATGGCATCTATGTATCACAAGAAAGGTATCTCTTGAATCTTCTAAAGAAGTTTAACATGGAGAATTGCAGAGAGGCATCAACACCACTAGAGGTCAATCATAAACTCAGTAGATATGATGGTACAGAGTTCAAAGACATGAGGAAGTATCAATCTTTAGTGGGAAGTTTAATTTATGCTACACTAACAAGGCCTGATCTTAGTTATGCAGTTGGTGTCCTTTCTCAATTCATGCATTGTCCAAAGGATCCACATTGGATTGCAGGTCAAAGAGTCCTTAGATATATCAAAGGGACTTTGAAAGAAGGATTGTATTATCCTTTTACATCAAATATAAGATTGAGAGCCTATAGTGATTCAGATTGGGCAGGAAGTCAAGATGATAGAAGATCTACCCATGGCTATATGATATACATTGGAGATAAACTTGTGAGTTGGTGTTCAAAGAAACAACACACAGTGGCCTTATCATCAACAGAAGCTGAATACAAAGGACTTGTGGAAGCAGCAAAGGAAGTCATATGGATGCAGACATTATTCAAAAGCTTAGGAATTGATCAAGGTATACCCATCATTCATGGAGATAACATGAGCTCATTATATCTTGCAGCAAATCCTGTATTTCATGCAAGGACAAAGCACATAGAGATACAGTATCATTTTCTCAGAGAAAAGGTAATAGAGAAAGAGATTGAAGTGGTGTACACTTCTACAAAAGATCAGATTGCAGATATTATGACAAAAAGCTTGGATGGAGTGAAGACAAGTAGGTTCAAGGAGATGGCAGGAATAAAAGAGAAAGAGACTATGTGAAGAAGTCAAATTATGCTAATTAGTGATTGAGGGGGAGCTGTTGGGGCTTCACTCACTAATTAGGCATGGATATATGAAGATGTATGAAGACATATGATGGAGGAAGAAGAAGTGAAGTAAAGACTTACAGGAAATCAAGCCTAAGTGAAGGGACAATTTCACTATTGTAAATTAGTGCAAAATTAGATTCTAGATTTTCATTTGATCTTCAGAACTTACGAGTTCAAGTCTAGAAGGATGTAAACCATAGGTATATAAGTTAATTTGAGTCAAAAATATGTAGGAGAGAACTCAATTTTGTAATCTGAGTGAGTAGAGAAAAGTCATGTAATTTCTGAGAGAGATGGTGAGAGAAAACTTCTGAGTCTGAGAGAGTTTTCCATGGCTGTGAGCAAAATTAGGCCAAGCCATTTTGTACACATCTTCTCTGATAATTAACACATGTTTGTGTAGAAGGATTGAGTCCAATTCCTCTTATACATTGAGTTCTAAGTCATTTTATATGACTATGTAAGGTAGTTGACAGTTACGACTTTTCTGGCGCACATTTGACTGATCTTCTGAAGGTCAGATCTCGAAGCATACTGTAAAGTTTTTGGTAAGTGATAGCTCATTTTAAAGCTACTATCCTCAACTACTTTTGGTCAAAAGATCTTTAAGAAACGGGACGCATACTCAGAGAAATCAGCTTAAGAGTGAAGGTATGTCAAATCGATGAAGTCAAATTCCAGTTTTCAGACATAGTGGAAAGATTGGAGAAAAATCAGAAGATTTTGAAGTTATTACTTGAAAATCTTGCTTGTTATATGTTACTTAACATTAGCAAGAACTTCTTCTAGCAAGTAATCAAAATATTTGGCAAAGATTAAGCTAATACAGGTCTGATTGAAGGATTGAAGAAAAGGCGCAAATTTCTGTAAAGTGAAATTTTGGTTTTCACTAAATTCAGAGATGGAGATTCACAATGTGAGTATTGCTAAGCTAATGGTGGTTATGGAGGTCTTCTAATACTACATTAGTTTGGTTCTTGTGGTGTTTTACACACCAACATTACCTAATTGACATGCCTCACATCTGTATGTCATATGTTGACCTGCAACATTAGGTAATCCAAGCACTGAACCGTTGTTAATCATATCTTTGATACCTTTTTCATTGAAATGTCCAAGCCTTTTGTGCCAAAGATCTAACTCAGAGATCTTATGCCCTCCATAGGTGAACAAGGCATGACCAACATTACCTTGAATTTTCAATGTGAACAATCTTCCTTCTTTTTTCCCTGAAACAATCTGTTTATACCCATTGCTAGGGTCTTCCACAAACACTCCTTCATTAGTGAACCTAACTTCATAACCTTTTTCAACAATTTGTGCTACACTTATCAAATTCTTAGGAATTGTAGGAACATACAAGACCTTACTCAAGAGGGTACTTCCATCCTTGGCCTTCACTGATCCAATTGACTTCACATTGTGCTTTGTATTGTCACCTGTTTGAACTACATGATTAGTTACCTTATTCTCCAAATCAGTCATCAATGCTATGTTACCACTCAAGTGATTGCTACACCCTGAGTCAATGTAGAAGACTCTTTGGTCTTCACTTTGCCTTTCACAAGTTGCATTCATTATCAATGTTGAATCCTCCTTCTGATCTAAAGCATAATTGTAATAGGTATTGTTGTATTGTTGACTTTGGAATCCTCTACCTGCATTTCTTCCAAAGTAACCTCTACCTCTGAAAGTACCTCTTTGATTTCTGCCACCTCTTCCTCTTGAATTAAAGTTCTGATTATATCCACCATTACTCTGAGTATTATGCAAATAATCATTAGCTAAGTGATTTGTCTTACCACAAATCCAGCAAGCTTTGACTCCATCTTTATTACTCCTGCCTCTTCCTCTACCTTTGCCACCTCCTCTTCCTCTTAGGAAGTTGGCCTGACTAGTTGTGCCTTCATCTTCATTTGATTGTTGCTTCCCTTTGCTATTTTTCTTCTTATCCTTTGAATAAATTGCATGACCTGCACTTTTGTCACCTTCACCTTTGACATCCTGCTCAAAAAATAACATATGTCCTAGCAACTGATTTAATTCAGGAATAAAATGATCAAGTGATAATTCAGTAGACAAAATGAATGGCTTCCATTTGTCATCACCTCTCAAACCTGTGAGGATTTGCCTTACCAATTTATCCTCCTCAATGTCTTCATCAACTGCACCTAATGCATCTGCAATGTCTTTCATCCTTGTTACATAATCTGAGATGGATTGAGAAGCCTTCTTTTTGAAAGTGGTAAATTCTGCGCACAAGGATGCCTTCCTTGACTTTGTGGTGTTTTGGAAATGCTCCTCCAAAGCATTCCATATATCACTTGCACTTTCAAGACCTCTAATGTGAGGTAGCAAGTAGTCATTCACTGCCATGTAGATAATGCTCCTAGCTTGAGCATCTCTCTTCATCCAATGCTTCAAATCAGATAATTTTTCCCTAGTTGGAACACTAGGATCTTTAAATTGAGGCTTTTCTTCTTCA
>CM035410.1:188536344-188558844 GCA_020310875.1 Ceratopteris richardii | reverse complement strand
TTGATAGTTTGGTGCTTGTCTTCCAAAATTGGTTGGAGTTTAAAGTTATTCTTGATATAGAGGTGGTCTAACATCAAGGATAGCTTGTTCTTTTGAAGACTCCGACTACTGCAGACATACAAAATTGAACATCTGAAGGTTCAAAAGGTGAAAGCCTGAGGACAAAGCTTGACAAGGAGGTCATACAACACCAAGGAAGGCAAAAGGAGTATTATTCGAAGTAAAGGTAACCTTCTACTTTATAAAGATTGAAGAATTCAATACACAGTGAAGAAAAGATGGGATATTCTCTTCAGATAGAGAAATGGGATAGAGAAACTATCCATCATGGTCAATGCGGATGGAAGCTCATCTAATGAGCAAAGACTTGATAGGCTATATTACAGGTGAAGAAGAAAAGCCTCAATTCAGAGATCCTAGTGTTCCAACTAAGGAGGAATTATCAGATTTGAAGAATTGGATGAAGAGAGATGCTCAAGCTAGGAGCATTATCTATATGGCAGTCAATGATTACTTGCTACCTCACATTAGAGGTCTTGAAAGTGCAAGTGATATATGGAATGCTTTGGAGGATCATTTCCAAAATACCACAAAGTCTAGGAAGGCATCCTTGTGGGCAAAATTTACTACATTCAAGAAGACGGCCTCTCAATCCATCTCAGATTATGTAACCAGAATGAAGGACATTGCAGATGCATTAGGAGCTGTTGATGAAGACATTGAGGAGGATAAATTGGTAAGTCAAATCCTCACAAGTATGAGAGGTGATGACAAATGGAAGCCATTCATTCTATCTACTGAATTATCACTTGATCATTTTACTGCTGACTTAAATCAGTTTCTAGGACATATGTTAACCTTTGATCAGGATGTCAAAGGTGAAGGTGACAAGAGTATAGGTCATGCAATGTACTCAAAGGATAAGAAGGAAAATAGCAAAGGGAAGCAACAAGCAAATGAAGATGAAGGCACAACTAGTCAAGCCAACTTCCTAAGAGAAAGAGGAGGTGGTAAAGGTAGAGGAAGAGGCAGGAATAATAAAGATGGAGTCAAAGCTTGCTGGATTTGTGGTAAGACAAATCACTTAGCTAATGATTGTTGGCATATTACTCAGAGTAATGGTGGATATAATCAGAACTTTAATTCAAGAGGAAGAGGTGGCAGAATCAAAGAGGTAACTTCAGAGGAAGAGGTAGTAGGGGTTACTTTGGAAGAAATGCAGGTAGAGGATTCCAAAGTCAACAATACAATAATACCTACTACAATTATGCTTCAGATGAGAAGGAGGATTCAACATTGATAATGAATGCAACTTGTGAAAGGCAAAGTGAAGACCAAAGAGTCTTCTACATTGACTCAGGGTGTAGCAATCACCTGAGTGGTAACATAGCATTGATGACTGATTTGGAAAATAAGGTATCTAATCATGTTGTTCAAATAGGTGACAATACAAAGCACAATGTGAAGTCAAGTGGATCAGTGAAGGCCAAGGATGGAAGTACTCTCTTGAGTAAGGTCTTGTATGTTCCTACAATTCCTAAGAATCTGATAAGTGTAGGACAAATTGTTGAAAAAGGGTATGAAGTTAGATTCACTAATGAAGGAGTGTTTGTGGAAGACCCTAGCAATGGGTATAAACAAATTGTTTCAGGGAAGAAAGAAGGAAGGTTGTTCACATTGAAGATTCAAGGTAATGTTGGTCATGCCTTGTTCACTTATGGAGGACATAAGATCTCTGAGTTAGATCTTTGGCACAAGAGGCTTGGACACTTCAATGAAAGAGGTATCAAAGATATGATTAACAATGGTTCAGTGCTTGGATTGCCTAATGTTGCAGGTCAACATATGACATACAGATGTGAGGCATGTCAATTAGGTAAGGCTCATAAGCAATCTTACTCCAAGCATGGTTTCATGTATTCAGAGAAGCTTGAGTTGGTACACACAGATGTGTGGGGACCATCAAAGGATTTCAGTATCAATGGTTCAAGGTACTATGTGATTTATGTTGATGATGCTACTAGGTGGATCACAATCTATGTGATCAAAGATAAGTCAGAACTGTTTAATACATTTAAACACTATCATGCATATGCAGAAAGAATTACAGGTCATAAATTGAAGAGACTAAGGTCAGATGGAGGGGGAGAGTATTTCTCTAATGAGTTCACTGATTACTTATGGAATGCAGGTATAAAAAGGGAAATCACTTGCAGGTACTCTCCTCAACAAAATGGTGTAGCAGAGAGAAGAAATAGAACTCTTGTTGAGTTTGCAAGGTCAATGATGAAGGAGAAAAGTTGCCCAAATTATTTTTGGGTTGAGGCTGTAAATACAACTAGTTATTTGGTCAATAGGCTACCATGTAAAGCTTTGCAGGGTATGACACCATATGAGGCATGGTGGGGTAAGAGACCTACCTTGGATCATTGCAAAGTATTTGTATGTTTGGCATATGCATATGTGCCATCACAATTAAGACACAAGTTAGAACCTAAAGCTGAAAAGTATGTATTCATTGGTTATGATGACAAGCAGATGGGTTATAGATTGTGGAGTCCATCCACAAAGCAATTCATTGTGTCCAAGGATGTTACATTTGATGAGCAAGGTACTTGGTATGCAGGTACAATCAATATTAATACAGGTGATGAAGAAGTTGTGAGTCAAAAGAAGGGTAAATCAAAGGTTCAGATATTTGATGAAGAGGAGAATAATGAAGTACAGGTTGAAGTTGAAGAAATGCCAAGATTTGATCCTGAGTGTGAAGAACCAAAAACCTCAAGGAGTGGAGAACTTAGAAGGTCATCAAGACACAAGTGGCAACCTACAAGGTATAGCTATGATACTTCTTTTTTGGCTACCAAAGATTATGCTTACATGATAAAGGCAGATGAAGACCCTTCCACATATGAAGAGGCAAAAGGTAAGGAAAATTGGGAGAAAGCTATGCAGAAAGAATATGATGCATTAATGGAGAATCAGACATGGGATTTGGTTCCTAAACCAAATAGTCAAAAGATCATTGCATGCAAATGGGTCTACAAGACTAAGAGGTTTGCAGATGGAAGTGTGTCTAGGTATAAAGCTAGACTTGTTGTGAAAGGGTTTGCTCAAACATATGGTATTGATTATGATGAGACCTATAGTCCTGTGGCAAAGATGACAACCATCAGGACACTCATTGCTATTGCTGCATGTAAAGGTTGGAAATTATGTCAATTAGATGTGAAAAATGCTTTTTTAAATGGTTACATTTCAGATGATGTTTTCATGGAGCAACCTCAAGGATTCAGAGATAGAAGGTATCCAGATCATGTATGTAAGCTCAAGAGAGCTTTGTATGGTTTGAAGCAGGCCCCAACGGCATGGAATTATAGACTTGTGAAGTTCTTGAAAGAACTTGGATTTCAAGTATCTAAGGCAGATAGTAGCTTGCTTGTTAAAGCAAGTGATGATGGGTTCATTTACATGTGCATATATGTTGATGATATAATTCTTACGGGTACAGATGAGAAAGGCATTCAAAGCCTAAAGAAGCAAATGGAGAAAGAGTTCAGAATCAGTGACTTGGGAGACTTGTCATATTTCTTGGGCATGGAGATTTCATACACTCAACATGGAGTGTATGTGACTCAAGAAAGGTATTTGAGAAACTTGTTAATCAAGTTTAAAATAAATGATTGCAGGGTAGCCCCTACTCCAATGGAGGTAAATCACAAATTGAGCAGATATGGTGGAGAAGAATTCAAGGATATGAAGCTATATCAGAGTTTGGTTGGTAGTCTTATCTATGCTACATTAACTAGGCCTGATTTATCATATGCAGTTGGAGTTTTGTCTCAATTCATGCATTGTCCTAGGAAAGAACATTGGATTGCAGGTCAAAGAGTGTTGAGGTGCATTAAGGGTACACTCAAAGAGGGTTTGTATTATGGTTTTACATCAGATACAAACATCAAAATATATAGTGATGCAGATTGGGCAGGTAATCCTGATGATAGAAGATCAACATATGGATACTTGTGTTATGTGGGAGATAAGTTGATCTCTTGGTGTTCAAAGAAGCAACACACAGTTGCTTTATCATCTACAGAAGCTGAGTACAAAGGTATGGTTGAAGCTACAAAGGAAGTGATATGGCTTAAGACTCTCATGAAGAGTTTTGACACCATACAGAGTACACCTATCATTTATGGAGATAACATGAGTTCATTGTAATTAGCTGCTAATCCTGTGTTTCATGCAAAAGTGAGAGAAGGTGATGGATAAAGAGATTGAAGTCATACATACTTCAACAAAAGATCAGATAGCTGATATGCTTACCAACAGCTTGGATGGACCAAAGCTACAGAAATTCAAAGACATGGCAGGCATAAAGAAGATAGAGAAAACCTCAATTGATGATTGAGGGGGAGCTGTTGGTGCAAGACAATCACCAATTGATGTTTTGACATGGAAATGAAGTCAAGGATTTGATAAGAGAACAAGTTGTGAAGCATGAAGGAAGGACACATTCAGAATTCGGAAGATGTGTACACATATGTACATTATTTCAGAGATAGTTCACTTATATCTTTGAGTAGTCATAAGCTTGTAAATTTTTGCCTATATATATACTTGGAAAATGTCCGGACAAGTATGAGAGAGCATGAAAATAGAGTAATCAGGAGTTGTAAGAGTCATTAGACATCTTGGAAGTGAGTCAAGTCTCTCTCATCAATCAGTTGTAATTTTTCTCAGAAATGAAGAAAATGTTGTGCCCGATATTTCTGAGTTTTCTCCTTCTGTGTTAGATCTGTTGTGAAATGCTTTTGTACAAGTCTAAGTTTATAGGTAATCGACCTTTGTACAAATTTTTAGCTTCCAATTGTGATCAGGCTGAGAGAATTTTGGATAGGAACATCTATATGTGAGAAAGTGTTGAGTGTCTTCTGAAACAGGCGCAAATTCGATGGTCAAAGAAATGGACAGTGCTCAGTGCATAGTGTAAATTTTTACACAAGTGAGGAGTCAAAATTTAAGTTGGAAGGTAAGCCATCTATGGCTAAAAGCATTTGCTTAAACGGGTTCTAGTTTTGGAGAACCATGTCTTAGAAGTTGCAGGTGTCAAAGTCGACTATAGAGAGACAGTTTCAGACATAGGTAGATTGTTTGAATCATTTCTCATAATCTACTCAAGCTTTTGAAGTGTTTTAACTTGGAGGAGGTGCGCAATCTCTAGGCGAAACATTCTACAAAGTTTTATCAAAAACTTTACACGAGTGATTAGTCAATGAGTGATTAAGGTGCAGCAGACGTTTCTGAGAAATGACTTTCTTCGCAGTTAGCTAATTTCTTGATAGTTTAGTGCTTGTCTTCCAAAATTGGTTGGAGTTTAAAGTTATTCTTGATATAGAGGTGGTCTAACATCAAGGATAGCTTGTTCTTTTGGAGATTAACACTCTTCATCATATCTATGTATGTATATATGTATGTATGTATTTATGTATGTATGTATGTATGTATGTATGTATGTATGTATGTATGTATGTATCTATATTTCTATATATATATATATATATCTATCTATCTATCTATCTATCTATCTGTCTGTCTATCTGTCTATCTGTCTGTTTGTCTGTCTGTCTGTCTATCTGTCTATCTATCTATCTATCTATCTATCTATCTATCTATCTATCTATCTATCTATCTATCTATCTATCTATCTATCTATCTATCTATCTATCTATCTATCTATCTATCTATGTATCTATGCATCTATCTATCTATCTATCTATATATCTATCTATCTATCTATCTATCTATCTATCTTTCTATCTTTCTATCTATCTATCTATCTATCTATCTATCTATCTATCTATCTATCTATCTATCTATCTATCTATCTATCTATCTATCTATCAATCTATCTATCTATTTTTCTGTCTGTCTGTCTGTCTGTCTGTCTGTCTGTCTATCTATCTATCTATCTATCTATCTATCTATCTATCTATCTATCTATCTATCTATCTATCTATCTATATATATCTATCTATCTATCTATCTATCTATCTATCTATCTATCTATCTATCTATCTATCTATCTATCTATCTATCTATCTATCTATCTATCTATCTATCTATCTATCTATCTATCTATCTATCTATCTATCTATCTAGCTTTCTATCTATCTATCTATCTATCTATCTATCTATCTATCTATCTATCTATCTATCTATCTATCTATCTATCCATCTATCTATATATCAATCTATCTATCTATTTGTCTATCTATCTATCTATCTATCAATCTATCTATCTATCTACCTACCTATTGTTGGTGTAATTCACAAGCCTACACATTTGGCTTGATGGATATCTGGAAGTCCATGCACATATGGAAAAGCATAGGAACTATTGCTAATAGTTATTTACAACTTTACTTCTTTGTAAAAGTCAAATCGACTTGGAATCTTTGTAAACACCTACCAAAAGGATTCATGGAAAAAGTTAGCTCTTTGATTGAAGGAATATCTCCTAGGGTATAGGAGCTTGCCAAAAGTTTGAACTTGAATTCAAAGTTTTACTCACTCTCTATAAAAGAGGTTATAAAAAAGTCACGGTTAGATCTCATCACTCCCAAGCATCTCATTACTGATTCTGAGTGTGTGTGAGGCCTACACTGTATCCCACACCTATCTACACTATTAGGCAATGACATTCATGCCAATGGAATTGTATACAAGTGTTCATTAATACATACATTTACATTATTCATCTCTGAGTTCTCTGTCACACTACTTGAAAGTCTCTCAACTTGTGGAGTGCATATATCGGTCAATTCGTCACCAAAATCAATGATCTAAAGCTTGTTGGATTCAGCTTGCAGTTATCTACATGCTGTCAAAATTTGAGGAGATTCTATTCAGCCATTTCAGAGAAATACGCATCGAGGTGATCATTGGTCAATTTCTTCTACACTCCTAAAAAATCGGGGGTATAACTTTACTTGCTAAATTTATTTCTCTTAGCATAGTTTATCTTTTTACATCATTCCACTTGGAATAGTTAGCTTGCTAAGCTAATTAAATACCCCTAAAGGGAAGTTTTCCAATTCCTACTGTGCTGGTCATACTGAGCAAAAGATCCAGCAGGTGATAAGACATAAATAGAAGGTTTTCATGAGATTTTGAGTTTCAAAGTTATCTGTTTTGATTCCATCATTATACCCATCATTTCCAAAGTACATAGGCCATTTTATGGTTTCATTGGAAAGCTAAGGAGGTCTACTTATCAAATCTGAAGTATTGTGGGGCTGGTACAAAGCAGGTTTGGCAGTTCCTACTCAATCTCTTGGAGCATCCATCCATCTTTCCCAACAGTGATATCAGAGCAAACTAAGGTAAAATGGGAGATGGTTTACCTTCATTTATTGATAAATTGGAGAGGAACAACTATCAAGCATGGTCTCTGAGGATGAAGACCTACTTACAAGGAAGGAGTCTCTATGGATACATCTCAGGAGATGAGGAATTGCCCTCATTCAAAACAAGAGGATTACCAACAAAGGAAGAACATGAAAAGCTCAACACATGGTGTGCTAAGGATGCATTGGCAAGGTCTTATTTACTCAACTCCATCTCTGATTTTCTTTTTCTACATATTAGGAATTGTAAGACATCCCAAGAGACTTGGGAAACCTTGTCATCATATTTTTCTTCCAACACAAGGGCTAGAAAAAATCAATTGTGGATTGAATTCACCACATTAAGGAAGCAACCTAAGCAAGTTGTTTCAGAATTTGTGACCAAGATTAAAGATGTAGCAGATCAGTTAGCAAGCATAGGAGAAGAGATTGAAGAAGAGCAGATTGTAAGGCAAGTGATCAATGGGATCAAGGCTGATGACAAATGGAAAAGCTTCACCACTCCAATGGACCTTTACATGGACATGCAAATTTGAGATCTTACAACTCTCATGGGACAATTGTTCACTCATGAAGCAAAGCTCAACAAGAATGGAGACAAAGGTAATAACTCTTCTACCCTATATACGGGTAAAAAGTCTAAAGATAAAGGCAAGACCAAGAAGGTGGAAGATGAGGGCTCTACCTCCCAAGCCAACTATGCAGGGAGAGGTAGATCATCAAGAGGAAGGGGCAGAGGAGGTAAGCAAGGCAGGGGGAGATCCTATAACTCCTCACCATGTAATATTTGTGGTTTATCAAATCATACTACAGATGAGTGTTTTAGGAATTACAAGAATCAGAGAGGAAAAGGATACCAAAGAGGTGGATACTCACAATCAAGAGGTAGATTCAACCATCACTAAGGTTACAACAACAATTACAATAACAACTACAATGGAAATTACCAAGGAGGTTTCAAATCCAAAAAGGACTACAACAACTACACAGAGGAGCAAGATGACTCCCTTCTGATTATGAGCATGACTTCAAAATCAGGTACAAATGATGACCACCTATTCTACATTGATTAGGATGCTCAAATCATGTGGCTGCCAATGTAGCACTACTCTCTAATCTTGAGGAACCAAAAGGTAAGCATCAAGTCCAAACAGGATGACACCAAGCACTCAGTAGTTAAAGTTGGAAATTTTAAGACGTGATGGAAATTAGAACTTGTTGAGCAGGGTACTCTATGTACCAACCATTACCAAAAATTTGATGAGTGTTGGACAGATTATGGAGAAAGGTCTGTAGGTTAGATTCAACCAATATGGAGCATTTGTGGAGGATCCAATGCATGGGTTCAAGACGATTGCTAAAGGAGAAAAATCAGGTAGACTTTTCACTTTTGAGCTAGAAGACACAAATATTGCACTGTACAGTTATAAAGACCAAACACTTTCAGAGCTTGAGATTTGGCACAAAAGATTAGGGCATATACGAGAAAGAACCTTGAAGCAAATATGTAGGGACCAATGTGTGCTTGGAATACCTAATGTATCCAAGCAACATATGATTTATAAGTGTGGTGCTTGTCAATTTGGGAAGTCTCACAGGTTAACCTCTCAAGGAAAGTTACATGCATGAAGACTACCTAGAGCTTGTTCATACAGATGTATGGGGACCAAGCAAAGACCCCTCAGTCTCAGGATCAAGGTACTATGTATCTTTTATTGATGATTATAGCAGGTGGACTGTATTGTACTTCATGAAGCACAAAGATGAGGTGTTTAATTGCTTTAAAAAATATCTTGCACTTGTTGAGAATTAGACAGGGAAGAATTTGAAGAGCCTAAGGTCAGATGGAGGAGGTGATTACTTCTCCAATGAGTTTGAAAACTTCTTGCAGGATAGAGGCATCAAAGAGAGATTACCACAAGGTATTCTCCTGAACAGAATGGGATAGCTAAGAGAAGAAACAGGATGATTGTTGAGACAACTAGGTCTATGTTGAATGAGAAAAAATTACCTAACTATCTATGGGTAGAAAGTGTCTCAACTCCCACATACCTCATAAACATGTTACCATCAAAGTCTCTTGATGGGATGACACCCTATGAAGTGTTACATAAAAACAAGCTCTAAAGTAGTCTTGTGGATTTTATTAATTATTAAAAATGGTATATGGAAGCTTGTGGATCTTATTAATTATGAAAAATAACATGTGGAGGCGTTCACATCTCCAAAGTTAGAGCAAAAGTAGATAAAAGTAGAAGGAAAGGACAGGTGTCTATTTTTAGACAAGGAAGGCACTTCTAATGATAGCCTCTCAATAAAAAGAGTGGTTCTCTTAGTGTAGGTGTCCAAATTGAGTGATTCTTGTTGCATTGCAAAGCTTACAACTTGTATTATATAAGTAGATCCGTTTTTCTACAATTTACAATGAGAAAACTCCATGCAAGTAGGCATTTTTGCAGATCGTATTTCTTGTGTTTATCCAGTGTCTCATCAGTGACATACCTCTCTTCAAACTTTCATATCTCAGTTGTTATGAGGTCTTTTTGAGTGATTTTACTTGGAGGAGTGTCCTTAGCTCTCTTATTTTCTATAGATATCAGAATTTTACATAGACCTTGAAGTTTTCTTGCTCTTATACATCAGTTTTCAATTCAGATAGTTAGTCATACCTTGGTGTTGTAAGCCTTCTCTTACCTTGACTTCAAGCTGTTTGTTCGGGAGCTATACTCCACCCTTTTTTATGTTTTTTGTTTTTAAAACATGCTACTCAGAGTCTAATTTCAGAATATATGATTAGTTTTGTCAAATTCTGCTTAGAGAGTTTCTGGTGATCATTTTTCTACAGCGACCTATTTCTGTTTTTTGGAAAGTTTGGTGGAAAGTTTGTTTTTGAAGTTTGGAAATATTTGGTTGGTGTTTTAACGATCTTGGGAGGTCTCATCATGTTTTGTTGTGTACTTTGATGTTTACAAGTTTGTAAACTCAACATTGTGGTATCAGAGCTTTTGTTTTTGTTTTATCAAATCTTTCATACAACTTATTGAATTATCTTCTTTGTTTACAACAATTCAAGATGGCAGATTTGAGTGCATCGATTGAGAAGTTATCAAAGGGGAGAAATTATCCCATGTGGCAATTTAGAATGGAGTCTTATCTCATTTCTAAAGGTCTTTGGGGATTGATAAGAGGTATAGAAGTGAAGCCGGTATTCCCAGAAGCTCCTACGCAAGCGGATCGAGCAAGAGAGCAAGAATGGATCGAAAGAGACAAAAGAGTTCTGTTTATTATATCACAAATAGTTTCCAATACTATGCTTGGGCATATAAGAGGTTTGAATACTAGTAGAGAGGCTTGGGAGTCTCTAGAAAGGTTATTTGCAACTACCAACAGAGCAAGGCAAACACAACTTATTGGTGAGTTGACAAGAGTAAAAAAGAAGCCACGACAATCAGTTAATGATTATGTTCTTGAGGTAAAATCTGTTATTGAAGCATTAGCCTCTTTTAATGCATCTCCTAGTGAGGATATAAAGTTTAATAGCATGTTAAATGGCTTGAGAGAAGACTGAAGGATGGAAGTCTTTCATTATGTCTATCATGACTCGAGAGAATCTACCATCCTTTGAAGATTTACAAATGCTCATGAGGACTGAAGAAATCAACATAGAAGGTGGCAACTCTTATCATTCACAAAGAGGTAGTCAAGGACAAGCTCTTTATACTTCATCAAATAGATCAAGAGTTAGAGGAAATTGGAGAGGAGGAGGAAGATTCAACAACAATGCAAGAGGAAGAGGAAGCTTCAATGCTACTAGAGGAGGAAGAACAACACAACAAAGTCAACAGACTCAACCAAACCAGCAAGGTAACTTTACTTTCCATTATTGTGGTAAAGTTGGTCATTATGCCAGGGATTGCTTCTCCAATCCGAATAGAAGAGGTGGTTTTAGAGGACGACAAAGAGGACGAGGCCAAGATCACATGCATCACAACAACAACATAGTACAAGAGGAGGCTCAAACACAGAAGGAAAACGTTCTTATGGCTATGCATACAGAGACACATAAGAGGAAGGTAAACAACAAAACTTGGTATGTAGATAGTGGTTGCTCAAACCACATGAGTCACAACATGAATATGTTTGTGAACTTACACAAACCTGATTCAAGAGTCACAGTTGCTACAGGAGATAGTACTGAGCATGAACTAGTTTACATTGGTGATTGTCCACTTAATAAACATGTCACTCTTAGAGATGTTTTGTTTGTTCCTGCCATTACAAGAAATTTGATTTCAATTGGAAAGATGGAGGACAATGGAGTAAAGGTCGATTTTGACAATAATTAGTGGTAGGCTTATCAGAAGAAGGATGGAAATTTTGTTATAAACGGACAAAAGGTAAACAGATTATATACTTATGAAGTTGAAGTTCCAAATTATGCACGTTATACAATGGTTAATGGGACTCAAGTAAGTCAATTGGATTTATGGCATAAAAGATTAGGACACATCAGTGTTGGCAGGTTAAAAGATATTGCGAAGAAATCACTGGTTGAAGGTTTACCACAATTACCTAAGCAAGATTTGGATTTTGTTTGCGAGGCATGTCACTTTGGAAAACAAGTACGAAGTCCTTTTTCAAAAGCAGGATTGCAAAGCAGAGGTATTTTGGACTTGATTCATATTGATGTATGGGGTCCATCTCAAGAAGAGTCCATGGCAGGTAGCAAGTACTTTGTCACATTTATTGATGACTTCTCAAAGTTTACATTCATTTATTTTATGAAATACAAATCCGAAGTGTTTGACATATTCAAAAAGTTTAAATCATTGGTTGAAAAGCAAACAGGTCGAAGCATAAGAAGGTTGAGATCAGATGGAGGAGGTGAATATTTTTCTAATCAATTTCTTGCATTTTTTGAGGAAGAAGGAATTAAAAAGGAGACTACAAACAGATACACACCTCAACAAAATGGTGTGGCCGAAAGAAGAAATAGGTCTATCTTGGAGATGGGTAGGTGCATGTTAAATGAAAAGGACTTACAACTTATTTTTTGGGCTGAAGCATGAGAAGAGATGGATAGGTATGTGTTGAAGATGAAGAGGTGTTGCAAAATCTTTGCTCTACACTAGCCAAATGAACTCCAGGAGTAGATGGTGGGCCCTTTTAGCTTGCCAATGGATGTATTAGACACCCTATGTACCTTGGAAGATCACTCTCAAAAAGATAGATCAAAACAGATAAGTTGGAGTTAGCTCAGAGGTGAAAACTTGCTATTCTTGGTTAATACACCTGTCCAGTGTTTTACATAATTCTCTGAGCACAGCAGCAATTAGATTAATTCCTCTTGGGGAAGGCTAGGTAGCTTAAAGAGCTAACTTTAGAGAGTAATCTCATCAAAAATAACAAACCACACACTGAGAATGACTTTTAACAAGTGATGACATCATCCCGATTTTCACGGGCTGCTACAGAAATAGACCAGTGAGTAGAAAAATTAACATAACTCAAGATGTAAGAATCCAATGATCATGAAAATTTGTATGCTTATACTAGACAGTAAGCGGAATCCAACAAGCTTAAAATCACTGAATTTGGATGCGTAAACACGGAGAAATGACTCTGACAAGATGACTGAAAAAGTCGGGTACCTGACAGAGAAGTGAAGATGAACATACCCTGTTGACTTCAAATGAACATAACTGAAGATTCCAACATCCAAATGACATGAAAATTTGTGAGCATATATTATCCTTATAGAGCTAACTTTACCAAGTTAAACCACTAAAAATGATGAACCAAGTGCAGAGAAACAATCTCTGCAAGCTGACTGAGAAAAACTGAAGTAATGGCAGTGAGTAGTACACATCACAAGAACATGGAAAGATGAACTCAAATAATCATGAAAATGAAAGTATATTGCTTGTACAATACAATGACTTACTGATACATATGTGTGCCTTGTAATCACACCTTGATATGGCATAAAGCTCAGCTCTTTGAGGTCTTCACATAGGTCTCTCTAACCACGACTAAAACTGCCATCTATTTATAGTTGAGTTTGGGAGGCTAACTTCCCTCAATCACTCTCCAATCAATCAATGAATGATTTGATTCTCTACCTACCACAAATCACGAATTCGTGGCTCCTCTTTCCATTCTTGATCAAGTGGACTCAACCACTTAAGATTCTCTTACTTTTACATTAAGTAAACTCTTCAAAAGTTACAAGAGGTAGTTCACAAGTGAACTTTACATAGTCTTCATTTTAAGGCTTTTTCTATGACTTTGTGGGACTCAAGCCAATACTTAGGCTTGTCATAGACTTGCTCCAACAGCTCCCCCTCAAGCCAAGTATGCTTGAGGTCTTCAATCTTCCAAGATTACCTGCAAACCAATCATAGCCTTGAATTTGCAAAGCTTTGTACCATCCAATGCTTTGGTTAGAATTTCTGCACATTGTTGATGAGTGGACACATATGATATTTGAATCTCTTTGCTTAGAACCTTCTCTCGTACATAGTGATAATGAACTTCAATATGTTTAGTCCTTGCATGAAAAATAGGATTAGCAGCCAAATGAATAGAACTCATATTGTCACCAAAAATAGTTGGAGTTCCAAACTCCAATCCAAGATCTTTGAATAATGTCTTCATCCACATAGCTTCTTGTGTAGCTATAGCAAGACCTCTATATTCAGCTTCAGTAGAAGAGAGAGCAACTGTGGGTTGCTTCTTGGATGACCATGAAATAAGCTTTGAACCTGCAAAGGTAAGATAACCTGAAGTGCTCCTTCTATCTTCCTTGGAGCCAGCCCAATCTGCATCAGAAAATAGCTTCAAACCTAAATCAGATACATAAGGATAGTAAAGTCCTTCATTTATGGTTCCTTTGAGATATTTGAGTATCCTTTTGGCAGCATCCATATGTGGTTTCCTTGGTGTGTGCATAAATTGGCTTAGCACACTCACACTGTAACATATATCTACTCTTGTCAATGTGGCATATTTGAGACTACCCACTAGACTTTGATATGATGTGATGTCCTCTATGAGTTCACCTTCATGTGAGCTCAATTTGTGATTAACCTCCATTGGAGTACCTGCAATCTTACAATCTTGCATCTTGAATTTTGCCAACATGTCCTTAATGTACTTTCTTTGAGTGAGAAACAAACCATGATCTTTGTAGACAACTTCCAAACCTAGGAAGTAGGTAAGTGAACCCAAATCACTTATCTTGAACTCTTCTCTCATCTGATCTTTGATCTTCTTCATACCATCTGCATCATTTCCTGTCAATATAATATCATCTACATATACACATAGGTAGATGACCTCGGAATTACTCTTTTTAATAAAGAGTGAAGGATCTGCTTTGCTTGGTTGAAAGCCTTTGTCCTGCAAGAATGAAACAAGCCTGAAATTCCAAGCTCTTGGAGCTTGCTTGAGACCATACAATGCTTTGTTAAGTTTACACACATAATCAGGATAAACTTGATTCTCAAAACCAGGTGGTTGTGCCATATATACCTCTTCTGTTATCCAACCATTCAAAAATGCATTCTTTACATCTAGTTGAAGTATCTTCCAATTCTTGGAAGAGGCAATACTAAGCAAAACCCTAATAGTAGGCATCTTTGCCACAGGAGAGAAAGTCTCCTCATAATCAATTCCCTGAGTTTGTGCAAAGCCTTTTGCCACAAGCCTTGCCTTATACCTGTTAATTGAACCATCAGAATTTTTCTTGAGTTTATAGACCCATCTTGAGCCTATTACCTTCATGGATGAAGTCTTGGGCACCAAATCCCAAGTGTTGTTTTCCTCAAGTGCTTCAATCTCTTCCTTCATTGCATGCTTCCATTCTGTTTTTGCTTTGGCCTCTTCAAATGATGATGGCTCCTCTTGGTTTATGTCCTGTGCTATGTAGATAGAATGTTTAGTTACTAATGAGGTGTCAAACCCATACCTTTCTGGTTTTTTCTTTTCCCTCATAGATCTTCTTAGGCCATGATTTGATGATTCTGCCTCATGTCCAAGTTCCTGCAATTTTGCTTTACCTTTAGACTTCCATGCTTTGATCTTTTCCATCTGACATTCTTCATCATCCTCTGAGGTGTCTTGTTCTTCAATCTTTGATTGTTCTCTACCAAGCTTTGGAAAATCTTCTTCAAGATCATATGGTAAATTGACCTTCCTGCATGAATCTTCATACCATGAATTGTTCTCATCAAAAACTACATCTCTGCTTACCAAGAATCCTTTGTTGGTAGGGTTGTATAACCTGTAGCCCTTTTGATTGTTGTCATATCCAATAAATACACACCTTTCTGCTTTTGGATCCATCTTGCCTCTAACCTGTGAAGGAACATGAGCAAAAGCAATACATCCAAAAATTTTACAATGATCTAAGCTTGGTCTTCTTCCATTCCAAGCCTCATATGGAGTCATCCCATCAAGGGATTTTGAAGGCAACCTGTTAATCAAGTAAGTGGCTGTAGATACAGCCTCAGCCCATAAGTAATTAGGTAAATGCTTTTCATTTAACATAGACCTTGCAGCTTCAACAATTGTCCTATTCCTCCTTTCTGCCACTCCATTTTGCTCAGGAGTGTACCTTGTAGTTACCTCTCTTTTGATTCCTCTTTCTTGAAGAAAAGAATCAAACTCATGGGAGAAGTATTCTCCCCCTCCATCTGACCTTAGCCTTTTTAGTGATTTACCTGTTTGATTCTCCACAAGAGCCAAATATCTTTTGAAACATGAAAAAACTTCATCTTTGTGTTTCATAAAGAATAGGATAGTCCATCTGCTGCAATCATCAATAAAGGAAACATAATACCTTGATCCTGATATTGAAGCTTCCTTGCTTGGTCCCCATACATCTGTATGAACCAACTCCAAGAGATCTCCATGCATATAACCTTTCTTCATGAATGGTAACCTGTGAGACTTTCCAAATTGACATGCACTGCACTTATAAATCATATGTTGTTTTGACAAATTAGGAAGTCCAAGTACACTTTGGTCCCTGCAGATTTGCTTTAATGACCTTTCACCAATATGTGCTAACCTTTTGTGCCATACTTCCAATTCTGTGAGTGTCTGACTACCATAATTAAAGAGAGCAATGTTTCTAGTGTCCTGTAATTCAAATGTGAACAATCTACCTGTCTTTTCACCTTTTGCAATTCTTCTGAATCCTTGACTTGGATCTTCAACAAATGCTCCTGCTTTTGTGAACCTGACTTGCAACCCTTTCTCTACTATCTGCCCAACACTTATCAAATTCTTTGTTATGGTAGGGACATAGAGTACCTTACTGAGTAGGTTGATGTTTCCATCAGGTGCTTTGACATTGCCTATTTTCTCCACAGGATGTTTTGTATCATCTCCTGTTTGTACCTCATGCTTATTCCTTGGATCTTCTAAATCTGATAGGAGTGCCACATTTCCTACCACATGATTTGAACAACCTGAATCTATGTAGAAAACATGCTCATCAGATTTACCTTGTGGCATAGCCATGTTCATGATCAATAATGAATCCTCTTTGTTTGAGTCTTCTGTGTAGTTATTGTAGTCTCTCCTTCCTTTGTAGCCTCCTTGATAGTTTGAATGATTGTAGTTGTTGTAGTTGCCATGGTAGTTGTTGAACCTTCCTCTTGAGTAGCCATAACTTCCTCTATTGTATCCTCTGCCTTTTTGATTCCTGGAATTCCTAAAGCAATTTTCAGTTGTATGATTAGTTAATCCACAAATAGAACATGAGTTGGAGTCTTGGGATCTCCCCCTGCCTTGTCTACCTCCTCTTCCTCTACCTCTGCCATGTCTTCCTCTACCTGCATAGTTAGCTTGATATGTACCTGCTTCATCATCCACTTTCTTTGCCTTTCCTTTGTTATCTTTAGACTTGCTTTTATCCGTGTATAAAGCTGAAGATTGATTACCTTTAGAGCTTTCTCCATTTTTGATAAGCTTTGCCTCTTGAGTAAGTAATTGTCCAATGAGTGTGTTGAAATCAGGTACATGCATGTCCATGTACAAATCCATAGCTGTGGTGAATGCTTCCCACTTGTCATCTGCCTTCAAGCCATTGATGACCTGCCTTAAAATTTTCTCTTCATCTATTACCTCTCCAATGCTTCCCAACTGATCTGCTATGTCCTTGAGCTTTGTGACAAAATCAGTCACATTTTGTTTGGGAGCCTTCTTGAGAGTTGTGAAATCCAGCCATAGTTGATGCTTCCTAGCTTTAGTACTTGAAGCAAAGAAAGCTTCAAGTGCATCCCACACTTCCTGAGATGTCTTAGAACTTCTAATGTGAGGCAACAAAAAATCTGAGATAGAGTTGAGGAGATAAGACCTTGCAAGTGCATCCTTGGAGCACCATGTGCTCAATCTTTCTTGCTCTTCTTGTGTTGGTTGACTTTTGTTCCTGAAACTTGGCATAACTTCATCTCCAGCCACATAACCATATAAACTTCTACCTTGGAGATAAGCTTCCATTCTTAATGACCAAGCTGAGTAGTTACCTCTGTCCAATTTGTCAATTGATGAAGGAAATCCATCTGCCATGTTGTCCAACCTTGCTCTGATACCACTGAGAAGAGATGGATAGGTATGTGTTGAAGATGAAGAGGTGTTGCAAAATCTTTGCTCTACACTAGCCAAATGAACTCCAGGAGTAGATGGTGGGCCCTTTTAGCTTGCCAATGGATGTATTAGACACCCTATGTACCTTGGAAGATCACTCTCAAAAAGATAGATCAAAACAGATAAGTTGGAGTTAGCTCAGAGGTGAAAACTTGCTATTCTTGGTTAATACACCTGTCCAGTGTTTTACATAATTCTCTGAGCACAGCAGCAATTAGATTAATTCCTCTTGGGGAAGGCTAGGTAGCTTAAAGAGCTAACTTTAGAGAGTAATCGCATCAAAAATAACAAACCACACACTGAGAATGACTTTTAACAAGTGATGACATCATCCCGATTTTCACGGGCTGCTACAGAAATAGACCAGTGAGTAGAAAAATTAACATAACTCAAGATGTAAGAATCCAATGATCATGAAAATTTGTATGCTTATACTAGACAGTAAGCGGAATCCAACAAGCTTAAAATCACTGAATTTGGATGAGTAAACACGGAGAAATGACTCTGACAAGATGACTGAAAAAGTCGGGTACCTGACAGAGAAGTGAAGATGAACATACCCTGTTGACTTCAAATGAACATAACTGAAGATTCCAACATCCAAATGACATGAAAATTTGTGAGCATATATTATCCTTATAGAGCTAACTTTACCAAGTTAAATCACTAAAAATGATGAACCAAGTGCAGAGAAACAATCTCTGCAAGCTGACTGAGAAAAACTGAAGTAATGGCAGTGAGTAGTACACATCACAAGAACATGGAAAGATGAACTCAAATAATCATGAAAATGAAAGTATATTGCTTGTACAATACAATGACTTACTGATACATATGTGTGCCTTGTAATCACACCTTGATATGGCATAAAGCTCAGCTCTTTGAGGTCTTCACATAGGTCTCTCTAACCACGACTAAAACTGCCATCTATTTATAGTTGAGTTTGGGAGGCTAACTTCCCTCAATCACTCTCCAATCAATCAATGAATGATTTGATTCTCTACCTACCACAAATCACGAATTCGTGGCTCCTCTTTCCATTCTTGATCAAGTGGACTCAACCACTTAAGATTCTCTTACTTTTACATTAAGTAAACTCTTCAAAAGTTACAAGAGGTAGTTCACAAGTGAACTTTACATAGTCTTCATTTTAAGGCTTTTTCTATGACTTTGTGGGACTCAAGCCAATACTTAGGCTTGTCATAGACTTGCTCCAACAAAGCATGCAATATGGCAGTTTATGTGATGAACAGGTTACCACCTACTCAAATTCATGTACAACAAGCACGTTATGAATTGTTTTATGGATCAAAACCAGATATTGCTAATTGTAGAATTTTTGGAAGCATAGGTTTTGTTCATGTTCCACAACAGTTAAGGTCAAAGTTGGATCCAAGGTCACAAAAAATGGTTTTCATTGGTATGGCAGAAGGGCAACCGGGATATAGATGTGTGAACCCAGATACGGGAGAGGTAATTGTTTCGAGAGATATTATTTTTCATGAAGATAAATCTTGGTATAAACATGAAGTGCAGGTAGATGAAGAAGAAACTACAAGAAGTCACGAAGAAGAGCCAAGTTCTCCAAGTTCACCAGAGAGTCAAATTACACATGAAGAGGCAACTCCCCCCAATCAGAAGTTGAAGAAAATTCTTGATTTGATTTCAAAGGAAATTGAGTCACAGGAAGAAGAAAGTGAACGTTCTACATCAAGAAGAACTCAAACTCGAAGGCAAGAAAAGCATGGTAGGACAAGAATCCAATCAAGGTATCTAGTAAGAGAAAGAAGGCAACCGCAAAGATTTTCTCATGAAGGTTATATTGCAAAACTTCTTGAGGAGCAAGAACCAACAACTTTTAAAGAAGCGTCAAAGCTAAAGAAATGGGTTAAAGCAATGGATGAAGAAATGACAGCTTTGTATGAGAACAATACATGGATTTTAGTTCCAAGGCAACCTAACATGAAGGTAATTGGTAACAAATGGGTGTACAAGATAAAGAGAAACAGTGATGGTTTAGTAAGTAGATATAAGGCAAGTCTTGTTTGTAAAGGTTATGCACAGAGTTATGGCATCGATTATGAGGAGAAATTTTCCCGTGTTGCCAAGATATCAACAATAAGGACATTAATAAGTGTTGCTGCAAGCAAGGTATGGAATCTTTATCAATTAGATATAAAAAATGCATTTCTCAATGGTGATTTAAAAGAAGATGTGTACATGGAGCAACCAGCAGGTTATGAAGATTCCAAGAAGCCTACTCATGTATGTAAACTCTTGAAAGTATTGTATGGTCTTAAGCAAGCTCCAAGGGCTTGGAATTTTAGATTGGTAAAGCTTCTTGAAAAGAAGGGATACAGGTGTTCAAATGCAGATACTTCTTTGTATGTTAAGGTTGAAGGATCATTGATTGTTTATATCTCAATTTATGTGGATGACTTCATAATAACAGGAAACAATGAAGGTGAGATAGCCGGGATCAAAGCAGAGCTTGGATCTGAATTTAAAAATTCAGATTTAGGAGAACTGACGTACAATGTGAAGTACAGTGCTGAAGATGGTGAACCTTTAGAAGATCCACTTATCTACGGGTCTTTGATTGGTTCTCTTATATATGGAACTTTAACAAGGCTGGATATTACATTTAGTGTAAGTACATTGTCTCAATTCATTAACAAACCCACAGATGTTCATATGCAAGCAGCAAAAAGGGTCTTGAGATATTTGAAGGGTACATTAAATGAAGGTTTGGGCTATAAATATCATGAAGGTTTGGATTTGAAAGCATACAGTGATGCAGATTGGGCTGGAAATAAGGATGATAGAAGGAGTACAGGTGGATATCTGATATTTGCAGGTAATAATTTGGTTTCATGGAGTTCTAAAAAACAGCCTACAGTAGCACTTTCAAGCACAGAAGCTGAATATAGAAGTCTTACAAATGCTATGTGAGATTATGTGGTATTTGAAGCTTTATGAAGATATGAATCTATCTACAACACGCCCACTACTCTTTGGAGATAATGTAAGTTCATTATAGCTCGCATCTAATCCAGTGTACCATGCAAGAACAAAATACGTTGAAGTGCACTATCACTATATCCGAGAGAAGGTGGTGAATGAAGATATTGATATTCATGTTGGAATGAAAGATCAATTAGCAGACATACTCACAAAAGTAGTGGATGCTTAGAAGCTTAAGCAAATCAAAGTACTACTTGGAGTCAAAGCTTTGGATTTAGAGCTTGAGGGGGGCAATGTTACATAAAAACAAGCCCTAAAGTAGTCTTGTGGATTTTATTAATTATTAAAAATGGTATATGGAAGCTTGTGGATCTTATTAATTATGAAAAATAACATGTGGAGGCGTTCACATCTCCAAAGTTAGAGCAAAAGTAGATAAAAGTAGAAGGAAAGGAGAGGTGTCTATTTTTAGATAAGGAAGGCGCTTCTGTTGATAGCCTCTCAATAAAAAGAGTGGTTCTCTTAGTGTAGGTGTCCAAATTGAGTGATTCTTGTTGCGTTGCAAAGCTTATAACTTTTACTATATAAGTAGATCAGTTTTTGTACAATTTTGCAATGAGAAAACTCCGTGCAAGTAGGGATTTTTGTAGATCTTCTTTCTTGTGTCTATCCAGTGTCTCATCAGTGACATACCTCTCTTCAAACTTTTATATCTCAGTCGTTATGAGGTCTTTTTGAGTGATTTCACTTGGAGGAGTTTCCTTAGCTCTCGTATTTTCTATAGATATCACAATTTCCCATATATCATGAAGTTTTCTTGCTCTTGTGCATTTGTTTTCAATTCAGATAGTTAGTCATACCTTGCTGTTGCAGGCCTTCTCTTACCTTGACTTCAAGCTGTTAGTTCTGGAGCTATACTCCACCCTTTTTGATGTTTTTTTGTTTCTAAAACATGCTACTCAAAGTCTGCTTTCAGAATATATGATTAGTTTTATCAAATTTTGCTCAGAGAGTTTTTGGTGATCATTTTGCTATAGTGACCTATTTTTGTTTTTTGGAAAGTTTGGTGGAAAGTTTGTTTTTGAAGTTCGGAAATATTTGGTTGGTGTTTTAACGATCTTGGGAGGTCTCATCATGTTTCGTTGTGTACTTTGATGTTTACAAGTTTGTAAACACAACATGAAGCATGGCATGGTAAGAGACCCTCACTAGACCATTGCAAGATATTTGGATGTGTAGTATATGTACACATTCCTTCTCAGATAAGAGGTAAGCTAGACCCTAAGGTTGAGAAGTGCATCTTTATTGGATATGATTTGAATAAAAAAGGATACAGGTTTTATAACCCTTCCAATAAGGGATTCATGGTGAGTAGAGATGTTGTATTTGATGAAAATGATTCTTGGTATGAGAATGAATGCAGGAAAGTTAAACTACCCTATGATTTGGAAGAAGAATTTCCAAGTCTTGC
>CM035410.1:188523844-188526344 GCA_020310875.1 Ceratopteris richardii | reverse complement strand
TGTCATCTTTGCCACAGGACTATATGTTTCATCATAATCTACACCATAAGTCTGAGAAAAACCTTTCACAACAAGTCTAGCTTTATACCTAGACACACTTCCATCTGCAAATCTCTTTTTCTTATAGACCCATTTGCATCCAATGATCTTTTGGCTATTTGGTTTAGGAATCAACTCCCATGTCTGATTTTCCATCAATGCATCATATTCTTCCTACATAGCTTTCTCCCAATTTTCCTTACCTTTTGCCTCTTCATATGTAGAAGGATCTTCATCTGTCTTTATCATATAAGCATAATCTTTGGTAGCCAAAAAAGAAGTGTCATAGCTATACCTTGTAGGTTGCCACTTATGTCTTGATGACCTTCTAAGTTCTCCACTCCTTGAGGTTTCTGGTTCATCATACTCAGGATCAAATCTTGGCATTTCTTCAACTTCAACCTGTACTTCATTATTCTCCTCTTCATCAAATATCTGAACCTTTGATTTACCTTTCTTTTGATTCACAACTTCATCACCTGCATTAATATTGATTGTACCTGCATACCAAGTACCTTGCTCATCAAATGTAACATCCTTTGATACAAGGAATTGTTTTGTGGATGGACTCCACAACCTATATCCCATCTGCTTATCATCATAACCAATGAATACATACTTTTCAGCTTTAGGTTCCAATTTGTGCCTTAATTGTGATGGCACATATGCATATGCCAAACATCCAAATACTTTGCAATGATCTAATGTAGGTCTCTTACCCCACCATGCGTCATATGGTGTCATACCCTGCAAAGCTTTACATGGTAACCTAAACAAATAAGTAGCTGTATTTACAGCCTCAGCCCACAAGTAATTTGGGCGATTTTTCTCCTTCATCATTGACCTTGCAAACTCAACAAGAGTTCTATTCCTCCTTTCTGCTACACCATTTTGTTGAGGAGAGTACCTGCAAGTAACCTCTCTTTTTATACGTGCATTCCACAAGTAATCACTGAACTCATTAGAAAAATACTCTCCCCCTCCATCTGACCTTAGTCTCTTCAACGTATGACCTGTAATTCTCTCTGCATACATATGATAATGTTTGAATGTATTGAATACCTCTGACTTATCTTTGATCACATAGATAGTGATCCATCTGGTAGCATCATCCACATAAATCACATAATACCTTGAACCATTGATACTGAAATCCTTTGATGGTCCCCACACATATGTGTGTACCAATTCAAGCTTTTTTGAATACATAAAACCATGCTTGGAATAAGATTACTTATGAGCCTTACCTAATTGACATGCCTCACATCTGTATGTCATATGTTGACCTGCAACATTAGGAAATCCAAGCACTGAACCATTGTTAATCATATCTTTGATACCTCTTTCATTGAAATGTCCAAGCCTTTTGTGCCAAAGATCTAACTCAGAGATCTTATGCCCTCCATAGGTGAACAAGGCATGAACAACATTACCTTGAATCTTCAATGTGAACAATCTTCCTTATTCTTTCCCTGAAATAATCTGTTTATACCCATTGCTAGGGTCTTCCACAAACGCTCCTTCATTAGTGAATCTAACTTCATAACCTTTTTCAACAATTTATCCTACACTTATCAGATTCTTAGGAATTGTAGGAACATACAAGACCTTACTCAAGAGAGTGCTACCATCCTTGGCCTTCACTGATCCAATTGACTTCACATTATGCTTTGTATTGTCACCTGTTTGAACCACATGATTAGTTACCTTATTCTCCAAATTAGTCATCAATGCTATGCTACCACTCAGGTGATTGCTACACCCTGAGTCAATGTAGAAGACTCTTTGGTCTTCACTTTGCCTTTCACAAGTTGCATTCATTATCAATGTTGAATCCTCCTTCTGATCTGAAGCATAATTGTAATAGGTATTGTTGTATTGTTGACTTTGGAATCCTCTACCTGCATTTCTTCCAAAGTAACCTCTACCACCTCTACCTCTGAAATTACCTCTTTGATTTCTGCCACCTCTTCCTCTTGAATTAAAGTTATGATTATATCCACCATTACTCTGAGTATTATGCCAACAATCATTAGCTAAGTGATTTGTCTTACCACAAATCCAGCAAGCTTTGACTCCATCTTTATTACTCCTGCCTCTTCCTCTACCTTTGCCACCTCCTCTTTCTCTTAGGAAGTTGGCCTGACTAGTTGTGCCTTCATCTTCATTTGCTTGTTGCTTCCCTTTGCTATTTTTCTTCTTATCCTTTGAATACATTGCATGACCTACACTTTTGTCACCTTCACCTTTGACATCCTGCTTAAAGGTTAACATATGTCCTAGCAACTGATTTAAGTCAAGAGTAAAATGATCAAGTGATAATTCAGTAGACAAAATGAATGGCTTCCATTTTTCATCACCTCTCAAACCTGTGAGGATTTGCCTTACCAATTTATCCTCCTCAATGTCTTCATCAACTGCACTTAATGCATCTGCAATGTCCTTCATCCTTGTTACATAG
>CM035410.1:188516344-188518844 GCA_020310875.1 Ceratopteris richardii | reverse complement strand
ATGACTTACACTTGGTTTCCTTCCATGCCATACCTCATATGGTGTCAAATGATGAACTCCAGCAGTAGGTACTCTATTCATAATGTAGACACTTGTGCTAACAGCTTCAGCCCAAAAAGAATTAGGCAAACACATATCATTTAACATGCTTCTAGACACTTCTGCTATGATTCTGTTTCTTCTTTCTGCGACTCCATTTTGTTGTGGAGTATACCTGCATGTAACTTCTCTTTTTATACCTTCATCATACAAAAAATCAGTAAAAGCTTGAGAGAAATACTCTCCTCCTCCATCGGATCTTAGCTTCTTAACATATCTTCATGTTTGCTTCTCGACAAATGATTTAAAATTTTTGAAACAATCAAAGACTTCACTCTTATGTTTAATGAAATACACAAATGTCATTCTACTATGATCATCAATGAATGATACATAGTACTTATTACCAGCCAAGGATGCCTCTTTAGTAGGACCCCATATGTCCGTGTGTATAAGGTCTAGCAATCCAATGCTTACATAGCTTGAATGCTTGAAAGGTTGTCTACTCTGCTTACCCATTTGACATGCTTGACAAAGATGCACCATATGTTGCTTAGTAAGATCAGGTAGTCCTTCAACAATCCTCTTCTTTGATAGCTCCTTTAACCTGTGTACATTCATGTGTCCAATCCTTTTCTGCCATAGATCAAGCTCTACTATTCGATGCATACCATAAGAGAAATAGTTTGTATGATTTGGGTTTACCTTGAATGTAAACAATCTACCTTGTTTTTGACCTCTAGCAATTAACCTCCTTTGCTTTGGATCCTCAATGAAGCAACCTGCATGATTAAATCTTATTTGCAAACCTTTTTCTACCATTTGACCAACTTACATCAAATTCTTAGTGATCGTTGGCACATAAAGTACATCCTTCAAGCAATTTGTCTTGCTCTTATCCTGCATGACAACATCTCCAACCTGCATAATCTTATGTGTTGTATCATCTCCTGTTTCAACATGACCTTTACATGAAGGATTATGCATATTAGAAAACCATGAAGCATCATGTGACATATGGTTAGAACAACCACTATCTACATACCATACATCACTATTGCAATTCATCTTAGTTTCTACATTCATCATAAGCAGAGAATCATAATCGTCACTTTTACCTTCAACTGCATAATTTCCTTGTTGTTTACCTCTTCTTGAATAGCCTCCTCTTCGATTACCACCTTGATTATTCTCATTTTGATAGCAATCTTTGGCATAGTGTCCATACCTTCCACATATATAGCAATTGTTGTTATCTTCACTCCTTTGTCTTTGATTGTAGTTGTAGTAGCCTCTCCTACCTCTAACGCTTGATCTTCCTCTTCCTCTTGTGTTGAAGAAGCCACTTGAAGTGCCTTGATCATCGCTCCTTCTTCCTCGACCTCTATTTGAACCTCTTCTTCCTCTATTTCCACCTCTTGATGATCCTACATAAAGAGCTTGTCCTTGAGATCCTTTTTTATTTGAAGTAGAGCCATTTAGATTCATCTCCTCCGTGACCATAAGAGCAACAAGCTGATCAAAGTCTGGTAATTCTCCTATAACATAAACTGAAGTAATGAATGGTTTCCATCTCTCATCATCCTTGAGTCCGTTCAGAGTATGTGCAACCAAGTCGTCATCATCCACATGAGCTTGAATTGATCCTAGTTGATCTGCAATCTCTTTAACCTTCAACAAGTAATCATTGACCGATGTCCTTGTATCTTTCTTTATGTTATTCAACTCATTTTTGAGTTGAATCTTCCTTCCTCTTGTACCTGTAGCATACAACCTTTCCAATGCAAGCCAAACATCTCTACTTGTGTCTAGATCTTGTATGTGTCCTACCATTGAATCTTGAATATTTTGTGATAAAATGAATATAACCCTTTTGTCTCTTTCATTCCAAAGTCTAAACTCCCTCAATTGTTGCTTATTTGGATCCTCTGGTAATATAGGTTTGATATCCGTTCCATCAATCAAACCATACAAGCCTCTACCTTGCAAGTATGCTGTGATTCTAAATCGTCATGCTTGATAGTTGTTCTTATCAAGCTTCTCTATTTGTGCATGTTGATCGCCCATTGTGAAAAATACTAAACTTCCTCTTTTAACCCTCCTTTTGGATATATGTGATAAGAAGAAGTATGATATTTACCTTTGTAATAAAGTCTATGCACCTTTCTTTGCTTGGATGTTGCTTGAGATGCTTCCTTGCTATCTCCTTCTACCTTTGTGTAGTGTCGATGATGAACCGCTACTCCATCATTCTTCATCAAGGTATTATAACCTTCTCCAAGCTTCAATTCCGTGCTCTGATACCAATGTTGGAGTTTATTGACCTCCAAAATATAGCTGGAAGTAGGTGGAACCCCCTAGGAACAAGTTGACCTTCTCACAAACTCCATCACAAAAAACCAATCATGCTTGTAGAGCTTACTGTTCTCTATTGGCTTAGAATTTTTTAAAACTGTTTTAA
>CM035410.1:188498844-188501344 GCA_020310875.1 Ceratopteris richardii | reverse complement strand
AGAACTTTCGTTAAATCATTATGTTCCAGATTTGAACCAGTTGCTTGGTTTGATGCTCACATATGAGCAAGACTTGAAGGGAGATGGAGATAAAGGACAAAGTTCTGCAATGTACGTGAAGAACAAGAAGAAAGGAGATAAAGGTAAAGCAAAGGATGAAGAGGAGTCTAGTTCTCAAGCTTATTATGCAAGAGGTAAAGGCACTGGCAGAGGAAGACAAAGAGGTTTTGAAAGAGGAAGAGGTAATCAAAATAACAACAAGAAGGCTTGCTGGATCTGTGGATTGAGTAATCATTTGGCTCATGACTGTTGGCACAACCAGCAAGGATCAAACCAGAATCAAAACAACAATAGCAGAGGCCGAGGTGGAAGATATCAAAGTAATTTTCAAAGAGGTAGACAAATTCAAAGAGGAGGCTATGGTAGAGGTGGAGGAAGAAGTTGGGGACAGAATCAATCCTACAACACCACCTACTACAACTATGCAAATGACACACAGAATGAAAGTCATACATCATTGATGATGAACTCAATCAACAAATCAGATAAAGAAGATCTAAAGGTATTCTACATTGACTCTGGATGTTCTAATCATTTGTCAGGAAACATAGAATTGATGTCAGAATTGGAAAAAGGTATTTTGAGTCACACAGTTCAAACTGGTGATAATACAAGACATAGTGTACATTCAATTGGAAAAGTGAAATGCAAGAGTGGAGCAGATTTGCTAACCAATGATTTGTATGTTCCCACAATACCTAAAAACTTGATTAGTGTGGGACAGATAGTTGAAAAAGGTTTTCAAGTCAGGTTTACAAATGAAGGAGTATTTGTTGAAGATCCAGAGAATGGATATAATCAGATTGTCTCTGGTAAGAAAGAAGGTAGACTCTTTACTTTAAGAGTGCAAGGAAACATTGGTCAAGCTTTGCTCACACATGGTGAAGCAGTGATTACAGAACTTGATCTCTGGCATAAGAGATTAGGTCATTTCAATGAAAGAGGAATTAAAGCTATGGTTGCTAATCAGTCTGTACTAGGATTACCAAATATGCAAAGTCAACATATGGTTTATAAATGTGAAGCATGTCAAATGGGTAAAGCACACAGGTTACCATTTCAAAAGAAAGGTTTCAAACATGATGGAGTACTTGAGCTCATTCATACAGATGTATGGGGACCAACAAAAGAAGGATCTATCAGTGGCTCAAGGTATTATGTTCTTTTCATTGATGATGCTACAAGATGGATAACATTATATGTTTTGAAGGAAAGATCAGAAGTGTTTGGAGCTTTCAAGCATTTTCATGCATATGCAGAGAGAGTAACAGGTCAAAAGCTTAAAAGACTGAGGTCTGATGGAGGGGGAGAATACTTCTCCCAAGAGTTCAATGATTATCTTTGGAATGCAGGTATTAAGAGAGAAATAACATGCAGGTATACACCACAACAAAATGGTGTAGCAGAAAAGAAGGAACAGGACTTTGGTTGAGTTTGCTAGAGCTATGCTAAAGGAGAAGAATTGTCCAAATTATCTTTGGGCTGAGGCTGTAAATACAGCTACATATCTTGTGAATAGATTACCATGTGCAGCTCTCAATGGTATGACTCCATATGAAGCTTGGTGGGGTAAGAAACCAACACTAGATCATTGTAGAGTGTTTGGATCAATTGCATATGCTTATGTGCCATCACAGCTTAGGCATAAACTTGAACCAAAGGCAGAAAAATATGTGTTCATTGGTTATGATGAAAAGCAGATGGGTTACAGGTTGTGGAATCCTCTAACCAAACAATTTATTGTTTCTAGAGATGTTACATTTGATGAATAGAAAAGTTGGTATGCAGATCAAAGTCATACAGCTGAAGAATTTGAAGAAGAGGTAAGAAGATGTGAGAAAGGAAAATCAATTGTGCAGGTAAATAGAGATGAAGACTATATGCAAGCAAGTACATCCACAAGTGGATTAACAAGAAGGAATGAAGAAGCTCCTATATTTGATGAAGAAGTGTATCCAGACACATATGAAGAATGTGAACCAAGAAGGTCAAGCAGGACTAGAAGACAACCAGAAAGGTATTCTTATGATACTTCTTACATAACTCAGAAGAACTATGCATATATGGTCAAAGATGATGAAGAACCTCAGAACTATGATGAAGCTAAAGGTAAGAAGCAATGGGAAGAAGCAATGAAGGAAGAGTTCAATGCACTGGAGGAGAACAAGACATGGGAACTTGTTCCTAAACCAAATGGTAAGAAAGTAATTGGAAATAAATGGGTTTATAAAGTGAAGAAGCTTGCAGATGGAAGTATAGCCAGATACAAAGCTAGATTGGTGGTGAAAGGCTATGCCCAGACCTATGGCATAGATTATGATGAGACATTCAGTCCCGTAGCTAAGATGTCAACTATAAGGACAATCATTGCTATTGCAGCTTCAAAAGGATGGACTCTAAGTCAATTGGATATAAAAAATGCATTCTTGAATGGATACAT
>CM035410.1:188471344-188473844 GCA_020310875.1 Ceratopteris richardii | reverse complement strand
ATTGGTGAGAGAATGACTAGCATATGCTTCTACACCATCTCCTTGTCATCTCCACAAATTTCCACGTTCAAATGAGCTCTTTATATAGAGATATGGGCATAGGACTTTTCACCTACCCTTGCATCTTCTCTCACCTCTTGACTTTCCACTTCATGTCCTTTGTCCTTCTATTGCCTTGGGTGGATTTTGGTGCTCCATATCACTGTATATGGATAAGGCCATGACTTTTTCTAGTATTCCATCTCTCTATTTCTATTTTGGCTTTTATATAAGCCATAAATACATTTGTCCTTTTTAATTCAACACTCTACATTAAGGTTATGAGTGTGCCCTTTATATTTTTAGGGTCTTTCTTCATTTTGGGCTTACAAAAAAATACATAAATGATGAAGAGGTACACAATGAAGGGTGAGTATGTGTCAAGCCTCACAATTGGAGCTTGCACATGATCCATATTTTTCAACACTCCCCCTCAAGCTACATTTGGGAGTCCATGCTACTCTCCAATGCTTGTCCTCTTTGCCTTTGCTTCTTCTTTTGCCCTTGTCTCTCTTGCTTTGATTGGTGGTGATCTTGCTTCTTTGCTTTGAAGCTTCTTTGGCTTCCTTCCAGCTTTGGCTTTGTTTCTCTGGGTCTTTGCAAGAGCTCTTCTTCAATCCCTATCATGAGACATGCTTCATACAATCTTTTACAATCAAATGAGATCACCTTGGTTGTACTTATCTTCGTTGCTTCACTCTCTTCCTCTTTGTTGTCCTCTCTTTAAGAATCTCTCTTCTTCTTCACCTTCATGGCTTCATGGCTTCTAGGCTTGCATGCTTTGTTTTGATCCTTCATTTCTCTTTGGATATTCCTTTGACTTTGTCTTTGGGTGCAATCTTTGCATCTCCTTTTGATGATGTCATGGTTGTCATGCTTCCTTTTTCTTCATGGCTGCTCCTTGCCTTCTAAGCACTCCTTCAATGTAGGTGGCTCCTCCTTATCCTTCAATTTACCCTTGATGGCTGCTCTTGCTCTTTGTTTGAGCTTGGCTTCTTCTCCTCCAAATCTGAAATTTGGTTTGGCTCCATTTTCTTCTTCTTTGGACTCTTCTTGGATCTTCCAATCCTTGCAAAATAACTCCCCCTTGCTTCATGATCTTTTCTTCATGCTTGATGGCTGATTTTAGACCTGCAAAATCAACAATGAGCTGATCATATATGAACTCTTTCATGAGTTCTTCTTCATGTGAAGCATTCATAGCTTCCACATCTTCCAAGCTTTCTTCATCACCTACAAAACAGCACAAGAAATAGTGAATGTGATCAATGGTGCCTCTTGCACCTAACAAGGGTTGCCATGCCGCTTGGGATGGTCTTACTTTCCCTTCACATAGGCTTGCCATTCCTCTTTGAATGGTCTTACTTGCCATAGGCTTGCCATTCCTCTTGGGTGGTCTTACTTGCCTCCACATAGGCATTGCCATTCCTCTTTGAATAATCTTACTTGCATAGGCTTGCCACTCTATTTTAGTGGTCTTACTTGCCTTTACATTTGGCTTGCCACTCTCTTTAGGTGGTCTTACTAGCCTCACACTTTCACAATACATTCAAATGATATAAGCTTGGAACTTACCACCACACACAATGTGGAATTTTTTTCCTCAACAATTTACATCAGCCTTTAGACTTGCAAATGAACTTCTTTACCTTCATTTACCTCAATCAACTTCAGCCATTTGTCACACCTCATGGGTGACTCTTCCCTTCTACCTTGGCACTTGCTTGTGCTCCTTGAACTTTGGAGAGTGTCTTCAAGTCCTTGTTGAGCCTTCAACACTTCATGGCAGCCCTTCTTTGGAGTCTTCTACTCCTCCTTGCTCTCTTCAAGAGTCTTCACAAGGCCATCCTTGCCTTTGCCACCTTCAGCTTTGCTCCAAACTTTAAGTGTTTGACAACCTTTTAGCTTGGGCTCCTTCCTTTTCTTTGGCTCCAAGCTTTGCATCCTTGCATCATCCAAGCTTTGCCAACTTTGCTTTGGCTTATGCAAATAGGAGCTTTGCATTAACTTGATGTATCTAAACTCAAACATCAAATGCTTTTAGTCATCATTAAATGAGCATACATAATTGCTTTTGCATATTTACCTCAATGGGTTTTATCCACAACAAGATACATCCACAAATTTCATACATAGCAGCCTTGCATCTTACCAATCATCATGGCATCCAAACACATTTACTTTCAGCTCATCTATGGCTGAACATGACCAACCTTTAAAGCATAAATATCATGCTAACAAATCAACATAAGCATGTATGCAAATCAATAGTCATTTGGGCATATCTTCAGCCCACTTTATGCCAATTAATATGGCTACACAAACCTGAAAATTTTCAGCTTGTATAGGCTTTATAAAAGAGCCTATTACTCATCCACACAACATTCAACATGTGTATATAATTACCTTGACCACATGTGCATACATTCTTGCATGATAGACATCAATTATCAAATCCAAA
>CM035410.1:188463844-188466344 GCA_020310875.1 Ceratopteris richardii | reverse complement strand
TCTCTATCTATCTATGTATCTATCTATCTATCTATCTATCTATCTATCTATCTATCTATCACAGCACGCATGACAACTATTCGGACGGTACTTGCAGTAGCTGCACAAAAGTCCTGGCCTATTTTCCAGATGGATGTCAAATCTGCATTTTTGAATGGTCACCTCAAGGAGGAGGTATATGTATCTCAACCACCAGGTTTTGAGGTGCCCAATTCAGAAAATAAAGTTTGCAGGTTGAAGAAAGCTTTGTATGGACTTAAGCAAGCTCCACGAGCTTGGTTCCAACGAATAGATCATTTTTTCAAAAATATGGGTTTTGAAAGAAGTACTTCTGATGCTAACTTGTATGTAACGAAAAGAGATAGCAAGCTAGTTGTTGTCATTGTATATGTAGATGATTTGATCATTACAGGAGATCATCAGGAACTCATCAATCAAACTCGGATCAGCTTGGGAACTGAGTTTGAAATGACAGACTTAGGTCTACTCCATTTTTGTCTGGGAATTGAAGTATGGCAAAGGAAGGATGGCATTTTCATCCCACAACAAAAATATTCCAAAGAAATTCTCAAGGCATTTGGAATGATGGACTGCAAACCAATTAGCACACCTATGGAGGTAAATCATAAGCTATCTATGGATGATAACATGCCTGATGTAGATGCTAAGAAGTATAGGAAGCTCGTTGGAAGTCTTATTTTTCTGTGCAACACTAGACCAGACATTTGCTATGCTGTTGGAGTGTTAAGCAATTTTTCCAACAAACCTAAGGAGAGTCACTGGAATGCTGGTATGCGAATTCTAAGGTACATTGCAGGAACCTTGGATTTTGGTATTTTGTATACCACAGGTGATACACTCCAAGGATATTGTGACTCAGATTGGGCTGGAGATTGTGATTCTAGAAAATCAGTTTCTGGATATTGTTTCTCACTTGGTTCAGGAATATTTTCTTGGGTAAGTAGGAAGCAACCAACTCTCGCACTCTCCTCCACTGAAGCAGAGTACAAAGCAGCTTGTTTTGCTTCTTGTGAGGCAGTTTGGTTAAGGAGAATTCTTGCAGATCTAGGCTTTCCATCAAATATGCCAACTGTACTCAAGTCTGATAATCAAAGTTGTATGGCTATTGCAAAGAACCCAGTATTTCATGCTCGCACCAAGCACATAGAAGTACAGTACCATTACATTTGTGAGCTAATTGAAGATGAAATTGTGGAGCTAGAATATTGCCCAACAGAGGCAAATTGTGCTGACATATTCACTAAAGCACTTGGAAGAGAGCAGCTCAACAAGCATCTTCAACAGATGGGCATAGGACTGAGACCTACTTGATTTATCATCGGTAAACATTGAGGGGGGGTGTTAGTATATGATCAATGTCTACCCCTCATGATTGTATGCACATTTTGTAAGGCCCCCTTTATGAGGAGAAGCCAAGCGTGCATTACCCAATTGATGGGAATCCCAACTTGAATGTTGGATGAAGGTCATATTGGACCATGTAAGGTATTATAAGGAAAGGGAGTTACCAGGGTCCCCAATTGTGGGGTCTGGGGCAGCGGTGAGCAGCCCCGGCTGGGGGGTCCAAGGGGGCCAGCGGGCCCCCTTGCTGGGGGGTCCCAGGGGGCCAGCGGGCCCCCTGGTGGGGGTCCGGAGGCAGCACCCCCGGCACGACGGTAAAGGGAATATTCCATGGAATATTCCCTGTCGGAGTCAGAAATCATTTATATTTGTTAGGTCGGTTCAACCAGTCTAAGCCGTGTATGGCAATTACGCGGGCGGTGGCCGCCCACGCTCTACCGCCCATGTATAGCCGTCCATGGCAGGCCACCCATGATCCTATATATACATGACTTCTGCACTACCTAAGACACTGAGTTGAGCCAGCATACCTCTACCTTGTATCTCCCTATCTAGAGTTGTCTAGATCACCATTTAAGCTCTACCTTGAGAGCGCACGGGTGGACAACGCCATCATCTTTGTACTTGCTGCTAGTAGAAAATTATTGAGATTCTCCTATATCTGTTATCTTCTCTGCTATTGCTCCTGTGTTATATTGCGTAACTATTGTCTTACATCTTCCTCTTCCAAAACCTCTTGCTCTTCCTCTGCCAGTGCCTTTACCTCTTGCGTAATAGGCCTGAGAGTTCGACTCTTCTTCGTCTTTTGTCTTACCTTTCTCTTTCTTTTTGTTCTTCATGTACATTGCAGAGCTTTGTCCTTTATCTGCATCTCCTTTCAGGTCTTGCTCATATGTGAGCATCAAACCAAGAAACTGATTTAAATCTGGCACAAAATGATTTAAAGAAAGTTCAGTTGATAGTACGAAAGGTTTCCACCTTTCATCTCCTCTCAAACCTGTGAGCACTTGCGCTATCAATCTATGATCTTCGACTTCTTCATTTATGGATCCAAGACTATCTGCTAGATCCTTCATTTTAGTGACATAGTCACTTATGCTTTGACTCGACTTCTTTTTGAATGTCGTAAACTCGGACC
>CM035410.1:188446344-188456344 GCA_020310875.1 Ceratopteris richardii | reverse complement strand
CAATAACTTTCTGATTCTTTGGTCTAGGTACTAATTCCCAAGTTTCATTTTCAAGTAAAGCATCATACTCTTCCTGCATTGCATTCTCCCAATTCTGTTTACCTTTGGCTTCTTCATAAGTGGTTGGATCTTCTTCTGTCTTTACAATGTAAGCATAATCTTTTGTTGTTAGGAAAGATGTATCATAACTATACCTTATAGGCTCTTTCCTTTCCCTTGTAGATCTTCTGATTTCTGCACTTCTCGAAGTTTCAGCCTCATTTGATTCTGGATCAAATCTTGGCCCTTCTTCTACATGATCCTCCAATCTACTTCTAGAATCAACTTCATCAATACTTTCTTCATACACTTTTACTTTTGCCTTTCCTTTTCTTTGTATCTCTTCAACACCTGCATAATCATTTGTTGATCCTGTATACCATGTATTTTGCTCATCAAATGTTACATCTTTAGTAACAAGAAATTGCTTTGTAGATGGACTCCACAACCTGTAACCCATCTGTCTATCATCATATCCAATAAACACATACTTCTCTGCTTTTGGTTCTAGCTTATGTTTTAATTGTGAAGGAACATAAGCATATGCTACACATCCGAATACTTTACAATGATCAAGAGTAGGTTTCTTACCCCACCATGCTTCATAAGGGGTTCCTCCATCCAAAGCTTTACAAGGTAACCTATTCACAAGGTAAGTTGCAGTGTTAATGGCTTCTGCCCATAAGTAATTTGGACAATTCTTTTCCTTCATCATGGCTCTTGCAAATTCTACAAGAGTCCTATTCCTCCTTTCTGCTACTCCATTCTGTTGAGGGGAGTACCTGCAAGTTACTTCTCTTTTTATACCTGCATTCCACAAATAGTCATCAAACTCTTTAGAGAAATACTCTCCCCCTCCATCTGACCTTAACCTCTTAAGCTTTTGCCCTGTGATCCTTTCTGCATAAGCATGAAAATGTTTAAATGTCTTGAAAACTTCTGATTTATCCTTGATTACATATAAAGTAATCCATCTGGTTGCATCATCAACAAACAACACATAATATCTGGATCCATTTATGCTATAGTCCCTTGAGGGACCCCATACATCTGTATGAACCAATTCAAGCATATTTGAATGCTTGTACCCTGATTTGTTGTAAGAACCTTTATGTGCTTTACCTAATTGACAAGCTTCACACTTGTACACCATATGTTGCCCTTCAATATTTGGCAATCCTGTTGGATGTGATGGTTGGATGCACTCAGAAGATCAGTTGGTGCTGCAAAACCTGCTTCACACCTGCCCTCCTTTGACTCCAGATATGTTTAGTTGACTCCTTGAGCTTTCAAATGATACCAAGAAACCATATATGTGCTTTGCAAATGTTATGAGTAATGATCAAATCAAGACAGACTACTTGTGACTTCAAAATCCTGAAAAACTTGTTATTTTGGTATTGACACCTGCTCAGAGTTATGCTCAGTGTGACCAGCACACTTAAAATTGGAACAATTCCTTTTGGGAGTATTAAAGTACCTTAGTAAGCTACCAATCACAAGTGGAATCACTTCAATTGATAAACTATGCACTGAGAAATAAGTTTAGCAAAATTCTAATTACCCCCGACTTTTTAGGGACTCTTGATTTCTCCCAAATAGCTGAATGAAAACTTCTGAGATTTTGTATGCTTGTAGAAGACCTTGAGCTGGTTCCAATGAGCTATAGAACTCTTGATTTGGTTCAGTAGATCTTGAGTTATGCTCTGTTGAAGTTGACAGACTTGGAGAAGATAACACAGAGAATCAGAAATAATGAATGTGTATATATCTATTGATTGAGAAGATTGTACAAACTCAATAGCATGACAAGCATAGCTAATTGAGGTGTGGTGGTGTAGGCTATAGAGTAGCACTAACACACACACAATTACAAGAGCAATAAGCCTCGGGAATGATGAAGGACACCCGCGATTTCTCAAGTACAACTTATATAGGAATGAGTGATAGTTTGAGTTCAAATTTGAATTCTTGGCTCCCTTCAATTACTCCTCTAAAAGTAGGGAGATATTCTCTCCACTAAATCATTCTCTTTTCCACGACTAGATGAAGTAGGTAAGTGACTAAAGTGATTGCCAAGTCATATAGACTCTTACAAAGGGATAAAAAGTAAGAACATCTAAGCATATGTTCATATGATCCTTGCTTCAAGTGAAGTCTTGATAAAGCTTTGTCCAAGCTAGTCTTCCATGATTTCAAACCAATGTGTGAAGGCTTGATATGCACCAACAGCTCCCCCTCAAGCCAAACACTTTGGCTCAAGTCTTCTTCTCTAGTCCTCAATTATTTCCTGCAGTCCAATCATGGATTTAAATTTGCATAGCTTGCTTCCATCTAGGGCTTTAGTAAGCAAATCTGCACATTGTATATTAGTAGACACATATGATAATTGAATTTCTTTGCTAAGTAACTTCTCCCTCACATAGTGGTAATGAACCTCTATGTGTTTTGTCCTTGCATGATAAATTGGATTAGCTGCTAGGTGAAGAGAACTTGTGTTATCACCAAATATGATTGGTGGCCTTGTGTATAGGCCCAATTCTGAATATAATAGCTTCAACCATATGGCTTCTTGAGTGGCATTGGCTAGCCCTCTATATTCTGCCTCAGTAGATGACAAAGCTACTGTGGGTTGTTTCTTGGATGACCAAGAAATTGGTTTATCACCTGCAAAGCATATGTAACCAGATGTACTCCTCCTGTCATCCTTGCAACCTGCCCAATCTGCATCTGAGTATACCTTGATATCAATGTCTGATGAATATGGAAAGTACACACCATGATTTTGTGTTCCCTTTAGGTACTTTACTATCTTCTTGGCTGCCTCCAAATGTGGTACTCTTGGTTTATGCATAAATTGGCTAAGTACACTAACACCATAAGATATATAAATCCTGGTTAAGGTAGCATAATTTAGACTACCTACCAAACTTTGGTAACCTGTAATATCTTTGAGTTCTTCTCCTTCATGTGCACTGAGTTTGTGATTGACCTCCATAGGAATGTTTGAGACTTTAGCTTCCTGCAAATTAAACTTCTTGACCATGTCCTGAATGTACTTCTTCTGAGTAATAAAGATACCTGAATTTGTATAGATCAATTCAAGTCCTAGGAAGTACTTCAATAATCCAAGATCATTGATCTTGAATTCCTTCATCATCTGTCCTTTGATGTGTCTTATTCCCTGAACATCATTTCCTGTAATAATGATGTCATCAACATAGACACACAAATATATTACCTCTGAATTGTTCCTTTTGATAAACAATGAAGTATCTGCTTTACTTATCATAAATCCTTGATCTAGGAGATAGGTTGTCAACCTGTAATTCCATGCTCTAGGTGCCTGCTTCAATCCATACAGAGCCTTCTTCAATTTACAAACATGATTTACCTTATTGGGATCTTCATAGCCAGGTGGTTGTGACATGTAGACTTCTTCAGATATCCATCCATTCAAGAATGCATTCTTTACATCCAATTGGTACATGTTCCAATTCTTGGATGCAGCTACACTCACCATAACTCTGATAGTTGGCATCTTGGCCACAGGAGAAAATGTCTCCTCATAATCAATGCCTTGGGTTTGTGCAAAACCCTTGGCTACCAACCTAGCTTTATACCTGTTTATTGAACCATCTGAATTCCTTTTGAGTTTGTAGATCCATCTGGATCCTATCACTTTCATGGAGTCCTTCTTGGGTACCAAGTCCCAAGTATCACTCTCCTTGAGAGCCTCCATTTCTTCATCCATTGCTTCCTTCCATTCTGGTTTAGTAATTGCTTCTTCAAATGTACCTGGTTCTTCATTCAAGATATCCTTTGCAAGATATACAGAGTGCTTGGTTACAAGTGAAGTATCATATCCATACCTAATAGGTTTCTTCTTTTCTCTTTGAGATCTCCTCATAGCTTGAGTTGAGGATTCTGGATTGTCTTCTAGTTGCTTCATCTTCATCTTCCCTTTGGATTTCAAAGCCTTGAACTCTTCAATGTTGATGGTGTCTTCATCATCAGAGCTTGTGTCCTCTTTCTGGATTGGTTCTTCTCTGACAAGCTTGGGAAAGTCTTCTTCCATGTCATAAGGTAGGCTAACTTTCCTGCACTCATTTTCATACCATGAATCATTCTCATCAAATATGACATCTCTGCTTACCTTGAAGCCTTTGTTTGAGGGGTTATAGAACCTGTATCCTTTCTGATTCAAATCATAACCAATGAAGATACATTTTTCAGCTTTGGGGTCTAGCTTTCCCCTTACCTGTGAGGGAATATGCACATATGCAACACAACCAAAAATTTTGCAATGATCCAGAGATGGTCTCTTACCATGCCAAGCCTCATAGGGTGTCATTCCATCAAGTGTTTTTGATGGCAACCTGTTAACTAAGTATGTGGCAGTAGATACACTCTCTGCCCAAAGATAATTTGGCAATTTCTTTTCATTTAGCATAGATCTAGCTGTCTCTACAATGAGTCTATTCCTTCTTTCAGCTACCCCATTTTGTTCAGGTGAGTACCTTGTAGTAATCTCCCTCTTGATGCCTCTTTCCTGCAAGAAATCTTCAAAGTCATTGGAGAAGTATTCTCCACCACCATCTGACCTTAGCCTCTTCAAATGTCTACCTGTTTGATTTTCAACTAATGCAAGATACCTTTTGAAACAATTAAATACTTCATCTTTATGTTTCATGAAGTATAAAACAGTCCACCTGCTATAGTCATCAATAAAGGACACATAGTACCTTGATCCAGATATGGATGGCTCCTTGCTAGGTCCCCAAACATCTGTATGCACCAATTCCAGATAATCTTCATGCATAAAACCTTTCTTGGTATAGGGCAATCTGTGTGACTTACCAAATTCACAAGCCCCACACTTGTATATCATGTGTTGCTTGGATACATTAGGTATCCCAAGCACACATTGATCCCTACTCATTTGCTTTATGGTTCTCTCTCCAATGTGACCTGATCTCTTGTGCCAAATCTCCAATTCTGATAGGGTTTGGTCCTTATAGTTGTACAAAGCAATATTCTTAGTGTCTTCAAGTTCAAAGGTAAACAATCTACCTGATTTCTCTCCCTTGGCTATCCTTCTGAATCCATGTCTTGGATCCTCCACATATGCACCATGTTGAGTGAACCTGACCTGTAGACCTTTTTCTACAATCTGACCTACACTCATCAGATTCTTGGTGATTGTTGGAACATACAACACTCTGCTTAGTAAATTCTGATTACCATCACTTGTTTTGACATTGCCTACTTTAACAACTGAATGTTTAGTGTCATCACCTGTCTGCACTTGGTGCTTGCCTTTGGGTTCTTCCAAATCAGAGAGTAAGGCAACATTTCCAGCTACATGGTTAGAGCAACCTGAATCAATATAGAATAAGTGATCATCATTGATACCTGATTTAGATGTCATGTTCATGATCAACAAGGAATCATCTTGCTCCTCTGCATAATTGTTGTAATCTTTCCTATTCCTGTATCCACCTTGATAATTGCCATTGTGATTGTAGCTATTGTTGTAATTATTGTTGTAGCCATGGTAGCCTTGAGATTGATTGAATCTGCCTCTGCCTTGAGAGTATCCTCCTCTTTGGTGACCTCTTCCTCTTTGGTTCTTGTAGTTTTTGTAGCATTCATCTGTAGTATGGTTAGATAAGCCACAAATATTGCATGGAGATTGGTTGTAGGGTCTCCCCCTACCTGACTTACCTCCTCTGCCCCTACCTCTAGATGATCTACCTCTCCCTGCATAGTTTGCTTGGGAGGTAGAGCCTTCTTCATCAACCTTTTTGTTTTTACCCTTGTCTTTAGTCTTCTTATCAGTATATAGGGCAGAGGGATTGTTACCTTTTGATTGCTCTCCATTCTTTGTGATCTTTGCTTCATGTGTAAAGAGTTGTCCAATCAGAGTTGTTAGATCAGGTGCTTGGATGTCCATGTATAAATCCATTGCTGTGGTAAAGCTCTCCCACTTGTCATCTGCCTTTAGTCCATTGATCACTTGTCTGACTATTTGTTCTTCCTCAATTTCTTCTCCAACACTTGCAAGTTGATCTGCAATGTCTTTGACTTTGGTGACAAAATCTGAGACACATTGTTTTGATTGCTTCCTAAGAGTTGTAAACTCAATCCATAGCTAATTCTTTCTGGCTCTTGTGCTTGATGAAAAATAAGTTGACAAGGTTTCCCAAGTCTCTTGGGAAGTCTTGCAATTCCTTACATGAGGTAAAAGAAAGTCAGATATAGAGTTTAAGAGATATGACCTTGCCAAAGCATCTTTTGCACACCATTGATTGAGTCTCTCATGTTCATCCTTTGTAGGTAGGCCTCTGGTCTTGAATGTGGGCAACTCCTCATCTCCTGAAATGTATCCATACAAGCTTCTCCCTTGTAGATAGGTCTTCATTCTCAATGACCAAGCCTGGTAATTATTTCTGTCCAATTTGTCAATGAAGGAAGGGAAACCATCACCCATGATTACCTTATTTGCTCTGATACCATTGTTGGATGTGATGGCTGGATGCACTCAGAAGATCAGTTGGTGCTGCAAAACCTGCTTCACACCTGCCCTCCTTTGACTCCAGATATGTTTAGTTGACTCCTTGAGCTTTCAAATGATACCAAGAAACCATATATGTGCTTTGCAAATGTTATGAGTAATGATCAAATCAAGACAGACTACTTGTGACTTCAAAATCCTGAAAAACTTGCTATTTTGGTATTGACACCTGCTCAGAGTTATGCTCAGTGTGACCAGCACACTTAAAATTGGAACAATTCCTTTTGGGAGTATTAAAGTACCTTATTAAGCTACCAATCACAAGTGGAATCACTTCAATTGATAAACTATGCACTGAGAAATAAGTTTAGCAAAATTCTAATTACCCCCGACTTTTTAGGGACTTTGCAGACACAGACCAGTGTGCACTTCGAAGCAGATTTCTCCCAAATAGCTGAATGAAAACTTCTGAGATTTTGTATGCTTGTAGAAGACCTTGAGCTGGTTCCAATGAGCTATAGAAGTCTTGATTTGGTTCAGTAGATCTTGAGTTATGCTCTGTTGAAGTTGACAGACTTGGAGAAGATAACACAGAGAATCAGAAATAATGAATGTGTATATATCTATTGATTGAGAAGATTGTACAAACTCAATAGCATGACAAGCATAGCTAATTGAGGTGTGGTGGTGTAGGCTATAGAGTAGCACTAACACACACACAATTACAAGAGCAATAAGCCTCGGGAATGATGAAGGACACCCGCGATTTCTCAAGTACAACTTATATAGGAATGAGTGATAGTTTGAGTTCAAATTTGAATTCTTGGCTCCCTTCAATTACTCCTCTAAAAGTAGGGAGATATTCTCTCAACTAAATCATTCTCTTTTCCACGACTAGATGAAGTAGGTAAGTGACTAAAGTGATTGCCAAGTCATATAGACTCTTACAAAGGGATAAAAAGTAAGAACATCTAAGCATATGTTCATATGATCCTTGCTTCAAGTGAAGTCTTGATAAAGCTTTGTCCAAGCTAGTCTTCCATGATTTCAAACCAATGTGTGAAGGCTTGATATGCACCAACAAATCCAAGCACCACCTGATTCTTTGACATTTCCTTTATAGCTCTCTCATTGAAATGACCTAGCCTTTTATGCCATAGGTCTAATTCAGATACCTTTTGACTTCCATAGGTAAATAATGCATGTCCCACATTACCTTGGACTTTGAGAGTGAACAATCTTCCTTCTTTTTTCCCTGCAATTATGTTTCTATATCCCTGATTTGGATCTTGCACATAAACACCATCATTTGTGAATCTTACCTCATATCCTTTCTCCACAATTTGCCCTACACTTATCAAATTTTTAGGAATAGTAGGAACATAAAGTACCTTGCTCAGAAGTGTACTTCCACTCTTTGTCTTCACTGATCCAATGCTCTCCACTTTATGTTTGGTATTATCACCTGTTTGAACTCTATGTCCATTCACCCTTGCTTCCATATCAGTCATCAAGGATAGATTCCCACTCAGATGGTTGCTACACCCTGAGTCAATATAAAACACTCTTTGATCTTCTCCCATTGATTCATGAGTTGCATTCAAGATAAGAGTCATATCATCTTTCTGATCTGATGCATAATTATAATAATTGTTGTTGTAGGACTGAGATTGGAAGTTTCTTCCACCTCCTCTACCATATGATGTCCTACCACCTCTTCCTCTGAAGTTGCCTCTTTGGTTTCTGCCTCCTCTACCTCTTTGATTATAATTCTGATTATTGCTTCCACCATTTTGATTGTTATACCAACAATCATTTGCCAAATGATTAGTTCTGCCACAAATCCAACAAGCTTTAGCATTATCTTTGTTCTTACCTCCTCTTCCTTTACCTCTGAAATTCATCTTCCCTTTTGTGAAGTTAGCTTGACTTGAAGTCCCTTCATCATCAGTCGATTGCTTTCCCTTGCCATTCTTTTTCTTGTCCTTGGAGTACATAGCTTGACTTGCACTTCTATCATTGTCTCCTTTAAGGTCTTGCTCAAACGTTAGCATGTGTCCTAGCAATTGATTAAGATCAGGAGTAAAGTGATCAAGTGACAACTCTATGGACAATATGAAAGGTTTCCACTTCTCATCTCCTCTCAGACCTGTAAGTATTTGTCTTACCAACTTTTCCTCTTCAATGTCTTCATCCACTGCTCCCAAGCTATCTGCAATATCCTTCATCCTTGCTACATAATCAGAAATTGATTGTGAGCTCTTCTTCTTGAAGGTTGTGAACTCAGCCCATAGTGAGGACTTCCTTGACTTAGTTGTATTTTGAAAATGCTCTTCCAAGGCATTCCAAACATCTGTAGCACTTTCCAAACCTTTAATGTGAGGTAGCAGATAATCATTTACAGCCATGTAAATGATACTCCTTGCTTGAGCATCCTTTCTCATCCAAGTCTTCAAAATTGCAAGCTCCTCCCTAGTTGGAATACTAGGATCTGAAAATTCAGGCTTTTCTTCCTCTCCTGTAATGAATGCCATAAGGTCTTTGCTCATGAGATGTGCTTCCATCCTCATGGACCATGCTGGATAGTTTTCCCTATCTAGCTTATCAATCTGCAAGCTTTCTCCCATCCTTGACCTTCTGTATCTGCAATCACTATGGTTTATGAGGATAAAGTGTACCTTTGATATGAGATTTGTCCTTCTTGATTCTTTTCGAATTCGTGCTTTGAACTTCTGCAGGTTGTCTTCAATAATTTGTCCTTGTCCTCCTTTATTTATGAAGAACTTCAATATCTGCACCAGTCGGAACTTCGATTGTCTTTTCTTCTCTTGTATTGCACCTTGAGCTCTGATACCACTGTTGGAGACCTCTTAATCTCCAAAGGTTTGATCTATACTGACTTAAGAACACTTCTATGTCAGTTATAAACCAAACTTTACACAAATATCATCTTTCTTTACCAAAACTTCCATCAACACTTCTCTGAGTGAAGAAGTGTTCACTTCAGAAAGTCTGCTTCAGAAATCAACTTCATTACCTGGACATAACTTTAAATTTCTTCAAGCAAATGATGCACAAGTATTCGCAATACCTTTGCGCAACCATACCAAGCATTAGTTCTCAAAACTAATCATCAAAAGTTTAATTTGATTCTTAAGATCAAAGATATGTCATAACTGTCTTCCAGAAGTAGCGCCTTTGACATAGTCAACTTCTTAAGCTGATTTCTCTCAACACAGAACCCGTTTTGCTAAATGCTTTTAGCCATAGCTTCCTTATCTCCTAACTTAAATTTTTAAGTGCTCACTCATAAAAAACTTTACAGTATACACTCAGATCTAAGCAAAACACTGAGACGAAAAGTGCGCTACTCTCAGACTTCAGTTTTCACATTCTACATATGAATGTTCCTATTGATCATTCTCACAGTAGGAGAGGAATTAG
>CM035410.1:188421344-188428844 GCA_020310875.1 Ceratopteris richardii | reverse complement strand
GTTTTACACACCAACAAGTGGTACAGAGCATAAGGTCCTCGAGAGTAAAGGAAAAGCAGATACAAGAAGATTTGAAGAGTTCTTTATCAAAGAAGGTGGTAGCTGAGGTGTTCAACAAACAAAAGTCATCAGAAGATTATTTCGAAGTTACTTCCAAGGGTAAAGGTCTACAAAAGGTATCATTCTTTATCTTTATACTTACAGGTTGAAGCAGAAGCAAGAATACCATGGCAGATCATGTGTCCATTGACAAATTGGACAGAGATAACTATCCTGCTTGGGTAATGAGGATGGAAGCCTTACTTATGAGTAAGGATCTAATGGTATGTGACAGGTGAAGAAGAGAAGCCTAAATTTGAAGATGAAAGTCATCCAAGGAAAGAAGAGCTAGAAGCTTTGAAGCTATGGCAGAAGAGAGATGCAAGTGCAAGAGCTTATATATAACACTATTACAGATCATTTGTTGCCACATATCAGGTTTACAGCTGAAGATATTTGGAATGCTTTGGAAGATCACTTCCAAAACACTACTAAAGCTAGGAAAGCTAGCTTATGGTCAGAGTTCACCACATTCAAGAAAAAACAAATCAGAGCATTAGTGATTATGTCACTAAGATGAAGGACTTGGCAGATAGCCTTGGATCTATTGATGAGGATATTGAAGATCATAGGTTGATAGCACAATTACTTGCAGGGTTAAGAGGTGATGAGAGATGGAAGCCTTTTGTTCTTTCAACAGAACTCTCATTAAACATTATGTGCCAGAACTAAATCAATTACTTGGATTGATGCTCACATTTGAGCAAGATTTGAAGTCAGATGGAGACAAAGGTCAAAGTTCTGCAATGCATGTAAAGAACAAAAAGAAAGGAGATAAAGGCAAAGCAAAGGATGAAGAAGAATCAACAACTCAAGCAAACTATGCAAGAGGAAGAGGTTTTGGCAGAAGTAAAGAGGAAATGGAAGAGGTAGAGGTAATCAAAACAATAACAAGAAGACATGTTGGATTTGTGGATTGAGCAATCATCTAGCATATGATTGTTGGCACAATCAACAAGGAGCAAGCCAAAATCAGACAACAATGGCAGAGGAAGAGGTGGAAGGTTTCAGAATCAATTTCAAAGAGGAAGACAGAATTCAAGAGGAATTATGGAAGAGGTGGTGGAAGAAATTGGAATCAGAACCAATCTTACAACACACATATTACAATTATGCAAATGATACACAGAATGACAACCATACAACATTGATGATGAATTCAATAAGTTCATCAGAGAAGGAGGATCTCAAGGTATTTTATATTGACTCTGGTTGTTCAAATCATTTGTCAGGTAATATAGAATTATTGTCAGAATTGGAAAGTTAATTCAAGTCATACAGTACAAACAGGTGACAATACAAGACATAATGTGCATTCAATTGGAAAAGTGAAGTGCAGGAGTGGAGCTGATTTATTAACAAATGTTTTGTATGTTCCAACAATACCAAAGAATCTTATTAGTGTTGGACAAATAGTGGAAAAAGGTTTTCAAGTCAGATTTACAAATGAAGGGTATTTGTTGAAGATCCAGAGGATGCATACAAACCCATTGTTTGTGGTAAGAAGGAAGGTAGACTTTTTACTCTCAAAGTACAGGACATGTTGGTCAAGCCCTAATCACACATGGTGATGAAGTAATTACAGAGTTAGATCTTTGGCATAAGAGATTGGGACATTTCAATGAAGAGGAATCAAAACCATGGTGGGAGAACCAATCTGTACTTGGACTACCAAATGTGAAGAATCAACATATGATATACAAGTGTGAAGCTTGTCAGATGGGAAAAGCTCATAGACTACCATTTCAGAAGAAAGGTTTCAAGCATGATGGTTTACTTGAACTCATACATACAGATGTATGGGGACCAACAAAAGAAGGTTCAATAAATGGATCTAGGTATTATGTTTTGTTTATGATGATGCTACAAGGTGGATAACCATTTATGTTCTAAAGGAAAGATGAGAGTGTTTGGAGCCTTCAAACATTTTCATGCTTATGCAGAAAGAGTTACAGGTCACAAACTCAAGAGGCTAAGGTCGGATGGAGGGGGAGAATACTTCTCTCAAGAGTTTAATGACTATCTTTGGAATGCAGGTATAAAGAGAGAGATAACTTGCAGGTATACACCTCAACATAATGGGGTGGCAGAAAGGAGAAATAGAATATTGGTTGAATTTGCAAGAGCAATGTTAAAGGAAAAGAATTGCCCTAATTATCTTTGGGCTGAGGCTGTAAATACAGCTACATACCTTGTGAATAGGCTACCATGTGGAGCTTTGAATGTATGACCCCTTATGAAGCTTGGTGGGGTAAGAAACCAACACTTGATCATTGTAAAGTGTTTGGGTCATTGCCTATGCTTATGTGCCATCACAACTCAGACATAAGCTTGAACCAAAGGCAGAAAAATATGTGTTTATTGGATATGATGAAAGCAAATGGGTTATAGGCTATGGAGTCCTTTAACTAAACATTTTATTGTTTCCAGAGATGTGACTTTTGATGACAGAAGAGTTGGTATGCAGATAAAGATTGTGATCTTGAAACATTTGAAGAAGAGATAAGAAGGAATGCAAAGGTAAGTCCATATGCAGATAGATGGAGATGAAGAACATATGCAAGCAAGCACATCAAGAGTTGGATCATATAGAAGGAATGAAGATGGAGATGAGAATTACATCCAGATATACACATGAAGATTGTGAGCCAAGAAGGTCAACCAGAATGAGGAAGCAACCTACAAGGTATTCATATGACACTTCTTACTTGACTCAGAAAAATTATGCTTACATGGTTAAGGAAGATGAAGAACCTCAAAGCTATGATGAAGCAAAGGGTAAGAGACAATGGGAAGTAGCAATGAAGGAAGAGTTTGATGCACTTGAAGAGAACAAAACTTGGGAACTTGTTTCCAAAGCCTAATGGTAAGAAAATAATTGGAAATAAATGGGTTTATAAAGTTAAGAAGCATGCAGATGGACTATAGCCAGATACAAAGCCAGATTGGTGGTTAAAGGCTATGCTCAAACTTTGGCATAGATTATGATGAGACATTCAGTCCTGTGGCAAAGATGTCAACCATAAGGACAATTATTGCCATTGCAACATCAAAAGGATGGACATTGAGTCAATTGGATATTAAGAATGCATTTTTTGAATGGATATATATCAGATGAGGTTTACATGGAGCAACCTCAAGGGTTTGCAGATCATAAGTTTCCAAATTATGTTTGCAGGTTGAGAAGAGCTCTTTATGGATTGAAACAAGCTCCAAGAGCTTGGAATTATAGACTTGTAAAGTATCTTAATGATCTTGGATATCAAAGTTCAAAGGCAGATGCAAGTTTACTTATCAAAAGAACAGATGAAGGTATGATCTACATTTGTATATATGTAGATGACATTATAATCACATGTACATCAAATGAAGGAATCAAGGAGGTGAAGAAGCTACTTGAGAAGGAATTCAAGATAAGTGATCTAGGGAAATTGTCATATTTTCTTGGAATGGAAATTACTTATGCAGAACATGGCATCTATGTATCACAAGAAAGGTATCTCTTGAATCTTCTAAAGAAGTTTAACATGGAGAATTGCAGAGAGGCATCAACACCACTAGAGGTCAATCATAAACTCAGTAGATATGATGGTACAGAGTTCAAAGACATGAGGAAGTATCAATCTTTAGTGGGAAGTTTAATTTATGCTACACTAACAAGGCCTGATCTTAGTTATGCAGTTGGTGTCCTTTCTCAATTCATGCATTGTCCAAAGGATCCACATTGGATTGCAGGTCAAAGAGTCCTTAGATATATCAAAGGGATTTTGAAAGAAGGATTGTATTATCCTTTTACATCAAATATAAGATTGAGAGCCTATAGTGATTCAGATTGGGCAGGAAGTCAAGATGACAGAAGATCTACCCATGGCTATATGATATACATTGGAGATAAACTTGTGAGTTGGTGTTCAAAGAAACAACACCAGTGGCCTTATCATCAACAGAAGCTGAATACAAAGGACTTGTGGAAGCAGCAAAGGAAGTCATATGGATGCAGACATTATTCAAAAGCTTAGGAATTGATCAAGGTATACCCATCATTCATGGAGATAACATGAGCTCATTATATCTTGCAACAAATCCTGTATTTCATGCAAGGACAAAGCACATAGAGATACAGTATCATTTTCTCAGAGAAAAGGTAATAGAGAAAGAGATTGAAGTGGTGTACACTTCTACAAAAGATCAGATTGCAGATATTATGACAAAAAGCTTGGATGGAGTGAAGACAAGTAGGTTCAAGGAGATGGCAAGAATAAAAGAGAAAGAGACTATGTGAAGAAGTCAAATTATGCTAATTAGTGATTGAGGGGGAGCTATTGGGGCTTCACTCACTAATTAGGCATGGATATATGAAGATGTATGAAGACATATGATGGAGGAAGAAGAAGTGAAGTAAAGACTTACAGGAAATCAAGCCTAAGTGAAGGGACAATTTCACTATTGTAAGTTAGTGCAAAATTAGATTCTAGATTTTCATTTGATCTTCAAAACTTACGAGTTCAAGTCTAGAAGGATGTAAACCATAGGTATATAAGTTAATTTGAGTCAAAATATGTAAGAGAGAACTCAATTTTGTAATCTGAGTGAGTAGAGAAAGTCGTGTAATTTCTGAGAGAGATGGTGAGAGAAACTTCTGAGTCTGAGAGAGTTTTCCATGGCTGTGAGCAAAATTAGGCCAAGCCATTTTGTACACATCTTCTCTGATAATCACATGTTTTGTGTAGAAGGATTGAGTCCAATTCCTCTTATACATTGAGTTCTAAGTCATTTTATATGACTATGTAAGGTAGTTGACAGTTACGACTTTTCTGGCGCACATTTGACTGATCTTCTGAAGGTCAGATCTCGAAGCATACTGTAAAGTTTTTGGTAAGTGATAGCTCATTTTAAAGCTACTATCCTCAACTACTTTTGGTCAAAAGATCTTTAAGAAACGGGACGCATACTCAGAGAAATCAGCTTAAGAGTGAAGGATTGAAGAAAAGGCGCAAATTTCTGTAAAGTGAAATTTTTGTTTTCACTAAATTCAGAGATGGAGATTCACAATGTGAGTATTGCTAAGCTAATGGTGGTTATGGAGGTCTTCTAATACTACATTAGTTTGGTTCTTGTGGTGTTTTACACACCAACATCTCTATCTATCTATCTATCTATCTATATAATGTCTATCTATCTATCTGTCTATCTATCTATCTATCTATCTATCTATCTATCTATCTATCTATCTATCTATCTATCTATCTATCTATCTATCTATCTATCTATCTATCTATCTATCCATCTATCTATCTATCTATCTATCTATCTATCTATCTATCTATTTGTCTTTCTGTCTCTCTATTTCTGTCTGTCTTTCTGTCTGTTTGTCTGTCTATCTATCTATCTCTCTATCTATCTATCTATCTATCTATCTATCTATCTATCTATCTATCTATCTATCTATCTATCTATCTATCTATCTATCTATCTATCTATCTATCTATCTATCTATCTATCTATCTATCTATCTATCTATCTATCTATCTATCATCTATCTATCTCTATCTATCTATCTATCTATCTATCTATCTATCTATCTATCTATCTATCTATCTATCTATCTATCTATCTATCTATCTATCTATCTATCTATCTATCTATCTATCTATCTATCTATCTATCTATCTATCTATCTATCTATCTATCTATCTATCTATGTATCTATCCATCTATCTATCTATCTATCTATCTATCTATCTATCGATCTATCTATCTATCTATCTATCTATCTATCTATCTATCTTTCTGTCTGTCTGTCTGTCTGTCTGTCTGTCTCTCTGTCTCTCTGTCTGTTTGTCTCTCTATTTGTCTGTCTATCTATCTATCTATCTATCTATCTATCTATCTATCTGTTGGTGTGTAAAACACCACAAGAACCAAACTAATGTGGTATTAGAAGACCTCCATAACCACCATTAGCTTAGCAATATTCACATTGTGAATCTCCATTTCTGAATTTAGTGAAAATCAAGATTTCACTTCACAGAAATCTGCGCCTTTTCTTCAGTCTTTCAATCTGACCTGTATTAGCTCAATCTTTGCAAAATCTTTTGATCACTTGCTAAGAGAGTTCTTGCTAATGTTAATCAACATATATCAAACAAAATTCTCAAGTAATAACTTCAAAATCTTCTGATTTTGCTCCAATCTTTCCACTATGTCTGAAAACTGGAAATTGACTTCATCGATTTGACATACCTTCACTCTTAAGTTGATTTCTTTGAGTATGCGTCCCGTTTCTTAAAGGTCTTTTGACCAAAAGTAGTTGAGGATAGTAGCTTTAAAATGAGCTATCACTTACCAAAAACTTTACAGTATGCTTCGAGATCTGACCTCAGAAGATCAGTCAAATGTGCGCCAGAAAAGTCGTAACTGTCAACTACCTTACATAGTCATATAAAATGACTTAGAACTCAGTGTACAAGAGGAATTAGACTCAATCCTTCTACACAAACATGTGTTGATTATCAGAGAAGATGTGTACAAAATGGCTTGGCCTAATTTTGCTCACAGCCATGGAAAACTCTCTCAGACTTAGAAGTTTTTCTCTCACCATCTCTCTCAGAAATTTCACGACTTTTCTCTACTCACTCAGATTACAAAATTGAGTTCTCTCATACATATTTTTTGACTCAAATTAACTTATATATCTATGGTTTTACATTCTTCTAGACTTGAACTCGTAAGTTCTGAAGATCAAATGAAAACTAGAATCTAATTTTGCACTAATTTACAATAGTGAAATTGTCCCTTCACTTAGGCTTGATTTTCTGTAACTCTTTTCTTCACTTCTTCTTTCCTCCATCATATGTCTTCATATATCCATGCCTAATTAGTGAGTGAAGCCCCAACAGCTCCCCCTCAATCACTAATTAGTATACTTTTACTTCTTCACAAATCGTCTTCTCTTTTATTCCTGCCATCTCTTGAACCTACTTGTCTTCACTCCATCCAAGCTTTTTGTCATAATATCTGCATCTAATCTTTTGTAGAAGTGTACACCACTTCAATCTCTTTCTCCATTACCTTTTCTCTGAGAAAATGATACTGTATCTCTATGTGCTTTGTCCTTGCATGAAATACAGAATTTGCTGCAAGATATAATGAACTCATGTTATCTCCATGAATGATGGGTATACCTTGACCAATTCCCAAGCTTTTGAATAATGTCTGCATCCATATGACTTCCTTTGCTGCTTCCACAAGTCCTTTGTATTCAGCTTCTGTTGATGATAAGGCCACTGTGTGTTGTTTCTTTGAACACCAACTCACAAGCTTATCTCCAATGTATATCATATAGCCATGGTAGATCTTCTGTCATCTTGACTTCCTGCCCAATCTGAATCACTATAGGCT
>CM035410.1:188394910-188404910 GCA_020310875.1 Ceratopteris richardii | reverse complement strand
TCAACTCCTTATATAGCCTCTAGGAGTGTTCCACGACTTTTACAACTTGAATTTGAATTCAAATGAAGGTGGGAATGGTTGTTGGAGGGAATCAATTCACTTCCCTACAATCTAGGAAAAGTGAAGATCTTGATTGATCTACTTTTAGGTGACTTGATTTGCTTGATTGAATGCAACTTCAACCACCAAAATTTCGTGGGATTTTGGCCCTATATTTGTACCTTTACATGTGTACAACTCAAGGCTTTTACAATGGTAAATGAGCCATCAAAATATTCTCAAAAAATACAATAAATGAGCATATGAAAAAGAACTCTCCAATGGATATTCTTTCGACGCGATAGCCTTTGATGTAGATCAAATCCACCTCAAGAATAGTGTAAGCTTGATGTTCCAACAGCTCCCCCTCAAGCTAAAGTATGCTTGAGTCTTCATTCTCTGATAGGTTGAATACCTGCCATAGCTTTGAATCTACAAAGCTTTATTCCATCAAGTGCCTTCGTCATCATATCTGCTACTTGCTTTTCAGTCGGAACAAAAGAAATGTCAATCTCCTTTGCCATGAGCTTCTCCCTGATGAAGTGGTAATGGACTTCTATGTGCTTGGTTCTTGCATGGAAAATAGGATTTGCCGCTAGATGCATGGAACTTACATTATCTCCAAATATGTGAGGTTTGGAACTCACAAGTCCCAAATCTGTATACAATGCTTTTAACCATATTGCCTCTTGAGTTGCTATGGTCAAGCCTCTGTACTCTGCTTCAATTGAAGATAAAGCAATTGTTGGTTGCTTCTTGGAACTCCATGACACTAGCTTCGAACCTGCAAATGCTAAGTAACCAGATGTACTTTTTCTATCATCCTTAGCTCCTGCCCAATCTGCATCTGAGTAGATTTTGATATCCAAATCGGAAGAGTAAGGATAGAATATACCTTCGTTGATTGTACCTTTGAGATACTTAAGTACTCTCTTAGCCGCATCCATGTGTGGTCTTCTCGGTGAGTGCATGAACTGACTAAGCACTCCCACACTATATGAGATGCCTGCCCTTGTGTGAGTAGCATATATCAAGCTACCTACCAAGCTTTGATACTCTTTAATGTCTTCAATTTTCTCACCTTCATAAACACTAAGTTTATGATTCATCTCCAAAGGTGTACCTGCAGGTTTAGTGTTCTCCATTTTGAACTTGAGAAGAAGATCCTGAATGTATCTTCTTTGAGTCAAATACATTCCTTCATCTGTATATATCACCTGCATACCTAGGAAATATGTGAGCTCACCTAGGTCACTGATTTTGAACTCCTCTTGCATGTGTCTCTTGATCCTTTGAATGCCATTTAGATCATCACCTGTCACAATAATATCATCTACATATACACATAGATAGATAACCTCATTGTGATCCCTTTTGATGAATAGAGAAGGATCTGAGCTGCTAGCTTTGAACCCTTGGTCTTGAAGATATGTAACCAACCTGTAATTCCAAGCTCTTGGAGCTTGTTTCAATCCATACAATGCTTTCTTAAGTCTGCAAACATAAGATGGATTATTAGGGTTTTCAAAACCTGGTGGTTGTGACATGTATACCTCTTCACTTATCCAACCATTTAAGAATGCATTTTTCACATCAAGTTGGAGGAGTCTCCAATTCCTTGCAGCAGCTACACTTATCAATGTCCTGATTGTAGTCATCTTTGCAACCGGTGAGAATGTTTCCTCATAGTCTATACCATGAGTTTGTGAGCATCCTTTGGCAACTAATCTTGCCTTGTACCTGCAAACTGATCCATCTGAATTTCTTTTAACTTTAAATACCCATTGGCAACCAATTACCTTTTGATTCGGCGACATTGGAACCAAATCCCAAGTGTCCATTTCCTTCAATGCATCTATCTCTTCGTTCATGGCCTTTTCCCAATTAGGGTTTCCCTTTGCCTCTTCATAGGTTGAGGGTTCCTCTGAAATAGAGTCTTTTGCCAAGTAGATTGAATGCTTTGTAACAAATGTGGAATCATATCCATACCTTTCTGGTTGTTTCTTCTCTCTTGCCGATCTTCTAGGTGCTTGTTTGGAGCATTCTCCAACCTCTTGCATCTTTGCTTTGCCTCTTGACTTCCATAGCTTGTAATCCCTTTCTCTTTCATCTTGGTCATCGTCTGTATCACTTCTTGGATCCTGGACCTGTGTATCATGCTTGCTTCCTAATTGATGAGAGTCATAATCAAGATCATATGGTAGTGTTACCTTTTGTTTGTCTTCATCATACCAAGACCTGTGTTCTTCAAACACAACATCTCTACTTGTAGTGAATTGCTTGGTTAAAGGATTGAAGAACCTGTAACCCATCTGAGTTGAATCATATCCAATAAACACTGCCTTTGTTGCCCTTTCATCTAGCTTACCTCTTATTTGTGATGGTACATGAACATAAGCTAAACAACCAAAAACCTTGCAATGTCCAAGACTAGGTTTTCTTCCATGCCATGCTTCATAAGGAGTCATACCTTGAAGTGATTTGGATGGTAGTGGATTGATAAGGTACACTGTAGTTGAAATAGCTTCTGCCCATAGATAATGTGGCAACTTCTTCTCTTCAAGCATTGTTCGGGCTGATCCAACTAATGTCTTGTTTCTCCTCTCTGCAATTCCATTTAGTTGAGGAGAGTACCTAGTAGTCACTTCCCTTTTGATACCTTTGTCCTGCAAGAACTCATCAAACTCTTTGGAGAAGTATTCTCCCCCTCCATCAGATATGAGCTTCTTTAGTGATCTACCTGTATGATTCTCCACATGTGCAAGATACTTCTTGAAGCAATCAAACACTTCATTCTTACTCTTGATAAAGTATAGAACAGTCCATCTACTATGGTCGTCAATAAATGAGACATAATACCTTGATCCTGCCAATGAAGGTTCTTGACTTGGTCCCCATACATCTGTGTGTACTAAGTCCAATAAGTTGTTGTGGATGTAGCCTTTGTGGTTGAATGGTTGTCTTTGTGCCTTCCCAATCTGACATGCATCACACCTGTTGATCATGTGTTGCTTTGATATGTTCGGCAGTCCTAGAACACTTTGATCCCTGCATATATCCTTCAAGGTTCTTTCATTCACATGAGCAAGTCTCTTATGCCACACTTCAAGCTCACTTAGGGTTTGAGACCCAAAGTTGAATAGAGCTATGTTCCTGGTATCTCCTACTTCAAAAGTAAAGAGCCTACCATGCTTCTCACCTCGGGCTATCTTCTTGAAGTCTTGACATGGATCTTCCACAAAAGCTCCATGTTGGGTGAACCTAACTTGCAAGCCTTTTTCAACTATTTGGCCTACACTGATTAGGTTTTTAGTGATAGTGGGTACATAGAGAACCTTACTCAGAATGTTTGTCCTGCCATTGGAAGCTTTGACATTACCAATCTTCTCCACATTGTGCTTTGTGTCATCCCCTGTTTGCACTTCATGTCTATGCTTTGGACTTTCCAAGTCAGATAGAAGAGCAATGTTGCCTGCAACATGATTCGAGCATCCTGAATCTATGTAGAACAAATGATCATCTTCTTTACCTTCTTTGTGGCTTAGATTCATAAGAAGTAATGAGTCTTCATGTGGTTGATCTTCTGAATAATTGTTGTAGTCCCTTCTATTATAGCTTCTATTGTTATTGTTGAAGTTGTGTCCACCTCTGTCTCTATTGCCGCCATATCCACCTCTTCCACTTCCTTTCTGGGTCTTCCCATTGAACCAGCAATTCTGAGTGGTGTGGTTGGTCTTATCGCATATGGCACAAGGTTGAACATTCTGACCTTTGGCTTTGTCTTGCTTTGGTCTTTTGGGAAGTCTCTTCTTCATCTTCTTCCTTCTTCTTGCCTTTCTGCTTCTTATCCTTCTTATCTGCATATAGAGCACTAGTTGAATTACCATGATAAGAGTTACCTTCCTTTATGCTATTGTTGGCTTCTTGATTGAAGAGTTGTCCAAGAAAGATGTTGAAGTCTGGAGTTTGCACATCCATGATGAGATCGTAAGCCGTCGTGAAGGATTGCCATTGCTTATCACTTCGAATGCCGTTGAGAATTTGCCTCATGATGACCTCTTCTTCAATCAGCTCTCCAATGGATGCTAACTGATCCGCAACCTCCTTGACCTTGGTAACAAACTCTCTGATGGTTTGTTTAGGTGTCTTCTTCATTTGGTTGAACTCGTTCCAAAGATGATTCTTTCTTGCTTTGGTACTAGCAGAAAAGAACATCTCCAGGGCATCCCAAGTCTCTTGAGATGTCTTGCATCCTCTAATATGTGGTAATAGAAAGTCAGAGATAGAGTTTAGTATGTACGACCTTGCTTGAGCATCCCTTGTGCACCAAAGTGTGAGCTTATCTGTCTCCTCTTGTGTAGGTCCTCCTTTGGATCTTGGAATAGGCATAGCTTCATCACCTGCTACAATTCCATAAATATTTCTACCTTGCAAGTAGGCCTCCATTCTGATTTGCCAAGCCGCGTAATTGTGTCGATCAAGCTTCTCGATCATTGAGGGAAAGCCGTCACCCATCTTGATCTAGCTCTGATACCACTGAAAGAACTTGGAGAAGCTTGTCGAAGGTAGAAAAGTGCGTTTCGAAGCGATGAAGTTTGGTCAAGCCAACCGGCACAAGACCAGCCCTTGAGCTTTTGGAGACTCAAATAGACCTTATAGGCATGCTATAAGTGCAAAGAAACACACTATGTACCTTGGAGAATCAAGGAGAATGAGTCGATACAAAACAGATAGGTTCGCAGGTCGACTAGCTCAAAAAAACTTACTATCATGGAAGAGATAATGAACTTCAAATGCCCATAGCCACCAGCGTGATTACAATTAGAAAAAATCCTTTTATGGGAGTGATACACATAGGGTTGCGTGTATGGAATGCACAAAAGTATAACGAATAAGCAAAATATGCTATAGGAATGAATGCGACATTCACCCGTGGTACTTCCTATTTTTCAGGAATACGTAGAGATTGACCCTGAGGCAGAAAAACTAAGATTTCTCCACATCTGCTGAACCAAATGCTTTGAAACTTTACAGGCATAAACTAGACACTAATACCTTTCCAATGAGTCCTCTTGCACTCACTTTGAAGCTCTGAGCAGAGATCAGCAGCCTCTGCAAGATTACTGTTGGCGAAGAAGATGATGCAGAAAATTGAAGGAGCAAGACAATGATGGTCACAAGTGTATGTATATTGCTTCCATGTATTTTACAAGTGATTTCAACTCCTTATATAGCCTCTAGGAGTGTTCCACAACTTTTACAATTTGAATTTGAATTCAAATGAAGGTGGGAATGGTTGTTGGAGGGAATCAATTCACTTCCCTACAATCTAGGAAAAGTGAAGATCTTGATTGATCTACTTTTACGTGACTTGATTTGCTTGATTGAATGCAACTTCAACCACCAAAATTTCGTGGGATTTTGGCCCTATATTTGTACCTCTACATGTGTACAACTCAAGGCTTTTACAACGGTAAATGGGCCATCAAAATATTCTCAAAAAATACAATAAATGAGCATATGAAAAAGAACTCTCCAACGGATATTCTTTCGACGCGATAGCCTTTGATGTAGATCAAATCCACCTCAAGCATAGTGTAAGCTTGATGTTCCAACACTATCTATCTATCTATCTATCTATCTATCTATCTATCTATCTATCTATCTATCTATCTATCTATCTATCAATCTATCTATCTATCTATCTATCTATCTATCTATCTATCTATGTATGTATGTATGTATGTATGTATGTATGTATGTATGTATGTATGTATGTATGTATGTATGTATGTATGTATGTATGTATGTATCTATCTATCTATCTATCTATCTATCTATCTATCTATTTATCTATCTATCTATCTATCTATCTATCTATCTATCTATCTATCTATCTATATGTCTATCTATCTATCTATCTATCTATCTATCTATCTATCTATCTATCTATCTATCTATCTATCTATCTATCTATCTATCTATCTATCTATCTATCTATCTATCTATCTATTTATCTATCTGTTTGTGTGTCTCTCTTTCTCTCTGTTTGTCTGTCTATTTGTCTGTCTGTCTGTCTCTCTCTCTGTCTGTCTGTATGTCTATCTGTGTGTCTGTCTGTCTGTCTATCTATCTATCTATCTATCTATCTATCTATCTCTCTTTCTCTCTATCTCTCTATCTCGTTCTCACTCTATCTATCTATCCATCTATCTATCTATCTATCTATCTATCTATCTATCTATCTATCTATCTATCTATGTATGTATGTATGTATGTATGTATGTATGTATGTATGTATGTATGTATTGTTGGAGCAAGTCTATGACAAGCCTAAGTATTGGCTTGAGTCCCACAAAGTCATAGAAAAAGCCTTAAAATGAAGACTATGTAAAGTTCACTTGTGAACTACCTCTTGTAACTTTTGAAGAGTTTACTTAATGTAAAAGTAAGAGAATCTTAAGTGGTTGAGTCCACTTGATCAAGAATGGAAAGAGGAGCCACGAATTCGTGATTTGTGGTAGGTAGAGAATCAAATCAATCATTGATTGATTGGAGAGTGATTGAGGGAAGTTAGCCTCCCAAACTCAACTATAAATAGATGGCAGTTTTAGTCGTGGTTAGAGAGACCTATGTGAAGACCTCCAAGAGCTGAGCTTTATGCCATATCAAGGTGTGATTACAAGGCACACATATGTATCAGTAAGTCATTGTATTGTACAAGCAATATACTTTCATTTTCATGATTATTTGAGTTCATCTTTCCATGTTCTTGTGATGTGTACTACTCACTGCCATTACTTCAGTTTTTCTCAGTCAGCTTGCAGAGATTGTTTCTCTGCACTTGGTTCATCATTTTCAGTGATTTAACTTGTTAAAGTTAGCTCTATAAGGCTACTATATGCTCACAAATTTTCATGTCATTTGGATGTTGGAATCTTCAGTTATGTTCATTTGAAGTCAACAGGGTATGTTCATCTTCACTTCTCTGTCAGGTACCCGACTTTTTCAGTCATCTTGTCAGAGTCATTTCTCAGTGTTTACTCATCCAAATTCAGTGATTTCAAGCTTGTTGGATTCATCTTACTGTCTAGTATAAGCATACAAATGTTCATGATCATTGGATTCTTACATCTTGAGTTATGTTAATTTTTCTACTCACTGTTCTATTTCTGTAGCAGCTCGTGAAAATCGGGATGATGTCATCACTTGTTAAAAGTCATTCTCAGTGTGTGGTTTGTTATTTTTGATGAGATTACTCTCTAAAGTTAGCTCTTTAAGCTACCTAGCCTTCCCCAAGAGGAATTAATCTAATTGCTGCTGTTCTCAGATAATTATGTAAAACACTGGACAGGTGTATTAACCAAGAATAGCAAGTTTTCACCTCTGAGCTAACTCCAACTTATCTGTTTTGATCTATCTTTTTGAGAGTGATCTTCCAAGGTACATAGGGTGTCTAATACATCCATTGGCAAGCTAAAAGGGCCCACCATCTACTCCTGGAGTTCATTTGGCTAGTGTAGAGCAAAGATTTTGCAACACCTCTTCATCTTCAACACATACCTATCCATCTCTTCACAGTGGTATCAGAGCAAGGTTGGACAACATGGCAGATGGATTTCCTTCATCAATTGACAAATTGGACAGAGGTAACTACTCAGCTTGGTCATTAAGAATGGAAGCTTATCTCCAAGGTAGAAGTTTATATGGTTATGTGGCTGGAGATGAAGTTATGCCAAGTTTCAGGAACAAATGTCAACCAACACAAGAAGAGCAAGAAAGATTGAGCACATGGTGCTCCAAGGATGCACTTGCAAGGTCTTATCTCCTCAACTCTATCTCAGATTTTTTGTTGCCTCACATTAGAAGTTGTAAGACATCTCAGGAAGTGTGGGATGCACTTGAAGCTTTCTTTGCTTCAAGTACTAAAGCTAGGAAGCATCAACTATGGCTGGATTTCACAACTCTCAAGAAGGCTCCCAAACAAAATGTGACTGATTTTGTCACAAAGCTCAAGGACATAGCAGATCAGTTGGGAAGCATTGGAGAGGTAATAGATGAAGAGCAAATTGTAAGACAGGTCATCAATGGCTTGAAGGCAGATGACAAGTGGGAAGCATTCACCACAGCTATGGATTTGTACATGGACATGCATGTACCTGATTTCAACACACTCATTGGACAATTACTTACTCAAGAGGCAAAGCTTATCAAAAATGGAGAAAGCTCTAAAGGTAATCAATCTTCAGCTTTATACACGGATAAAAGCAAGTCTAAAGATAACAAAGGAAAGGCAAAGAAAGTGGATGATGAAGCAGGTACATATCAAGCTAACTATGCAGGTAGAGGAAGACATTGCAGAGGTAGAGGAAGAGGAGGTAGACAAGGCAGGGGGAGATCCCAAGACTCCAACTCATGTTCTATTTGTGGATTAACTAATCATACAACTGAAAATTGCTTTAGGAATTCCAGGAATCAAAGAGGGAGAGGATACAATAGAGGAAGTTATGGCTACTCAAGAGGAAGGTTCAACAACTACCATGGCAACTACAACAACTACAATCATTCAAACTATCAAGGAGGCTACAAAGGAAGGAGAGACTACAATAACTACACAGAAGACTCAAACAAAGAGGATTCATTATTGATCATGAACATGGCTATGCCACAAGGTAAATCTGATGAGCATGTTTTCTACATAGATTCAGGTTGTTCAAATCATGTGGCAAGAAATGTGGCACTCCTATCAGATTTAGAAGATCCAAGGAATAAGCATGAGGTACAAACAGGAGATGATACAAAACATCCTGTGGAGAAAATAGGCAATGTCAAAGCACCTGATGGAAACATCAACCTACTCAGTAAGGTACTCTATGTCCCTACCATAACAAAGAATTTGATAAGTGTTGGGCAGATAGTAGAGAAAGGGTTGCAAGTCAGGTTCACAAAAGCAGGAGCATTTGTTGAAGATCCAAGTCAAGGATTCAGAAGAATTGCAAAAGGTGAAAAGACAGGTAGATTGTTCACATTTGAATTACAGGACACTAGAAACATTGCTCTCTTTAATTATGGTAGTCAGACACTCACAGAATTGGAAGTATGGCACAAAAGGTTAGCACATATTGGTGAAAGGTCATTAAAGCAAATCTGCAGGGACCAAAGTGTACTTGGACTTCCTAATTTGTCAAAACAACATATGATTTATAAGTGCAGTGCATGTCAATTTGGAAAGTCTCACAGGTTACCATTCATGAAGAAAGGTTATATGCATGGAGATTTCTTGGAGTTGGTTCATACAGATGTATGGGGACCAAGCAAGGAAGCTTCAATATCAGGATCAAGGTATTATGTTTCCTTTATTGATGATTGCAGCAGATGGACTATCCTATTCTTTATGAAACACAAAGATGAAGTTTTTTCATGTTTCAAAAGATATTTGGCTCTTGTGGAGAATCAAACAGGTAAATCACTAAAAAGGCTAAGGTCAGATGGAGGGGGAGAATACTTCTCCCATGAGTTTGATTCTTTTCTTCAAGAAAGAGGAATCAAAAGAGAGGTAACTACAAGGTACACTCCTGAGCAAAATGGAGTGGCAGAAAGGAGGAATAGGACAATTGTTGAAGCTGCAAGGTCTATGTTAAATGAAAAGCATTTACCTAATTACTTATGGGCTGAGGCTGTATCTACAGCCACTTACTTGATTAACAGGTTGCCTTCAAAATCCCTTGATGGGATGACTCCATATGAGGCTTGGAATGGAAGAAGACCAAGTTTAGATCATTGTAAAATTTTTGGATGTATTGCTTTTGCTCATGTTCCTTCACAGGTTAGAGGCAAGATGGATCCAAAAGCAGAAAGGTGTGTATTTATTGGATATGACAACAATCAAAAGGGCTACAGGTTATACAACCCTACCAACAAAGGATTCTTGGTAAGCAGAGATGTAGTTTTTGATGAGAAC
>CM035410.1:188382410-188387410 GCA_020310875.1 Ceratopteris richardii | reverse complement strand
ACTTTGAAATGTGGTTGCTCATGTTTTTTTCTGTGCATTATTTTGTCATCCGAAACTCATTTTTTGAAATTGCACTTCTTTATTCTATACTTTTAAAAGTGGACCCAGTCAATTTAAAAACTTGAAACTTCTATAAAAATGGCTCTATGTGCTCATTTCTCACATTTGCACTCTCAAAGAGCTAGAAAGCACAGACTGCAAGCCTCTAGAAATCTCGCGCGCAAGCAATGGCTGCTAGCACTTCCACTCCCATGAAATCTCCTCGAGATTTATTCATGGAGTTTTTGGAAACTACAGACTACAATGGTCGTACGGATTTGTATGACCTAGTCTGTAGAGTCCCTAATCTTGAAGGGACAATAGCCATGAATTCCGATGTGATCGATGAGATCACAAATTTTATGGAACTCTATATTTTAAGATATGCCATAGATATTCCAGCATATGAGTGTAAATGGGTCCCCTGTGACCTGCTTTTTTACATTCATAAAGGAGATGAGGCATTTGCGAAGCGCTTAAAGCGTTTCATGGCGATTGTTGAGGCTTCAGGGCACCTGTTAGATGACACAGTGCCCTTAATTAAACAATTAAATAAGAAAAGGAAAATGGGAAGAAAATATCTTTCCTACATAGCAACAACAATCTTTTTTGTCAATGAGGAGCCCGAACCTTCACCCATGGACCTACCCCATCTTGTTACTGGGGGTTTTGTAGATGACAAGAAGGAACCCCAGACAGAAGCTCTCAACTTATTAGAAGAGAGTCAAAAAATTTCCAGAGAATTTCCTCAAGGAGTAGTGGACAAATTAAAGGAAGCCAGTACACAGAAGAGTCCACCCTCCAACTTAGACCCCGTGGAACCCACTCTACCAGAGGTAGAGATGGAAATGTTTTCAGTTGTACTTGTTGATGGAGAGGAATTTTTGTTCCTGCATGATATTGAGAAGGCATTCGGTCTACGCCTCGACGAATGCCTTAGTATTTTCAGCTCAACCTCGGATGTTCCCATGGACAACACTTCTGACATTATCGAAAAGGCAACAATTCCACTTGGTGAATCAGTTGCGGACACCATTGCATTTGTGTGTGAAGAGATTTTGAGCCATGCCAACCAAGATGCCAGTGAAGAAGATCTAGCCACAGCAAGGGAAAGAATTTTGGAGAAGAAGATTCCAACATCCCCTGTTGTGGAGCAAAGTGGCATGGCCCATTCATCAATTCCACTAGATGCAATGGGAAGAGGAGAGGATGAAGACAGGCTTCAAGATGTAAGTCTCTACTGACATTTATGGTTGTCTCATATTCATACAAGATGTATCTATTTAATTTTATGATTGTCTATGTGCAGGAAACAATTGAAGTGGATAAATTTGTAGCAAGGAGTGGTGGTGACCGTGTTTCCCGGGGCCATGGCTCTTCCTTGGCACAGTACATTAGAAAATTGCCAAAGGAAGATTTTGTAATAATCCACAAGGACTTTTCCCCTCAAGGACACTTCATGACTTGGTGTATGAAGGCCTTGAGTAAAGTTTTGTGCCTATCTACAATAATGCAAGGGACCAATTGTATATTTCTAGTTAGGAAGTCCCTTGCCCTTACTACCCTAGGAGTTAACTTTAGAGGAAAAATATTAGGTCAAATAGGAATAGATTTGGGTCTTGGATTGACAGACCCTCAATTAATATCCCAATCAGTTTTGACTTACCAATTGCCTCTATCCTATGCACTAGGTTACCTGTATTGCAAGTCTATCTTCTCAATTAGCACCTTCACTTGGGGAAATGTGGAACACTCTTCTTATATGCAATAATTAGAGAAAATTAAGACTCCTCTGGGTGCATATAAGCATGCAGCAGTAAATCAGTGCATGTATGTTCATAAACATTGCTTAGCTATTGGTCAGGGGTTTAGCATGCAGTGCACTCTAGCCAAGGCCAATCATATGCCCCCATGTGCATGGCATGGGTTTTCATGGCTTGGAAATGCCAAAAAAAGGCCTGCCACAGAAACGCGGGGATAGGCCCTACAAAACTTTTGCAGGGCCCATCCCCGCGTTTCTGTGGCAGGCCTTTTTTTGGCATTTCTTGGCCATGAAATGCATTAAATAGCATTACCACTTACAACAAGTACAGAAAAAAGAATGATACAACTATGAAAAACACTTCAAAGATGTACTGGAAAAACACACCTACAAACATAGGAGAAATAAACTTCAAAACATGTACACTAAGAGATAAACATTTGGGAGAGCAAATATGAGAAGACAAAGATTATATTCATCATTTGGGTTTTACAAAATATTCATCGTATGGGATATACAAAAGGTTATCCAAACAAGGGAGTACAAATTATGGTTAATGGTTATTCCCTCTAATTCTCCTAGCTAGCTGCAAATCTTTAGGTTGTATTGTCACTCTCTTTGCATGGATGGCACATAGGTTAGAGTCCTCCAACATTGATATAAGATACGCCTCTACAGCTTCTTGGAGCTTCAATGGCTATCCCTTGGATACGAAGTCCAGCGCAATAGTGTTGGATCTCTTCCTTCACAACTCTTGCAAATGACCTTCGTGGAATCAGAAGCTCCACAGACTTTTGATAGTGTCGAATCTCCGCAAAGGCTTTGCTTTGCTTTCTGCACCTTTGTGGTGCTCTTGCATTTGGGGGGATGTTGGGTTGTGGTCGTTGTGGTCTACGACGTGGTTGATAGTTCTTCTTTCTTCTTGGAGGACGCCTAGATGGTCCTGCCTCATCATTTACTTCCTCTACCCGACCTTGCTCTCTTTCTTCATCGGTTGGTCTTTGTCCTTGTCCTTGGGGGAGTGTCTTGCCTCCTTGTGTTGCTCGATGGTTCACGGGGATATCATCATTGTTCCATGGTGGCTCATTTATACTTTCTTCATCTGAGGAACTCGATAAATTTGATGTCTCAATCACAACTCTTCTATGTCCTCGTTGTTTGGGCCTTGCCTTCATTGGTGTCCTGATTGGGGGCTCATCATGAGATGCAGAAGGGGAATAATTTATTTCTTGGGATACATCTCTCTCTGGTGAACCTTCATCCCCCCGCGATGCAATGCTACCGGACTGTGTCCCTGCACCCGAGTTTCGTCTTGAAGAGTGGCTTGTGGTTCGACGCTTCTTGTGGGGTGTCATCCATGTTGGGCGCTGAGTACCTTGCACATGGCTAGGGTAGACGACATGATCCTTCCTAGCAGTCTGCTTTGTGCGTGCCATTCTCTTAGGTTGTAAAGTGGTAAAATGAGGAAGGACACCTCTATTTATACGCTTTCACTTAAGAATTGTCCTATTCACATTTAAATGGATAAAAATTAGTTTTAAGACATTAAAAGTATATTCACAAAAATAGTAGAATTTTATTTGAAGTGAAAGGGGTTATAAAAACCTTGAAAAGTATAATGCATTTTAAGAGTTTGGAAATTATTTCCAAGCAGAACCCTCGCGGACTCTTTGTGCACGCCATTGGGCATGATGTTCGGGTCCTGACGATGACATCCACTTCTCTCTTGCAATATCATGTTGTAGCTTTCGTGTAATCTTTGCTAGTTGTGAATCACATGCCTTTTCCATTACATATTTTCTAGCAAATGTCGCACGAAAGAACCAATTGAACATTTCTTCTAAATAGTTTGATTGGAGTAGACCACCCCCATGACGAGTGTTTTTAAAGTAAACACCTCTAGCCCTGTAATGTGACTTCTCCATTCCTTGTGTACTAAAAATGTCCAGTGACCCATATCGATTCATAAAATATGCTCCATGTGCAAAAAGAATATGCTATGATCTGGTCAATAAGATATACACATAGTGTTTAAGACCAAATAAAAAAATGTAAGCGAAACTTACTATGTAATGTGTAATGTTGCTTTCTCCCCAAGATAAGATGAATGACTGTGTAAACTCCTTCAAAGTCACTTGGAATAATTCTCGTTGTGAAGCATTAGTGGAAGCCAAACACATCAAATGTAACAATTGATCGAACGATGACCAAACCTTCTTTCGCTTGTTAATGAGATCAACCTGACTATCATTGTCAGTTGTAATTGAACAGAGGTCCTTCCAAAGCTCCCATTTCCCATCATCTTGACTATTCACATTTTTTTTAAAGAAACGTCGTGCCTTCTTCCCAGTCATTGAAACTTGTTGTAAAATCTCTTGAGACTCACCATACTTCTTAACAACTAAAGATACGTGGCCACCATGACAACCTATAGAATTCAAAAGATCTTCTATTTTCTGGATTGCTATTGTAGACTTCTCTAGTGGTTTCATTGCAAATGCATATTCAACATGGAGCTTCAAAAGCCTATCAAAGATCCTCATGAATGCATGCAAAGTACAAAAGTGAACATTGACTAATGGAAATGGGATAATGGGGTTCCAATCATTGCTTATTTTATCACGAGTCGGTTCCTGTAACATTGGACACCTCAAAAGTGATATCTCCCATTCCTTGTGATTCAATGAGTCTGTTTCATCAATTTCTTCAGAGTCATCAACTCTCGTCAATGCCCTTGCATGTTTAGATTGTCTCTTAGATCCTTTGTAACCTTGTGTACAATATGGGCAAGGATAGAGAGAAGATGCTCCTTGTTTACAACCTAACATGCATTTTATACTCTTAAGGTCTCCACCCAAATGCCATTCTACATCAAAATCACCTATATCATCTACAAAAAGCTTTTGCCCATGTATTTGAGAAGAGATTACTTCCGTAATCCACGGAGTCCTACTAAAAATCCATGAAATAACATTATTTGTTTCTTTGGGAACTTCTATAGCACCTAACCACCAGATATCTCTCTCTGATTGCACACTGTAAGTCAAATGGTCCCTCCCTCCTAAAGTTTCATCACTCATTGCATGGTCCATAATTTCGTTCATTAGCGTCACACTCAACCTTTCTAGTCGCCGACCCTTTATGATTTGACACTCATCAAGCTTCAGTATGAACTTTAACTTAACATTACAGTCTGCAC
>CM035410.1:188359910-188367410 GCA_020310875.1 Ceratopteris richardii | reverse complement strand
TGTTTTTATCTTCATATGGTGATTGTTCTGCACCATACACTGTTACAGTAGACAAATTAGGCACCTGCAATAACAATCTGCATCCCTCTTTAGGCCCCCACCCAAGAGAAGATGAATACTGCTTTGCAAATAAAAGGGTTATTTCATCAACCCTCCTCATCAAGAATACATGGTTGAAACTAATATTGTGCAATGGAGCCAAAACCTTAGCACTGTTATCAAGGCCCATTGAGCAAAAGTGCTTAAAGTCATAAATCTGTGTGAGGTGTTGAACTTCTGGTTTTGGAGTATATGCTTCTGAAATCAGCTCAGATAAAATCGGAAGAGTAAAAGCATTGTTACGTGCCAACTTCTTAGAGAAAGTACTGAACATTTGATCAATGTGATCATGAGTGTGGCCAACGAGAAGAAAATTTACCTTAACCTTCTGAAATACCTGTTTTTCAACAAGCATGCTTAAATATCCAAAGACTGTAGAATTTTTATTCTCTCTTGCAGTATTATCTAGTTGCAAATATAGAGTTGGTGGCAAAAGACCCTTCCATGATTGCAAAACATGATGAATGACAGTAACTGTAAGGTTTGGATCATTATGCACATTCGGATATGTGAAGAAAACCTTGGACATTACAGTTCCATTGTATACCAAAGCACCAACCAAATGCATTTGCACAAGGACTTCATCTCCAATGTCCTTAGGGATGCGATAAAAATGTGGCAAACAAGTTTTCTTTTGATCCATACCATCGATCAACAAACACATATAACGCTCCGGATTTTTGAGTGCCTTACTTCGATGATGAATTGCTTTCTTTCTCTCTAATGCTTGACTGTCACGATGGTTGTTAAGAAGGTTTTTAAAATTATGCTTTTCCTGTGGTGTTGTAGCCCCTTTTGCCATGTTTTTCAAAGTGGCGCAAACTGAACATTCACCCATTCTAACTTTACGAGGAATAGAAACATTGTTAAACTCTTCCTTCCATAATCGAGTAAAGTGACGATACAACACATACTTCTCATTTCTATTTTCCATGTCTTCTCTATATATTTGAAATACCTCTCGACGAGTAAAGTTATCTGACAAGTGCAACCTTTCAGTTGTAGGCATAACTTCACAATGCAAGCTAAAATAGTTCATCATCCAATTCATTGCATGACGTCCAACAGATCCTTTGGTCCCAACATGGAACGTATCCAAAATGAGATCCCCATTCAAAAACCCTTGTTGAACCCTATGTATTCTAAAATTTCCTACACCCATTGCAATTTTAAATGCAGCCCTACAGCATGGCATCCCTTGAGTAAAGAAATATTCAAAACCAACACGCGTTACTGACATTTTATCCTCAATCATTTGCATGCAAGAAACAAGGTATATATCTTGCCTTTCACTATCTAAATGGAGGAATTTTTCTCTTATGTGCTTTAGTTTCTTCATTCCTAAATTATACAAACATTTCAAACCACAACAATGCTTCACAATATCCAATGCAATCTGTCTATCTGAAGTAAGAAATTTAAATCTTTTTCGACTTACTTCACGAGACCTTCTTTTAAATCGTAGATTGAGCTTGCTTTGCTTTTTCGTTGCTCCACATGCACTTGAGTCAGAAAGGAGATCAATGGTTGGATCAGATGGGAGATCAAGAGGTGCATTTGGTTGAGCAGCATTGCACTGTGAATTGGATAACTTAAATGACTCAACAGAAAACATGGAATCATCAGCACGTTCTAAATCATAGGGATCATCACTTCTCTGGAAAGGCTCAACTGAGAACAATGAATCAATATGAGCAGAGGAAGCTGATGCCCAAGCATCCACTGAAAAGATTGAGCTCATCTTCACTGAGTTCACAGAAGACTGAAGATGAATGACCTTTTTAAATAAGTAGAAATCCGAGATCAAGTGAAGATGTCACATCAAATGTCACATCAAGAAGATATGAAATCAAAAGCTTATTAAAGTACATTAAATAACATTAAACATCAAATTACATCAAATCACTTAATTACTCAAATATACACTAATAAGGGAACCAAAGATTTGATTCACTTTTGATTCAAATGAGAAACACAGTTGATTTCTAACTACATATGAGTCATTGAGTCTAAGCATTGTGAATGAATCAAAATATATCCAAGTTCAGTTCCAACAGGAATATATAATAAAATTGTTTGGAGAAATTTTACAAGAAGAGATTTTACAACTGGAATATATCCAAGTTGAGTTCCAACTGGAATATGCTATGCCATTGAACCCTATACAAGAAGAAATTTTACATTTCGTTAAGATTTCAAGGATTAGGTTTTATTGTGGTCTTGGCTAGATATCAAAGAGGTAGATGAAAGTATATTAAAAACGAATTATGTGTAAAAGAGGTACACAGAATGTTTATCCATACATTGATTTTCCATTTCAACATTGTGTTACAAGATAAATGTGAATATGAACTAAAGTGTGTGGAGGATAACACTATAAAGATGTCATTAATCTCACAACTTAGACCTGATTTTCTCCCAAGCAACAGACTCTAAGAAAGAACTTCTACATGAGATTAGAAATCCTCATGTACATATCATACTGTTGCCATTGAAGCTTAATTTCCATGCAAATGTATATAAATAGTTGCAAGGTTCTGTACTTGAATGTTTATTCATACATTGATTTTCCATTTCAACAGTGAGTTACAAGATAAATGTGAATATGAACTAAAGTGAGGAGGGTAATACTATAAAGATGTCATTAGTCTCCCACAGTTAACACAACTTTGACTTGATTTTCTCCCAAGAAAGAGATTCTAAGAAACAAATCTCTACATGAGTTTAGACATCCTCATGGACATACCATACTCTTGCCATTGAAATGTAATTTCTATGCAAATGTATATAAATAGTTGCAAGGGTCTATGAATATTTCATAAAAGTGGCTCTGAAACAGCCTATTACTGTGGGTGCTATTCCCTGGTTAGATAAGTTGACAGATTTAGTTAGCAACTGGACTCATTCAGTTGGATCCAGTTAGTCTCTGGTTCAAGTTACCCAATTGCCTATAAATACCAGAGGAGGAGATCATTCGCATTTTCAAAATCCACGAGCAAGAGAGAGCAGCAGAGCACAGACAGCCATGGAGCACAGAGCCCAACATACCAGCAAGCAAAGTCAGATGGAGAAGAAGAATGTTGGCAAAAGTACCAAGAGGTAGACAAAATAATACCATAAATAAAGATTCCAAAAAGATTCCCTCTGTATGTCTATGTAAAAAGTCTGATTTCTAGGTATTTATTTTTCTTACCTCTAGAAATATGGATCCAAAGAATGTACAGCTCGATGCCTGGCATCGACTTTAAGGTGTAAGTCGATGCCAGGCATCGACTTAGGATTGCAAGTCGATGCCAAGCATCGACTTGCAGGTGCAAGTCGATGCCAGGCATCGACTTTTGGGACCAAGTCGATGCCTGGCATCGACTTTCAGGTGCAAGTCGATGCCTGGCATTGACTTGCAGCCTCAAGTCGATGCCGGGCATCGACTTGCACCGACAAGTCGATGCCTGGCATCGATTTTCACCTGAAAGTCGATGCCAGGCATTGACTTGGGCCCAGAAGTCGATGCCAAGCATCGACTTGTCGGCATCAACATGCACTGAAAAGTCGATGCCAGGCATCGACTTTAGGGTGCAAAGTCGCTGCTTGGCTTTGACTTTTGGGCCCAAGTCGATGCTTGGCATCGACTTTTGGGCCCAAGTCGATGCCAGGCATCGACTTTGTGGGCAAGTCGATGCCAGGCATCGACTTGGGCCCAAAAGTCGATGCCAAGCATCAAGTCGATGCCAGGCATCGACTTGAGGGTAAAAGTCGATGCCAGGCATCGACTTGGCCCAAAAGTCGATGCCAAGCATCGACTTGGGCCCAAAAGTCGATGCCAAGCATCGACTCTTGCACCCCCAAGTCGATGCCTGGCATCGACTTTCACCCTCAAGTTGATGTCGGGCATCGACTTGCACACAAAGTCGATGCCTGGCATCGACATTCACTTAAACATCGATGCCTGGCATCGACCTGAAGCTCAAAATCGATGCTTGGCATGGACTTGGGCCTTTGAAAACCACATCTACGTTTGATCTGATATTTCCAAGTGCCTTCAGGGATGCGGAGTACAAGGATGAAAGGCCCATCAAGAAGCTCAGAGTCACCATGGGCTCTGTTGACCAGCAACGTGACAAAGGCATTGGTCACCAAGCAAAACAAAAGAAAATTATTGCACCATTATCCTCTGAGAAGGCCAGCAACCCACTAGGAATATCCTCAGGTGGACAGAGTAGCATAAAAATTCCTGAGGAGGATCCAAATATGAGGGAAAGGTCTAGGGAGACGGAGGTCATGAAGACAGATCGTCCACTTCGGGACATGACAAATCTAGAGTGGTGCCTTCAGTACGTTGAAGAGAAGAATGTAGTCCTCCTTGTGTTCGCAGGGGCTTATGGCAGAGGAAAGATCACGACAACACAAGGTTTTCAATATGGCCTTGTTTACAAACTAGATTATGAAGATGAAGATTCTGACAACCTGCTTTTCTTGGTGGAGACATCGAAGGGATTAAGAAATGTCATATGCAAGATGGAATTCTTGTGCCCAGAGTGCTGTGTTCCAGAAGGGCTAGCTCAGATATGCAGAGACTCAGTGAATTTCATCAAAGACCTGATGCCATGGATCCAGGGCAATATCATGCCAGCACAACAGAAGAAGACGACCCCTGTAAAGGCAAGGGGTAAGCCGAGCGTGCAGAAAAAGCTTCAAAAGAAAAAGAAGAGAATTTCAGAAGAGGAGTCTTCTGACTCAAGCTCTAGCTCTGAGGATATAATTGTTGCACCTGGTGGAGAGCTTGCCTCGGGTGTTCTTGGTACTGAGCAGAACAAGATGAGGGAGGATATAGCTAAAAGAAAAATTGTGAAGAAGGGGCAGTTGTTCCACCTTCCAATCAATATCATCCACAGGCCACCTATAGATCCAGTCACAGGGAGGAGGCCCCTTGAGATCAGGGAGCCACACAATTTGCATGTGCAGAATCTTAAGAAGAAAATGAGAATAAATCCTCATGCTACTGTTGTGCCATTCCTTGTCATGGTGGATCCGAATGAGTGCAGCTCTGTGGAAGAGTTCAATGAGGGTTTATTTGAGGAGTATACTTATTATGTGATTGGAGGTTCACACTCTGCAGAGGCCCGTAGACAGCTAGTGAAGGAGCACCCTACCACTTTTTTCTTTAGGTATGCAGAGTGTAAGATATATGCTGGTCTTACAACTGAGGAAGCCAAGCTTCTTGCTTGGGATCACAACAATGACAATGACTACAGGCAAAAAATGTCCTCCATAGAGAGAATTCGGTTCTTCCACCATGAATATGAAGATTGTCTTGTTAAGGAAGCTGGAAGAATACATCCCAATCTACGAAAGCAATGCCTTATTGAGGTTGGAATTGCACTGGATGAGAGTACAAAGTCTGATGCCTTGAGGAAATATCATCCATGGTTTCAACTGGCATTCAGAACAGGTGAGATCTGGGATCTACAGGATAGAATTTTCACAATGTGGGAGAACAGGGAAGTCAAGGGCCAGAAGCAACGAAAAACGAGGCCAGACCCACAGGTTGATCTGAAGGGAAAGGGAAGGAAAGCTGACCTCTCAATTGAAGAGGCTCCCGAGGACATGAAGCTGACACCATGGAGGGCCCTTCAAGGAATCAAGGATGATACATTGATCATATCAACTTTGTCGAGGGTAATCTCCAAGGACTTAAGCCTGGAGGAGATGGTGACTGAGCTCAATAAGTATGTATGTTATTCTCAGATCCTTTTTCCCTCCTCCCATGTTTCTGTTCTCACCTAGTCTCTTTTTAATTTCTGTGACTGTAGTCATAAAGTTTACATGAAGATTCAAGAGGTCATGATGAAGAGGTTGGGTTGCTTTTCTTGGACAGAGGTCCAAAGAGACTATCCAACCACATCATCCTACAAAGCTTTATCAGAATATTTCATCCTTTTCCGTGATTGGGTAGGTTCTCTTTCTGAGGTTGTGCCTGGTTTGCCATTAGGTTAGATGCCTTGATTCACCAAACAAATTTAATGCCAGGCTTTTAGTACGAACTCGATGCCTGGCATCGACCTGCAGCCAAAAGTCGATGCCTGGCATCGACTTGGGGGCATAAGTCGATGCCCGGCATCAACCTGCAGCATAAGTCGATGCCTGGCATCGACCTCGTGGCATATGTCGATGCCAGGCATCGACTAATGTCCCAAAGTCGATGCCAGGCATCGACTTTCAGTAGAAAGTCGATGCCTGGCATCTACCCCCACATGAAATCGATGCCATTCATCGCTTCCTTATGTTCTGCTTGCTGTATTGAAGAGCTCATTTAGTTGTCTTTCCACTTTTTTCTGCAGAAACCAAAGAAAAGTAAGTATGCGGAGCTACTAGATGATTGCCCCCCTGCATTCCTGGCTCACATTCAAAGAGCAAGGCATGAGAAATCTAGGCTGAAAGCCAAAGAGATGGATTTTGATGATGAACCTGATCTTAATTGCTTCTCCAATCCCCTAGACCCCCTTAGGCCTGTATATTACAATGTATACTGTAGTGATGTAAATAATATTTGTTTTGTTGTGCCTAGAAAACATTTCTCCCTTCTCATAGCGGACATACCCTATGGATTTAGGATGTTGGGATCAGTTAATGATGATGAACCCTTCAAACATCCTCAGATTCGGAAGATGGTCACTGATTTTGCAGAGTTGACTATGTCTCCTCTTTGGAGGATAGTAATTTTCCATAGCAGAGACCAGTCCTTCTATGTTTCAACTGCTCTGAAGGCAAGATGTCATGCTGTGGAGTGCCTCACGTGGTAAGTAATCTTCTTTCTATCTCCGTGGCTTTAATGATGCTCTCTGTGACTCATAGTTCTTGTTTGCAGGGTGAAGACAAATGTAAATCACACTCCTTTGCATAGGTTTGTGAGCGCCACTGAATGCATTACAGTTGGCTATTATGATGAAGTAAGCAAAAGGAGAGTCAGGGAGCATTGCAATGAGAATGGGATCTCAAATGTGCTCATGTTCCCAGTCGTTACCAAGAAACTTCGTCATGTAGCTGGGGACATGACATTGGTTAACCCCTATCAGAAGCCACAAAAACTCATAATGAGATTGCTTCAGCTATTCTCCTGTGATGATGACTGGGTCCTAGACCTTTTTTCGGGCACAAGTAATTTCAATTTTCACAGTTTTCATTAGTCATGGTTGATTGGCACCTCTAAGTGGTTTTCTGCTGTTTCAGGAACGACTCTGGCTTGCTCCTTAAAGATGTTCAGGCACTGCATAGCTATGGAGAAGGATGATGCTCAAGTGAGCTTTATTAAAATGAGAATCAATGGGCTGAATGAATGCCCAGATGAAGACCAAGAGGTTGGAAGGAAGCACATTGCAGATACGGAGAGATTCCAACCAGCTT
>CM035410.1:188334910-188339910 GCA_020310875.1 Ceratopteris richardii | reverse complement strand
TCACTTTTCCTCACTCTCATATATATATATACATTTTGTTCTGAGATCCAAAACTCGTAATTCTGGAAGTTTCTACACTCTTTATTATAGTCGTGAATTTGTCCCTTCACTAAAGCTTGTTTTTCTGAATGCTTTGTTTCTTCTTCTCTTTGTCTTTATGTTTGTCTGTATGTCGAATTTGTGAGTGATTCTTCAAGAGCTCCCCTCAATCACTAATTTGCATCTCTGATCTTTCATATATTTTTCTTTTCTTTTATACCTTCCATTTCTTTGAACCTACTTGTCTTTACTCCATCCAAGCTCTTTGTCAGAATATCTGCTATCTGATCTTTTGTAGATGTGTATACTATTTCAATCTCTTTTTCCATTACCTTTTCCCTCAGACAATGCATGAACTGTGAAAGAACTCCCACTGCATAGCTGAGATCAGGTCTTGTTAGTGTAGCATAAATTAAGCTTCCCACTAACGACTGATACTTCCTCATATCTTTAAACTTTGCACCACCATATTTGCTGAGTTTATGATTTACTTCAAGCGGTGTTGAAGTTTCTCTGCAATTCTCCATGTTAAACTTCTTCAGTAAGTTTAGGAGATATCTTTCTTGTGAAACATATACACCATGTTCTGTATATGTTACTTCCATTCCAAGAAAGTATGATAACTTTCCTAGGTCACTGATCTTGAACTCTTTTTCAAGTAATATTTTTACCTCCTTGATTCCTTCATCTGAGGTTCCTGTTATTATTATGTCATCTACATAAATACAAATGTAGATCATACCTTCATCTCTTCTCTTAACGAGTAGGCTTGCATCTGCCTTTGAACTTTGGTATCCAAGGTCATTGAGATAGTTCACAAGTCTGTAATTCCAAGCTCTTGGAGCTTTCTTCAATCCATAGAGATCTCTTCTTAATCTGTAAACATGATATGGGTAACTAGAACTTACAAACCCTTCAGGTTGTTCCATGTAGACTTCATCTGATATATATCCATTTAGAAATGCATTCTTTATATCCAGCTGACTTAGCTTCCATCCTTTTGATGCTGCTACAGCAATCAATATCCTTATGGTTGACATCTTTGCCACCAGACTAAACATCTCATCATAATCTATGCCATGTGTCTGAGCATAGCGTTTGACCACCAGTCTAGCTTTGTATCTGGCTATCCTTGCATCTGCAAGTTTCTTAACTTTGTAAACCCATTTATTTCCAATCACTTTCTTACCATTTGGTTTTGGAACAAGATCCCAAGTCTCGTTTTCTTCCAATGCATTGAATTCCTCCTTCATTGCTTCTTCCCATTGTTTCTCCTTACTCTGTTTGACCTTCTTAGCTCATATTCTTCATGTGTATCTGAATACACATCTTCATCAAATCTTGGTCCATCTTTGTTTCTCATCCCTGATCCGATCCTGGACGTACTTGCCTACATATAATCTTCATCTCCATTTACCTGCATATGTGATTTATCTTTTTCAATTCTTCTCATCTCTTCTTTAAGTGTTTCAACACTATGCTCGTTATCTGTATACCAGCTTTTTCCTTCATCAAATGTCAGATCTCTGGAAACAATAAACTGTTTGGTTAGAGGACTCCATGGTCTATAACCCATCTATTTTCATCATATCTGATGAACACGTATTTTTCAGCTTTTGGTTCAAGCTTATGTCTCAGCTGTGATGGTACATAAGCATAAGCAACTGATCCAAACACTTTACAATGATCAAGTGTTGGTTTCTTGCCCCACCAAGCTTCATAAGGGGTCATCCCATTTAAAGCTGTACATGGTAATCTATTTACCAGATATGTTGCTGTATTTACAGCCTCAGCCCAAAGATAATTTGGACAATTCTTCTCCTTTAGCATTGCTCTTGCAAACTCAACTAGAGTTCGGTTTCTTCTTTCTACTACTCCATTTTGTTGTGGTGTATACCTGCAAGTTATTTCTCTTTTGATACCTGCATTCCATAGATAACCATTGAACTCTCGAGAAAAATATTATCCTCCTCCATCAGACCTTAGTCTTTTGAGTTTCTGTCCTGTAAGTCTTTCAGCATATGCATGAAAATGCCTGAAAGCTTCAAATACTTCTGACTTCTCTTTCAAAACATAAAGAGTTATCCATCTTGTTGCATCATCAATAAAAAGAACGTAATACCTTGATCCGCTGATAGATCCTTCTTGTGTCGGTCCCCATACATCTGTATGTATGAGGTCTAACACATCATCGTGTTTGTACCCTTTCTTCTGAAATGGTAAGCTCTGGGCTTTTTCCATCTGACAGGCTTCGCACTTGTGAATCATATGTTGATTCTTCATATTTGGTAATCCTCTCACGGATTGTTTCTCCACCATAGTTTTGATTCTTGTTTCATTAAAATATCCTAACCTCTTATGCCAGAGGTCTAACTCTGTAAATACCTCATCACCATGTGTGATCAAGGCTTGACCAACATTCCCTTGTACTTTAAGAGTAAAAAGTCTACCTTCCTTTTTACCATGGACAATTTGATTGTATCCATTCTCTGGATCTTCAACAAATACTCCTTCATTTGTAAATCTGACTTGAAAACCTTTGTCTACTATCTCTCCCACACTAATCAGATTCTTCGGGATTGTTGGAATATACAAAACATTTGTTAGTAGGTCAGCTCCATTCTTACACTTTACTTCTCCAATTGACCTTACATTATGTTTTGTGTTATCACCTGTTTGTACTGTATGATTTGAAATACCTCCTTCAAGTTCTGATAACAATTCTATATTTCCTGACAAATGATTTGAACAACCAGAGTCAATATAGAATACCTTGAGGTCTTCATTCTCTGACATACTTATCGAGTTCATCATCAACGTTGTATGACTGTCATTCTGCGTATCATTCGCATAGTTGTAGTAGGTAGTGTTGTGAGACTGATTCTGTCACCAACTTCTTATTCCACCTCTACCATATCCGTCTCTTTGGCTTTGTCTTCCTCTTTGATATCTTCCGCTTCTGCCTCTATTGTTGTTGTTCTGATTCTGACTTGATCCTTGAGAATTATGCTAGCAATCATGAGCTAAATGATTGCTTAATCCACAGATCCAACAAGTCTTCTTGTTGATAGTCTGATTACCTCTTCCTTTACCTCTACTTTTACTTCTTACGTTACCTCTTCATCTTGCATAATTTGCTTGAGTAGACATCTCTTCTTCATCTTTTTCTTTACCTTTATCACCTTTCTTCTTATTCTTTGCATACATAGCCAAACTATGTCCTTTATCACCATCTGTCTTTAAATCTTGCTCAAACGTTAGCATTAGTCCAAGCAACTGATTTAAATCTGATACAAAATGATTTAAAGAAAGTTCAGTTGAAAGTACGAAAGGTTTCCACCTTTCATCTCCTCTCAGTCCTGCAAGCACTTGTGCTACACTCCATATGTCTTCTGCTTTCTCCAGACCTCTAATGTGCGGTAGTAGATGATCTGTAATGGTATTGTAGATGTAAGCTCTTGCCGTTGCATCTTTCTTCTGCCATAGCTTCAAGGCTTCTAACTCTTCTTTCTTTGATTGACTGTCGTCTTCGAAAGTCGGCTTCTTTTCTTCTCCTGTCACATATATCATTAAGTCCTTACTCATAAGTAAGGCTTCCATGCGCATTACCCATGCGGGATAATTATCTCTGTCTAATTTGTCAATAGAGATATGATCTGCCATAATCTTCTTGTTTCTGTTACTTTCGGTGAGTGTAATGTTAAAAGGTTTTACCTTTTACAAACATTTCCCTTGAGAATCACTTTGGAACATTTCTTGACGCCGTTTGTTGTTGATCATCTCAGCTTTCACCTTTCTTGTGAAAGTTCTTCGAATTCTCTTGTATCTTCACTTTCATTTACTCTTGAGAACCTTCTCTTCTGTTCAGAACCTTCAACTCTGATACCACTTGCTGAGGTTATGTGATATCGCGACAAAAGCTTGTTTACTAACAAGACTGCGGAAAATTGTGACGCCTCAACTAGAACTAAGTTAGAGTGATATTAGAACACCTCTATAATCATCAGTAGCTTAGCAAACTTCCTGAAACTGAAAACTTTACAACTGTGTTTTAAATTCACCGAAATATCACCGGAACTTCACCGGACTGTTACCGGACTGTCACCGTAATCTTACCGTAATTGCCCCAGAATCTTACCGGAATTGCACCGGAATCTTACCAAAATCAACTGCAATTATGTTTGTAGTTACTTCAAACGTTTGTAATTGAAGTAAGGAAGTAATACCTGAGCTTCCTTCAGTAAATGAACTCTATCTGAAGTTTGAGAAAAGCTTCACCAGTTCTGGATGTCTTTACATTCAGACACAGTAATGTGCGTACTTGTCCCGTTTTACAGAAGTCTTTTGATCAACTTATAGTTGAGACTACTGGCTTAAAGATGAGCTATCTCTCATCAAAAACTTTACACTATGTTGCAAGATCTTACTTGTAGATGTACCGGAAGACATTTACTGAGAAAACTGTAACTGTTAACTAACTTTCACAGTAAGATGAAATTACTCAGATTTCTTCACATACAAAGAATGCGCTCAAACTTCCACATGAACATGTGTTTTCTATTAGAGAAGATGTGTAAGAAATAGTTGGCCTCACTTTGCTCATAGCTATGGAAAACTCTCCTACTCTGAGTAGTTATTCCTTACCATCTCTCTCAGATGAATACCTCACAGTTCAGGTTCTATTATTCATCTCTACATGCAATCTCTGGCGTCTTCTATATCACTATTCTATTCCGGTTCTAGTCGCACTCTCTCTACCTTCTTCACTTTTCCTCACTCTCATATATATATACATTTTGTTCCGAGATTCAAAACTCGTAATTTTGGAAGTTTCTACACTGTATATTAAAGTCATGAATTTGTCCCTTCACTAAAGCTTGTTTTTCTGAATGCTTTGTTTCTGCTTCTCTTTGTCTTTATGTTTGTCTGTATGTCAAATTTATGAGTGATTCTTCAACATC
>CM035410.1:188322410-188324910 GCA_020310875.1 Ceratopteris richardii | reverse complement strand
CTGAGGTTCCTGTTATTATTATGTCATCTACATAAATACAAATGTAGATCATACCTTCATCTCTTCTCTTAACGAGTAGGCTTGCATCTGCCTTTGAACTTTGGTATCCAAGGTCATTGAGATAGTTCACAAGTCTGTAATTCCAAGCTCTTGGAGCTTTCTTCAATCCATAGAGATCTCTTCTTAATCTGTAAACATGATCTGGGTAACTAGAACTTACAAACCCTTCAGGTTGTTCCATGTAGACTTCATCTGATATATATCCATTTAGAAATGCATTCTTTATATCCAGCTGACTTAGCTTCCATCCTTTTGATGCTGCTACAGCAATCAATATCCTTATGGTTGACATCTTTGCCACCAGACTAAACATCTCATCATAATCTATGCCATGTGTCTGAGCATAGCGTTTGACCACCAGTCTAGCTTTGTATCTGGCTATCCTTGCATCTGCAAGTTTCTTAACTTTGTAAACCCATTTATTTCCAATCACTTTCTTACCATTTGGTTTTGGAACAAGATCCCAAGTCTCGTTTTCTTCCAATGCATTGAATTCCTCCTTCATTGCTTCTTCCCATTGTTTCTCCTTACTCTGTTTGACCTTCTTAGCTCATATTCTTCATGTGTATCTGAATACACATCTTCATCAAATCTTGGTCCATCTTTGTTTCTCATCCCTGATCCGATCCTGGACGTACTTGCCTACATATAATCTTCATCTCCATTTACCTGCATATGTGATTTATCTTTTTCAATTCTTCTCATCTCTTCTTTAAGTGTTTCAACACTATGCTCGTTATCTGTATACCAGCTTTTTCCTTCATCAAATGTCAGATCTCTGGAAACAATAAACTGTTTGGTTAGAGGACTCCATGGTCTATAACCCATCTATTTTCATCATATCTGATGAACACGTATTTTTCAGCTTTTGGTTCAAGCTTATGTCTCAGCTGTGATGGTACATAAGCATAAGCAACTGATCCAAACACTTTACAATGATCAAGTGTTGGTTTCTTGCCCCACCAAGCTTCATAAGGGGTCATCCCATTTAAAGCTGTACATGGTAATCTATTTACCAGATATGTTGCTGTATTTACAGCCTCAGCCCAAAGATAATTTGGACAATTCTTCTCCTTTAGCATTGCTCTTGCAAACTCAACTAGAGTTCGGTTTCTTCTTTCTACTACTCCATTTTGTTGTGGTGTATACCTGCAAGTTATTTCTCTTTTGATACCTGCATTCCATAGATAACCATTGAACTCTCGAGAAAAATATTATCCTCCTCCATCAGACCTTAGTCTTTTGAGTTTCTGTCCTGTAAGTCTTTCAGCATATGCATGAAAATGCCTGAAAGCTTCAAATACTTCTGACTTCTCTTTCAAAACATAAAGAGTTATCCATCTTGTTGCATCATCAATAAAAAGAACGTAATACCTTGATCCGCTGATAGATCCTTCTTGTGTCGGTCCCCATACATCTGTATGTATGAGGTCTAACACATCATCGTGTTTGTACCCTTTCTTCTGAAATGGTAAGCTCTGGGCTTTTTCCATCTGACAGGCTTCGCACTTGTGAATCATATGTTGATTCTTCATATTTGGTAATCCTCTCACGGATTGTTTCTCCACCATAGTTTTGATTCTTGTTTCATTAAAATATCCTAACCTCTTATGCCAGAGGTCTAACTCTGTAAATACCTCATCACCATGTGTGATCAAGGCTTGACCAACATTCCCTTGTACTTTAAGAGTAAAAAGTCTACCTTCCTTTTTACCATGGACAATTTGATTGTATCCATTCTCTGGATCTTCAACAAATACTCCTTCATTTGTAAATCTGACTTGAAAACCTTTGTCTACTATCTCTCCCACACTAATCAGATTCTTCGGGATTGTTGGAATATACAAAACATTTGTTAGTAGGTCAGCTCCATTCTTACACTTTACTTCTCCAATTGACCTTACATTATGTTTTGTGTTATCACCTGTTTGTACTGTATGATTTGAAATACCTCCTTCAAGTTCTGATAACAATTCTATATTTCCTGACAAATGATTTGAACAACCAGAGTCAATATAGAATACCTTGAGGTCTTCATTCTCTGACATACTTATCGAGTTCATCATCAACGTTGTATGACTGTCATTCTGCGTATCATTCGCATAGTTGTAGTAGGTAGTGTTGTGAGACTGATTTTGTCACCAACTTCTTATTCCACCTCTACCATATCCGTCTCTTTGGCTTTGTCTTCCTCTTTGATATCTTCCGCTTCTGCCTCTATTGTTGTTGTTCTGATTCTGACTTGATCCTTGAGAATTATGCTAGCAATCATGAGCCAAATGATTGCTTAATCCACAGATCCAACAAGTCTTCTTGTTGATAGTCTGATTACCTCTTCCTTTACCTCTACTTTTACTTCTTACGTTACCTCTTCATCTTGCATAATTTGCTTGAGTAGACATCTCTTCTTCATCTTTTTCTTTACCTTTATCACCTTTCT
>CM035410.1:188294910-188304910 GCA_020310875.1 Ceratopteris richardii | reverse complement strand
CAAGAGAATTGATAAAGGAGAAAAGACAGGCAGACTTTTTACTTTTGAGCTAGAAGACACAAAGAACATTGCACTCTACAGTTATAAAGATCAAACACTTTCAGAGCTTGAGATTTGGCATAAAAGATTAGGGCATGTAGGAGAAAGAACCTTGAAAGAGATATGCAGGGATCAATGTGTAATTGGAATACCCAATATTTCCAAACAACACATGATATATAAATGTGGTGCTTGTTAGTTTGGGAAGTCTCACAGGTTACCCTTCTCAAGGAAAGGCTACATGCATGAGGACTACGTAGAACTTGTCCATACAGATGTATGGGGACCAAGCAAAGACCCCTCAATCTCAGGATCAAGGTACTATGTATCTTTTTATTGATGATTATAGTAGATGGACTGTATTGTACTTTATGAAGCACAAAGATGAAGTGTTCAACTATTTTAAAAAGTATCTTGCACTTGTTGAGAATCAGACAGGGAAGAATCTAAAGAGGCTAAGGTCAGATGGAGGAGGTGAGTACTTCTCCAATGAGTTTGAAGCATTCTTGCAGGACAGAGGAATCAAGAGAGAAATCACCACAAGGTATACTCTTGAACAGAATGGGGTAGCTGAGAGAGGAAATAGGTTGATTGTTGAAACAGCTAGGTCAGTGTTAAATGAAAAGAAATTACCTAACTACCTATGGTCAGAGAGTGTTTCTACTACCACTTATCTTATCAACAGGTTACCATCTAGGTCCCTTGATGGGATGAATCCTTATGAAGCATGGCATGGGAAGAGACCCTCACTTGATCATTGCAGGATATTTGGATGTGTAGCATATGTACACATTCCTTCTCAGATAAGAGATAAGCTAGACCCTAAGGCTGAGAAGTGCATCTTTATTGGATATGATTTAAATCAGAAAGGGTATAGGTTTTACAACCCTTCCAATAAGGGATTCATGGTCAGTAGAGATGTTGTCTTTGATGAAAATGATTCTTGGTATGAGAATGAATGCAAGAAGTTCAAACTACCCTATGACTGGGAGGAGGAGTTTCCAAGTCTTGCTTAGGAGGAACCTACTCAGAATGAAGACTCAAATTTAGATGATGAAGATATTATCAATCTTGAAGAGTTCAAGGCATGGAAGTCTAAGGGCAAAGTCAAGATGAAGAAGCTAGAAGACATACCTGAATCTTCAAATCAATCAATCAGAAGATCACAAAGGGAGAGCACAAAACCTATCAGATATGGGTATGATACATCTCTTGTTACGAAACACTCTGTTTATCTTGCCAAAGACTTGTCAATTGAAGGACCAGGATCATATGAAGAAGCAAAGACCAAGACAAAGTGGAAAGAAGCTATGGATGAGGAGATCGAAGCACTCAAAGAAAGTGACACATGGGAACTAGTACCAACAAAAAAATCCGTGAAGGTAATTAGATACAGATGGATCTATAAAATCAAAAGAAATTCTGATGGGTCAATAAGCAGGTACAAAGCTAGATTGGTGGCCAAGGGTTTTGCACAAACTCAAGGCATTGACTATGAAGAAACATTCTCACCTGTGGCCAAGATGCCAACCATCAGGGTGTTGGGTGTGGCTGCATCTAAAAATTAGAACATGTATCAATTGGATGTAAAAAATGCTTTCTTGAATGGATGGATTTTAGAGGAGGTATATACGTCACAATTTCCTGGCTATGAGGATCCAAATAAGGTAACATATGTGTGCAAATTGAATAAAGCTCTTTATGGATTGAAGTAGGCACCTAGGGCATGGAATCACAGGTTGACTACATACCTTTAGGACCAAGGTTTTGTCATGAGCAAGACAGACACTTCTCTATTCATCAAGAGAAGTAATTCAGAGGTAATATACCTATGTGTATATGTTCATGATATCATACTTACAGGTAATGATGTCAATGGAATCAGACAAATCAAGAACCAGATAATGAAGGAGTTCAAGATGAGTGATGTTGGTTTACTCAAGTATTTTCTTGGACTTGAGTTAGTCTATACTAACTCTGGAATCTACATTACTCAGAGAAAGTACATACAATATATGTTGAAGAAGTTTCATTTGCAAGATGCCAAAGTTACAAGTACTCCAATGGAGGTAAACCTAAAACTAAGTGCCCATGAAAGTGATGAAATTGATGACATTACAGGTTATCAAAGCATGGTGGGTAGCCTGAACTATGCTACCTTAACAAGGATAGATATTGCTTATGGATTTAGTGTGCTAAGTCAGTTTATGCACAAGCCTAGAGCACCTCACTTGGAGGCTGCCAAAAGGATATTAAAGTACCTCAAGGGTACACAACATCATGGTTTGTATTTCCCTTACACTTCAGACTTGGATATTAAGATCTATTCAGATGCTGATTGGGCAGGATGCAAGGATGATAGGAAGAGCACTTCTAGATACATTTCATTTGCAGGTGATAAACCAATATTATGGTCTTCAAAGATGCAACCTACTGTTGCTTTATCTTCTATAGAGGCAGAGTATAGAGGATTGGCAAATGCCACTTAAGAAGCCATATGGATCAAGTTATTGTATACAGAGTTGGGTTTATATACTAGTTCACCATTGATCTTTGGACACAATACAAGCTCACTTCACCTTGCAGCTAATCCTATCTATCATGCTAGGACCAAGCATATAGAGGTCCATTACCATTATGTGTGAGAGAAGTTATTAAGCAAGGACATTCAACTAACATATGTATCAACCAACATGCACTGTGCAGATTTGTTAACTAAAGCATTGGATGGAACCAAACTTTGCATGTTCAAATCAATGATTGGATTGCAAGATATACATGAAGATTGAAGAATGAAGACCAAGCCAAAATGTTTGGCTTGAGGGGGGGTTGTTGGTGCAAGTCACAAGCCTACACATTTGGCTTGTAATTCATACACATATGGAGAATCATAGGAACCAATGCTAGTGGTTAATTACCACTTTACTCTCTTGTAAAAGTCACATTTGACTTGGAATCTGTATAAACACCTACCAAAAGGAACTTGTGGAAAAGTTAGCTTTGATTGATGGAATACCTCGTAGGATGTAGGAGCATGATTATACAGAGCCAAAAATTTGAATTCAAATTCAAACTTTGGACTCAACTACTATAAAAGTGATCATCAAAAAGTCACAGGTAGAAGAGTCACTTTTCGAGCTTCTCATTATCAATTCGGAGTGTGTGTGAGGTCTATACTCTAGCCCACACATATATACATCATTAGGCAATGATCTTCATGCCTATGACATTGTATATAAGTGTTCATTAATACATATATCTACATTGTTCATTTTTGAGTTCTTTGTCATAGTGTGATAGATAGATAGATAGATAGATAGATAGATAGATAGATAGCCTTAGATAGATAGATAGTTAGATAGATAGAGAGATAGAGAGATAGAGAGATAGAGAGATAGATAGATAGATAGATAGATAGATAGATAGATAGATGGATAGATGGATAGATGGATAGATGGATAGATAGATAGATTGATAGATAGATTGATTGATTGATAGATAGATAGATAGATATATAGATAGATAGATAGATAGATAGATAGATAGATAGATAGATAGATAGATAGATAGATAGATAGATAGATAGTAGACAGATAGAGAGATAGACAGATAGAGAGATAGATAGATAGATAGATAGATAGGTAGATAGATAGATAGATAGATAGATAGATAGATAGATAGATAGATAGATAGATAGATAGATATATAGATAGATAGATAGATCGATAGATAGATAGATAGATAGATAGATAGATAGATAGATAGATAGATAGATAGATAGACAAATAGATAGATAGACAGATAGAAAGATGGATGGATGTATAGATGGATAGATGGATAGATAGATAGATAGATAGATAGATAGATAGATAGATAGATAGATAGACAAATAGATAGATAGACAGATAGAAAGATAGACAAATAGAGAGATAGAGAGATAGACAGATAGACAGATAGACATATAGATAGATAGACAGACCGATATATAGATAGATATTACTGAGCAAAAGATACAGCAGGTGTCAAGTCAAAAATAGAAGGTTTTCTTGAAAGCTTGAAGTTCAAAGTTATCTGTTTTTGTTCAACTCTTGCATACATCATTTCCAAATTATATAGGCCATTTTATGGTGTCATTGGAAAGCTAACAAGGTCTACTTATCAACTCTGAAGGATCAAAGGGCTGGTACAAAGCAAGATTTGGCAGTACCTACTCATTCTTCTGAAGTATCCATCCATCATTCCCAACACAAAATGGTTCTCCAAACTTCAAGTAATCATTGGTTAAATCTTCGTTTATTATCTTAGACTTGGAGCTTGAAAATACTGCTGCTACACCCGCTCACTCTGCAAACTTCATAAGTAGCGGTGTTGGCGCGAAAGTGACGGTCAGTGGATCAGACCAACCGCCAAAAAAAATACGGCACACACCGGGTGCTTGGAGGAAGCTCAGGTGCGAAGAGACTCCAGAGAGAAATTGAAAAGCAACTAGAATATTAGTTGCTAATTGCAAAATAACTCATCATATCCTTAAGTGCTTTGGAAACAAATGTCCCATCACACAAGTTGATAGACTTTACAATATGTCTTGACCATAGCAAATCAATGGGGTTTTTTTTTTCTTAACCACTATGAAATCGTGTGATGATTGCTTGCCAAGATAATATCTTGGAACTGTTGCAATACGATCAGAAATGGAAGCTTACTTCAAACATGTATGGAAGCAAAAATTACTCCTTACTCATTCACTCTATGTCCTAAAAGAGAGCGAAACAATTGATCATGGCGATTTTATTTAACAAAAATCATCATATGTAAAAGGAACAATCATTGATCTTTTAGTATTCCATCCAATTGCAATGCATAGAATAACGCAGAAGTTGAAATTCGTACAAAAAATGAGGAAAAACTTTTGATTTAGAATTTTGTACGTTTAAAAGCGACACATATTAACTTTTACTTTTATAACTTCTTACCTATATCGTCATCCTCACACCCTCATTATTGGAAGCGAGAAACAGCACTCAACAGAATGTTATACGGTGTTGTAAGCACTGGAGCCAAATAATCAGCCTCAACAGAACGTTAACGCAAGATTTACCCGATTGAATCTATTGCAGCCGTTTTAGAGATGTGCGAAAGAATAGTCATAAAGCGTTAGCTATCAGCAAATCCAGGCAACAGTTAAGGTCACGAAGATGTTGAACATGATTCTCAGATTCAATGATGCAGGTGTTAAATATTGTCAAAAACTTATCTCAGATAGTTGAGGAATTGCAGGCGAATACATCGGTGATGCATTAGATTCTCCACACGGATCGAGGACAAACATGAAACAAATCCTTCCACAAGAGACCAGCAAAAATCCTTCGCGCAAAACTTGCTGAAAAATCCTTTGCACACATACAAATTAAACTAAGGCAGATACAATAACGACTGCATCTAGATCCGAAAAACCGTTGCTCGAGCATTCCTGTACATGATAGAGCGAGTTTTCGAGATATTCGTATATTCAAGGTTTAAGAGCGAGTTTCTAGAGTCTGTAAAAGTTACAGAGCGACAGAAAATACATGGTGATTCACCTTCGCCTAAAAGATAGGTCAAAATTAGCTCCGCTTACTTGTTTGGCTTTGCCACAAAACAAATCTTTCTGATTGCAAGATCACGTTTGGCTTCGGGTGCAGCAGGAACGAACTCTGCAAACAACCAATCCACGCACCCTCCATTCCTTCATAGCTTCATAGTCCACAAGAGAAAAGCGCTACCGGTCGAAGATTGGAAGTCCCCCCCTCCCCAACAGACCCCTCCTGTGCGTGAGATCTCTTCTGACAGTTGATATAAGCGCCCTTCGTCTTCTCAGAGATTGAAGATTCTTTCCGACTAATCTGTCAAGCTCAGTGTCCTTCGTCAAAATACATGCCCTCCTCAGATTTTGCGTGAGTATCTCTCTAGCGATCGTGCTCCTTCAGATCATATGTGTGTTCATCAGCAAAATTGTGCACCTCTTCCTCCCGCGTGCATGTTCCTTTCGATCAGACTCACCTTTGAACAATAACCATCCTGATGCCTTGATGTCTGCTCAGTCATTCCTTTTGTTTTGTGCATTCCCCTATCTCCTTCTTTTTTGCTCATTTTACACAACAACCATCCTTGTTGTTACCTTTGAGCCACTTATTAAATCTCCTCAAGTATGGCTTTCCGTAACATGAAGTGGAGGAAACATAAAAATGGGATTCGTACATTTAGAACTGCCAATGGCTCTGTCTATTCTAAAAGCTGGATTATGAATGTGATGCATGATTACTTGGGCCAATGGGAATTTGTATATAGGAGATTGGAAAAATGGCACAATGAATTGTAAATGTAATCTCGCATGGAGGAATAGTGACTTTTGGAAGGATATTGGTGCGATGGAAAAGAACATAGAGATGGCATATACACATGGGCAGATACTAGATGTTATGTTGGAACTTGGAGTAAGGTTCTGAAATATGGAAAAGGAACATTTGATCCAACTCGGACAAAGCCATCTCTACACATTAGACTTTTGTATGGTTTTACTATGAATAATGATGATAATATTGTTTCTATTGGACTTTGTTTTGATTTGAAGGAAGAGTAGAGATGAGAATCTCTACGACAGCGCCACCTCCGTTGGGGTATCTCTTTGATCGAACATGCTCTCTGCTTAAATACATGACAGATGCCCAAAATCACCCTCAACTCCATGGAAGTCATTACTCCATGCCAATCTAATTAAGAATTCTCCAAATCGGCCTCACAATATCTTCGTTGAACATCTCCTTCAATAGAAAAAAAAATCCAGTGTTGTTCCTTCTTAATCTATTGATTGTGCTCTTCACAATGTTTTTTTTTTTGGAAAACACATTATACGACAAGTCTTCGCATGATAATCTTAAAAACTGGTAGCTACCCACTACAATCTATCGCATCAGTCCTTCTATGATACTCTATGAGGAGATTACATTCCCCTTCTCTATTCTCCCACACGTGAAACTCACAAAATGAAATTGATATTTTGTTCACAGTAATCCATTCCAAAGAACTGTGTCAGAACCTCTATTTCGTCCTTCTTGAAAATAGGTGAATTCTTTTCGAAAGCGTTAGAAATAGAAGAGGCAAAGATTCAAAACATGCAAGAGCTTAATGAAGTGGAAGCACTTGCACAACAGCAAATAAAGTGTTCAGTTCCTCTAAGCCTCTTTAATCTATTATGTCAGTTTGTCCTCAAGATTTTCTACTGTACTACCTCCCTCGCTTCCCTATGTGAATGACCCTTGACAAGCTTGTGCTCCTGGCATAAAAAACAAGAGAAAAAACAAAAAACCCTACTGCCTAACGGTCTCTCACTGGTGTTTAACTTCAGGCCTTTGCAACACTCTAGGAGCAAGAAAGGGGATCATCTTAAACGAGAGAGCCCCTTCCTCTCCATGTCGTTGCCTGCTCCTCGTCAAAAACTGAGAAGAGCCCCCCCCCACCTTTTCTGCTTGTGCTCCTTCTCGATGAACGGTCTCCCTTCCATGCTGATGGGTGCGTGTGTGTCCAGCATGCAAACACACAAAAGGACTTCCTTCAGCTCTCCCTTCTTACGAGAAAATGAGGATTGATAGCCCTAACCTGAGCTCTCCAACACCCTTTATCACTCCAGCACTCCCAAGCAGTCACAACAATGGACAAAAAAACTCTCTTTGACACCTACACAGAGCACACAAAAAGAAGGAACAATGGCTGCCGTCGATGGTTAGAGCAGCCCCCGAATTCGATCTTTCCCCTAGAAGAAGAAGACTCCCCTTCAGCCTTCAAAACCCCCAAAAACTTCCGCTCTCCCGTTCCAAATACTTTTCCTCTCTCGCTAGAGGCCGAACAGAAGCGGACCCAACCAAAGAAGAGATAGTCGCTCCCTTGCGTCTATGCCAAACTCTAAATCGTAGACTTCTCAGACACCTCGAGAAATTTTCCAGAATTGCACTCCTCTACTCACGCTCACCCCCGAGAACGACCTAGTTATTGCCCCTTCAAGCTGAGCGCACAGAACACTCCTTCCTCATGGTACCTGCACACACATCCCACAGAGAGTGAAAACTGACAAGGACCTCTGCTTTTATGGAATTCTCTTCTTTTCTTTCCAAAAGCGCCTAGCAAACCAACATCGAGCCCCTCCCACTCCTTTGTATCGTGCGAGTAAATTCGAATCCCTCATCTATTGTTGCCCTTCATGGGTTGTACATCTCCCTTTTTCTCTATGTACCCCTGTGCTAAGAGGAATTAGTCCCGTTCTACACCACTTCCATCTCCTTTAAGTCTCTTGCACATTAATAAAAACAAAACAGTCACGCATAAATCCAAGCAAGATCGGACAATACCCAGGTCAACAGATAGATAGATAGATAGATAGATAGATAGATAGATAGATAGATAGATAGATAGATAGATAGATAGATAGATAGATAAATAGATAGATAGATAGATAGAGAGATAGAGCGATAGAGAGATAGATAGATAGATAGGTAGATAGAAAGATAGATAGGTAGATAGATAGATTGATAGATAGATAGATAGGTAGATAGAAAGATAATTAGGTAGATAGATAGATAGATAGATTGATAGATAGATAAATAGATAGATAGATAGATAGATAGATAGATAGATAGATAGATAGATGCATAGAACCCAAAGCAGAGAAGTATGTGTTTATTGGGTATGATGATAGACAGATGGGTTACAGGTTGTGGAGTCCATCCACAAAGGAATTTCTTGTTACCAAAGATGTTACATTTGATGAGCAAAGCACATGGTATACAGGGTTAACAAATGATTATGCAAATGACAAAGAAATACAAAGGAAAGGGAAGGTAAAAGTAAATGTGTATGAAGAAGATATTGATGATGTTGACTATAAAAGTAAATTGCAGGATAATGTAGAAGATGGGCCAAGATTTGATCCAGAATCAAATGTGGCTGAGACTTCAAGAAGTGCAGAGGTCAGAAGATCCTCAAGAGAAAGGAAAGAGCCTATCAGGTATAGTTATGACACATCTTTCTTAACAACAAAAGATTATGCTTACATTATGAAAACAGAAGAGGATCCAATCACATATGAAGAAGCTAAAGGTAAACAGAATTGGGAGAAGGCAATGCAAGAAGATTATGATGCTCTACTTGAAAATCAAACATGGGAATTGGTGCCAAGACCAAAGAATTAGAAAGTCATTGGATGTAAGCGGGTGTATAAAACAAAGAGATTTGCAGATGGTAAGGTGTCTAGATACAAGGCTAGACTAGTGGTCAAAGGTTATGCCCAAAATTATGGGATAGATTATGATGAAACCTTTAGTCCTGTTGCTAAGATGTCTACAATTAGATCATTAATTGCTATTGCAGCTTGTAAAGGATGGAAGTTGTCACAATTAGATGTGAAGAATGCATTTTTGAATGGATACATTGCAGATGAAGTATACATGGAGCAACCAGAAGGCTTTATGGATTCAATTGGATCAGATTATGTGTGTAAGCTCAAGAGAGCTTTGTATGGGTTGAAGCAAGCTCCAAGAGCATGGAATTACAGGCTTGTTAAGTTCTTGAATGAATGTGGATTTCAAGTATCAAAGGCAGATAGTAGCTTGCTAGTGAAGGCAAGTGAAAATGGATACATATACATGTGTATTTATGTTTATGATATTATTGTCACAGGTATAGATGCTCAAGGAATCAGTGATCTTAAGAAACAAATAGAGAAGGAGTTTAAGATAAGTGATTTGGGAAACTTATCTTATTTCTTAGGAATGTAGATTGTGTATACTCAACATGGAGTATATGTTACACAAGGGAGGTACTTGAAGAATCTTTTGGTCAAATTTAACATGGAGGATTACAAGCCTTCAAGCACACCATTGAAGGTAAATCATAAGTTGAGCAGGAATGGAGGTGAAGAATTCAATGACAT
>CM035410.1:188217410-188284910 GCA_020310875.1 Ceratopteris richardii | reverse complement strand
AGATAGATAGATAGATAGATAGATAGATAGATAGATAGATAGATAGATAGATAGATAGATAGATAGATAGATCGATCGATAGATCGATAGATAGAAATATAGATAGGTAGATGGATAGATAGAAATATAGATAGATAGATAGATAGATAGATAGATAGATAGATAGATAGATAGATAGATAGATAGATAGATAGATGGACATATAGATAGATATATCGATAGATAGACCGATAGATAGATAGATCGATAGATAGATAGATAGATAGATAGATAGATAGATAGATAGATAGATAGATAGATAGATAGATAGATAGATAGATAGATAGATAGATAGATAGATAGATAGATAGATTGATAGATAGATAGATAGATAGATAGATAGATAGATACATATATAGATAGATAGATAGATAGATAGATAAATAGATAGATAGATAGATACATAGATAGATAGAGAGAGAGAGAGATAGGTAGATAGATAGATAGATAGATAGATAGATAGAAAGATAGATAAATAGATAGATAGATAGATAGACAGATAGATAGATAGAAAAATAGATAGGTAGATAGATACATAGATAGATAGATAGATAGATAGATAGATAGATAGATAGATAGATAGATAGATAGATAGTTAGATAGATAAATAGATGGACAGATAGATAGATAGATAGATAGATAGATAGACAGACAGATAGATAGATAGATAGATAGATAGATAGATAGATAGATAGATAGATAGATAGATAGATAGATAGATAGATAGATAGATAGATAGATAGATAGATAGATAGATAGATAGATAGATAGATAGATAGATAGATATATAGATAGATAGATAGATAGTTAGATAGATAGATAGAGAGATAGATAGATAGATAGATAGATAGATAGATAGGTAGGTAAATAGAGACATAGATTGATAGATAGATAGATAGATACATAGACAGATAGATAAATAGATATATAGATAGATAGATAGATAGATAGATAGATAGATAGATAGATAGATAGATAGATAGATAGATAGATAGATAGATAGATAGATAGATAGATAGATAGATAGATAGATAGATAGATAGATAGATAGATAGATAGATAGATAGATAGATAGATATATAGATAGGTAGGTAAATAGAGACATAGATTGATAGATAGATAGATAGATACATAGATAGATAGATAGATACATAGATAGATAGATAGATAGATAGATTGTTAGCAGCAGACAAGGGAGTCAATGACGATCTGGCAAGTAGGCCAATAATTTTCTTCATGAAGAAGCAAGTACGAGCATTCACGCAGATCTAGCACTAAGGCAACCTTTTAATTTTTCAAATCCTTACACAAATTAACAGTGATTCTCATCACTAACAACCCCTATAAATACCATGTTCACCTTTTTGTAGCTCCATTTTGTGCAAGCCGAGGAGTCCTCGAGCTTGAGGAGCCTTAGAAGTAGTTGCTTACCAATTTTCGTATTTTTTAGATCTCGTTTGAGCCCTCAAATAAGCCCTGGAACCTAATTTTTAACTAGGCCGGACACTAGGTCTGGACAGGGCCAAAGCTAGTCAAAAACTATAAAAGGAGCTAGAGAGCTCATTTTTGAGGTTAGATTGTAATTGAAACAAACTTGTAAGAGCTCATTGAAAGTAATCTAAGAACTCCATTGTTCCTCACTCTTTGTCTTGCCTTGTGTGCGCGTGTGTGTGTATGTGTGTACATGTTGGTGTGCTTCTCACTCACGCACTTGTGCTTCCACTTGCTCGAGGTCTTCATACCATCCTCATGTCTTCCCGGATTGACATTAAAGGAGGTGCTACTCATCACTGAGCTACACCAAATTTTGGCGCCGTTGCCGGGGATCGAACTTTGAGGACGAGCGTGTGATGGTAAGACGTAGAGTTGACGCGTTGGAGTTGTAGGTATTTTCTTCACTTTCATCTATTTTCTTGTTTTTTTTCACCATCATCATCATCACCATCTCCCACCTCCATCTCCATCATCGCGAAAATCTTCAGTTTTGATCATATCACCATCTCCACTTCATTTCCTTCATTCTACTTGTGAGAGAGAGCGAGAGAGCGATATTGCTTGCACTGTTTTTTGCATGTTTATTGTGTTTCTTGCAGGTATCATCATCATCATCCCCTCCAGCACGCTGTGCAGGTACGAAACTCGTCGAATCTGTCTCGCAGTCGCCAGCCTCTGTCGATCGCGATCGACAGAAAATTCGATCATTTGGTAAAATAAAGTGCACCACTAGCACAAGCATGATGAGCACATCCCAAATCACCTAAAACAGTAGAAAAATTCCGAGTTTTTCTGTCAATCGTGAGCGACAGCCTCTGTCAATCGCGACCGACAGACCCTGTCAATCGCGACCGACAGACTTCACGACCGACAGACTGCCAAGTCAAGCTTCAAGCTAAAAAATTCGTGGGGAATCTTTTATGGACATGTGGAGCAATCAAAGGAAGCCAAAAGCCACGAGATTCCATCAAGAAAAGTCACTCAAGCACTCCCCAAGTCATCTCAACTAATTCCTCCAAGTTAGGAGGCTGATTTGGAAAGGTAGTTCCTAGATTTTAGGGGCACACCTCTCACTATAAAAGGAGCATGTATCCCGACTTCTTTTGGGCCATCTTCTTGGAGTTTTAGCTCATGTAAAGTGAGCACTAAGTGCTGGAGTTGTGATAAGCAAGCCCCTTGCTTAAGCAACCCCCTTGCTTGCTTGTTTGTTTTCTTTTAGTAGGCATATCTATGTGTGTGCGCAGGCAGTGTTGCAACTCTCTACCCCTGATTTGTTAGCATTGGTTCTCCCTCATATGGTATCCGTTTGATGTAATTCTTGTCTCATTGGATAGCTATAAGAGTCTATTTTATGCTTACCAATTCTCTGAAGCATTCTCTGAGTAAGCTGGGAGCAACATTCATTTTAGTGAAGTTGTGTGATTGATATCTCTCTCTTTGTGTAGGCTCTGTTGGAAATATTTTGCTCTCTCTTGTAAGGGCTGGTTCTCCTTCTCTAGGTATCCATTTGCTATGATTTTGGTGTCATTGGGTAGCTATTAGAGTGCTCTAAAGTTGACGCAAGTTTGAGATTCATTCTCTGTATAATCTCTGAGAAAAGTTTGCTGGAGTGAAGTGAGGTCTCTGCTTGACTAGCAGTTGTGAGCATTCAACTAGCTCATGTTGTAGACATTGTTTCTCTTTGTGTAAGCATCCATTTCAAGTGAAATTTGTTTTGTTGGAAAGCCCTTGGTGTCTACTACAGGTCTACAAAAGCTCACTGGAGTTCTCTGCATAAGCTCTGAGTAAGAGCATTTTTGGTGTGCAGAGGTCAAAGAAGGATACCTGTGGAGGTCATTCGCGCTTCATCGTTGCTTAGGGGTTGAGATACTTCCCCCATCAGTGGTATCAGAGCATTTGGGCATCTTGGAGGTATCACATACAAGCAAGAAGACCTCTTGGAGTTGGTGGTTCAAGAGTTGCATCAACAAAAGCTTCTTGGAGGTAGCTCACATCAAGGGGGAGCTATTCTACTCAAATTTGCAAGAGCACAAGGTGTCCATCTAAGGAAAGCTTTGGATTGAGGTAACCTCAGAGCCTCATTTTCATTTTACACACATTGGAGCATTAGCCAAGGGCTAGGTCAAGTATCGAAGACTAGATATGGGAGACTTCAACACTCAAATTGAAAAGCTAGACAAAGGTAATTATCAACCATGGAGATTTAGGGTCTCCAACTATCTTATGGGCAAGGGCCTTTGGGGGTTGATTAGTGGAAGTGAACCAAGACCTAGGTTGGATGAGAATCCAACCAATGACCAGAGAAGGGCCTTTAGGGAATGGAATGAAAGAGACAAGAGGGTTATCTTTATTCTTTCCCAACACATTAGCAATAGCATGATCGGCCATATCCAAGACCTGGATTCAAGCATGAAGGTATGGGAGACACTTGAAAGGCTTTATTCAACAAGCACCAAAGCAAGGAAGATCCAACTCAAGAATGAGCTCAACAACCTTAGGAAGAGCTCAGGGAGTAGCATAAATGACTACATACTTAAGGTCAAGGAGTTATCAGATGCACTGGGATCCATTGGAAGCCACGTAGACGATGACGATCTTGTGGCTTATACTCTCAATGGTTTGAGAGATGATGAGAAGTGGAAGCCCTTTACCACTTCAGTTTATGTAAGGGATAATCTTCCCGATTTTGAGCAATTGGTTGCTCTCATGGTCACCGAAGAAATGAACATAGGTGGAAGTTCAACTAAAAGCAAAGATGCACAAGTTTTCTATGCAGGTAATCAAAGGGGCAAAGGAAGACAAGGACAAGGAAGGGGCAAAGGAAGGTTTGGAGGAAGGCAAGGCCACTCAAGAAATCAAGGACATGACCAAGGCACCTCATCACAAAGAGGGAGAGGAAGATCAAGAGGAAGAGGAGGACGACATCAACAAAACAGGAATCAAGATGGCGAAGGATGTTACATATGTGGCAAGTTTGGCCACTATGCTAGAGATTGCTACCAAGGAGGAAACCAAAGGAACTATAATCAAGGTTCTTCATACAAAGGCCAAGGTAATTATGCTTCTACAAGTTCAGAAAATGACAATCTCTTGATGATGCACATGAATGGGAATTCAAGCAAAGTAGATAACACTTGGTATATTGATAGTGGGTGTAGCAACCATATGAGTTGCAATGCTTCTTGGTTTACTAATCTACACGTTCCCAAAGGTAAAGGACATGTAGAAACAGGTGATGATACAGCCCATGAGATCTCCCATGTTGGAGATGTAGCTTTGGATGACAAGGAGGAAGGAAGATGTCTCAAGGATGTCTTGCATGTACCTACCATCACAAAGAACTTGGTGTCCGTTGGGCAAATGGTTGAAAGAGGCTATCAAGTAAGGTTCAACAAAGGTGGATGCTTTGTGGAGAACCCTAAGCAAGGTTACAAGGTCATAGCAAGAGGAAAGAAGCAAGGGAGACTCTTCACTTTGGAGGTAAATTCTCATTCTACTCAACATGTCTACTTCACATATGGAAACAAGAGGATTTCGGAGTTGGACTTGTGGCACAAGAGGATAGGTCACATCAACATACAAAGAATGAAGGAAATGCAATTCAAGAGGCTGGTTGAAGGTCTTCCCAACTTTCAAGGACAAGGTATGAAGCATTTATGTGAATCTTGTCAACTAGGGAAGCAAGCGAGACTTCCATTCAAGAAGAGTGGCTACATAAGCCAACATCCATTGGAGTTGATACATACAGATGTGTGGGGGCCAACGAAAGAGCAATCCATTGGAGGTAACAAGTACTTTGTCACTTTTATAGATGATTGCACAAGGATGGTTTGGGTTTATTTCATCAAAAACAAATCAGATGTGTTTACATGTTTCAAAGCATTCAAGGCAATGGTAGAGAAGGAAACAGGTACATATATCAAGAAGCTAAGGTCCGATGGAGGGGGAGAATATTTCTCAAATGAGTTTTCTGATTTTTTAATGGATCAAGGCATCAAGAGGCAAGTAACATGCAGGTACACACCCCAACAAAATGGAGTAGCAGAGAGAAAGAATAGATACATTGCCGAGATCGCTAGAGCAATGCTTAATGAGATGAATGTACCTAACATGTTTTGGAGTGATGCAGCAAATACCGCCGTGTATCTAATGAATAGGGCTCCTACCTCAGGGATCCATGGCTTGACACCATATCAAGCCTATTATGGTAAGAAACCTGATCTTTCCCACTTGAAGATATTTGGATGTACTTGTTATGTACATGTGCCAAGTGAATTGAGGCACAAGCTACAACCAAAGGCAGAAAAGTGTGTGTTTCTAGGATATTCAAATGATCATAAAGGTTACAGGTGCTTCAACCCAAACACAAAGGACTTGAGGATATCAAGGGATGTAGCATTTGATGAGCTACTCCCTTGGTATAAGAAGTATGATTGTATGCAAGACTATGAAGAAGAAAAGCATGGACATGATGAAGAACAAATCGACCTAGAGCTAAGCGGCCCAAGGTGTTCCATCAATGAAGATAGTTCAAGCATGAACTCACCATGGAGGGGGAGATCTTCATCAAGCTATGAAGCACAATCAATCAACAAAGGCAAAGCAACATTGGTGGAGTTGGATGAAGAAGGTAATGAAGTTGAAGATGATGAAGGACACATGATGGAGAAAGAAGCCACGTCAAAGAAAGAGATCAAGTTCCCAAGGCAAAGGAGGTTTATTCCTCCAAAAGGTGAAGAAAGGAAGTCTTCTAGAGTTAAGTATCCAACTCAAAGGTTTACTTATGATTCATACATGGCAACACATTATGCATATATGAACAAAGTAGTAGAAGATCATGAGCCCGATTGCTATGAAGATGCAAGCAGGTACACCGAATGGAAAGAGGCAATGCAAGAAGAGATCGACGCACTTGAGGAAAATCAAACATGGACTCTAGTGCCCAAGAAGGAGAACATGAAGGTAATAGGTAATAAGTGGGTGTATAAAGTAAAGAGGAATTCAGATGGATCTATTTCTAGGTTCAAAGCAAGATTGGTGGCCAAGGGTTTTGCACAAACCTATGGAGTGGACTTTGAAGAGACATTCAGCCCCGTGGCAAAGATGAGCACCATTAGGACACTCATTGCAATGGCTGCTAGCAAAGGATGGAAGCTCTTCCAATTGGATATCAAGAATGCCTTTCTCAATGGAGACTTGGAAGAAGAGGTATACATGGAGCAACCACTAGGTTTTGTTCATAAAGAGTTTCCACATCATGTTTGTAGGTTGAAGAAGGCACTTTATGGCCTAAAGCAAGCTCCAAGGGCTTGGAACCAAAGATTGGTGGACTATTTGATCAAATGTGGTTACAATCAATGCAAGGCGGATCCATCTTTCTTCATCAAACAAAGAGGAGAACTTGTGGTCTACATGTGTGTGTATGTAGATGATCTTATCATTACAGGTAATGATACAAAGGGCATTGAGGAGATCAAGGCAAAGCTTGGAAAGGAGTTTAGGATCTCTGATCTTGGAGATCTTAGGTATTTTCTTGGCATTGAAGTTGTATACAAAGAAGAAGGTATTATGCTCATACAAAGGAAGTATATTCTAGACCTACTTGAGAGGTTTGGGATGCTACATTGCAAGCCTATTTCAAATCCCATGGAAGTTAATGTAAAGCTAAGCTCCATTGATGGAGAGCCATTAGAGGATGTAACTTTGTATCAATCTATTGTAGGCTCTTTCAATTATGCCACAATAACCAGGCCCGACATAGCATATGGAGTTGGAGTGTTATCACAATTTATGCATAGTCCAAGGACTACACACTTGCAAGCTGCAAGAAGAATGTTGCGATATCTCAAAGCCACTATAAATGAAGGATTGTTCTACTCATTTGATGATGATATGCAGGTCAAAGCTTATTCCGATGCCGATTGGGCCGGTTCGAAGGAAGATAGAAGGAGTACAAGTGGTTACCTAGTCATGCTAGGTAGCAAGATCATCTCATGGATTTCAAAGAAGCAACCCACGGTGGCATTATCTTCCACCGAGGCTGAGTATAGAGCTTTGGCTCAAGTCACATGTGAGCTAATGTGGATTAAGAAGTTATTTATGGAGCTTAATTTGCAGGTTGACACATATCCAATTTTTTGTGACAACATGAGTAGCATTCATCTAGCATCGAACCCTGTTTATCATGCTAGAACCAAGCATATTGAAGTGCACTATCACTTCATAAGGGAAAAGGTGATATCCAAGGAAGTTTCAGTACATCATATTGGTACCAAGGACCAAGTTGCGGACATGTTTACAAAGGCTTTGGATGGGATGAAGATTTCAAAATTCAAGCAATGCATCAACATGAAGGAGCTTGGATGAGGATGAAGAATTGAAGCTTGAGGGGGAGTGTTAAAAGTCAAGCTTCAAGCTAAAAAATTCGTGGGGAATCTTTTATGGACATGTGGAGCAATCAAAGGAAGCCAAAAGCCACGAGATTCCATCAAGAAAAGTCACTCAACCACTCCCCAAGTCATCTCAACTAATTCCTCCAAGTTAGGAGGCTGATTTGGAAAGGTAGTTCCTAGATTTTAGGGGCACACCTCTCACTATAAAAGGAGCATGTATCCCGACTTCTTTTGGGCCATCTTCTTGGAGTTTTAGCTCATGTAAAGTGAGCACTAAGTGCTGGAGTTGTGATAAGCAAGCCCCTTGCTTAAGCAACCCCCTTGCTTGCTTGTTTGTTTTCTTTTAGTAGGCATATCTATGTGTGTGCGCAGGCAGTGTTGCAACTCTCTACCCCTGATTTGTTAGCATTGGTTCTCCCTCATATGGTATCCGTTTGATGTAATTCTTGTCTCATTGGATAGCTATAAGAGTCTATTTTATGCTTACCAATTCTCTAGAGCATTCTCTGAGTAAGCTGGGAGCAACATTCATTTTAGTGAAGTTGTGTGATTGATATCTCTCTCTTTGTGTAGGCTCTGTTGGAAATATTTTGCTCTCTCTTGTAAGGGCTGGTTCTCCTTCTCTAGGTATCCATTTGCTATGATTTTGGTGTCATTGGGTAGCTATTAGAGTGCTCTAAAGTTGACGCAAGTTTGAGATTCATTCTCTGTATAATCTCTGAGAAACGTTTGCTGGAGTGAAGTGAGGTCTCTGCTTGACTAGCAGTTGTGAGCATTCAACTAGCTCATGTTGTAGACATTGTTTCTCTTTGTGTAAGCATCCATTTCAAGTGAAATTTGTTTTGTTGGAAAGCCCTTGGTGTCTACTACAGGTCTACAAAAGCTCACTGGAGTTCTCTGCATAAGCTATGAGTAAGAACATTTTTGGTGTGCAGAGGTCAAAGAAGGATACCTGTGGAGGTCATTCGCGCTTCATCGTTGCTTAGGGGTTGAGATACTTCCCCCATCAACTGCCACGTAGGACCCTGTCAATCGCGATTGACACCGTCAATCGTGATCGACAGCCACGACCGACACCCTTGTCAGTCGCGATTGACACCGTCGATCGTGACCGACAGAAATTCAACGATTGATTGACTTTTACGCGTAGCCACGTGTCCATCGCGACTGATAGGCCCCCGATTGACTGAAATTTTGGCGAAAGAACCGGAAAACGTGTCGATCGCGATTGATACCGTCGATCGCGATTGACAGCCACGATCGACTCTGTCGATCGCGATTGACACTGTCGATCGCGACTGACAGGCCTGATGGAGAATATTAATCTCCAAAAGAACAACTTATTCTTATGATTAGAGCACCTCTATACCAAGAATAAGTCAAATACTCCACTAGTTTAGAGGATCAATTGCTAACTGTCAAAAGATTAACAAATCTGTGAAGAAGATGAAACACAGAAAAGTCTGCTGCACTATTTCCTCACATTGACTTATAAAACATGTAAAGTTTTTTATGAAACTTTGTACGAATCATATGCTAGAGCTTGCGCATCTACTCCAAGTTGAATCTCTTCAAAAGATTAAGTATAGCTTGAGAAATCAACTTCTCAAGTTACCTATGTCAGAAACTGTCATCCAAAACAGTCGACTTTACACCTGTAACTTTTAAGACTTGGTTCTCCTTGAATAGAACCCGTTTTACAAAATGCTTCTAGACATAAGTAGCTTATCTTTCAACCTAAAGATTAAGCCTTCACTCATGCAAAACTTTAAACTGTGCTAGGAGAAATGATCAAAACATTAACTTCGAAATCTGCGCCTGTTTTAGGAACCAGTGAACACACTTCACATATGAATGTTCCTACACTTAATTCACTCAGCCTGATTACAATTGGAAGCTAAAACTTTGCACAGAGGTCAAGCAACTCTCAACTTAGACTTGTACAAAAGCATTTCACAATTGATCTACTGTAGAAGGAGAACACGCAGAAATATCGGGCGCAAAAATTTTCATTTACTCAGAGAATTTACAACTGAGTGATGAGAGCTAACACACAAATCTTTTTCTCTATCTCATGACTTCTATCTCCCTCATTCTTGATTTCTAACTCATGTCACATATGCTCTCATACATTCCCCGACTTTTCTCAAGATATTTATAGGTAATTTGTACATGATTCTTACTAAACAAAGGATCTAAGTCATCTATGACTATACTAATATACATATGTGTACACTTCTCTTATCCTCTGAATGTAATCTTCTTCCACACTCTAGGAATTGATTCTTCTTTCATCATTTGATCTTCCAAGCCTTCAATTGGTGATTGGTCTGCACCAACAGCTCCCCCTCAATCATCAATTGAGGTTTTCTCTGTCTTCTTTATACTTGCCATGTCTTTGAACTTTTGTAATTTAGGTCCATCCAGACTCTTTGTCATCATATCTGCCACTTGTTCTTTTGTTGGAGTATACATCACTTCAATCTCTTTATCTAGTACCTTTTCCCTCAAGAAATGATATTGAATCTCTATATGCTTAGTCTTGGCATGAAAAACAGGGTTAGCTGCCAAATACAAAGAACTCATATTGTCTCCAAAAATTATTGGAGTACTATGATCAATCTCAAAACTTTTCATCAAGGTCTTCAACCATATCACTTCCTTTGCAGCTTCTACCATTCCCTTATACTCAGCTTCTGTGGATGATAAAGCAACTGTATGTTGCTTCTTTGAACACCAAGACACTAACTTGTCTCCAACATAACATAGATATCCATGAGTAGACCTTCTATCATCTGAGTCACCTGCCCAATCTGCATCACTAAATACTTTGATTCTTGTGTCAGAAGTGAAACCATAATACAAACCTTCACTTAAGGTTCCTTTGATATATCTGAGTACCCTTTGGGCTGCAATCCAATGAGTCTTCTTTGGACAATGCATGAATTGTGACAACACACCTACTGCATATGATAAATCTGGCCTTGTCAAGGTAGCATAGATTAGACTACCTACTAAACTCTGATATTTCTTCATGTCATTCAATTCTTCACCTCCATACCTGCTTAATTTATGATTTACCTCCAATGGTGTGGTTGAGGTCTTGCAATCTTCCATGTTAAACTTAACTAGAAGATTCTTCAAATATCTCTCTTGTGAAACATATACTCCATGTTGAGTATACACAATCTGCATTCCTAGAAAATAAGATAAGTTTCCCAAGTCACTTATCTTAAACTCCTTCTCTATTTGCTTCTTGAGTTCATTGATTCCTTGAGCATCTGTTCCTGTAACAATAATATCATCAACATAAATGCACATGTAAATGTATCCATTTTCACTTGCCTTCACTAGCAAGCTACTATCTGCCTTTGATGCTTGAAATCCACATTCATTCAAGAACTTGACCAATCTGTAATTCCAAGCTCTTGGGGCTTGCTTCAATCCATATAAAGCTCTCTTGAGCTTACACACATAATCTGATCCAATTGATTCCATGAAGCCTTCTGGTTGCTCCATATATACTTCATCTGCAATGTAACCATTTAGAAATGCATTTTTCACATCCAATTGTGATAATTTCCATCCCTTACAAGCAGCAATAGCAATCAATGTTCTAATTGTAGACATCTTAGCAACAGGACTAAAAGTTTCATCATAATCTACCCCATAAGTTTGGGCATAACCTTTGACCACAAGTCTAGCCTTGTATCTAGACACCTTACCATCTGCAAACCTCTTTGTTTTATATACCCACTTACATCCAATGACCTTCTGATTCTTTGGTCTTGGTACTAGTTCCCAAGTTTCATTTTCAAGTAGAGCATCATACTCTTCCTGCATTGCCTTTCCCCAATTCTGTTTACCTTTGGCTTCTTCATAAGTGATTGGATCTTCTTCTGTCTTTACAATGTATGCATAATCTTTTGTTGTTAGGAAAGATGTATCATAACTATACCTTATAGGTTCTTTCCTTTCCCTTGTAGATCTTCTAATTTCTGCACTTCTTGAAGTTTCAGCCTCATTTGATTCTGGATCAAATCTTGGCCCTTCTTCTACATGATCCTGTACTCTACATCTAGAGTCAATTTCATCAACAATTTCTTCACATACTTTTACCTTTGCCTTTCCTTTTCTCTGAATTTCTTCAACACCTGTATACTCATTTGGTGATCCTGTATACCACATATTTTGCTCATCAAATGTCACATCTTTAGTAACAAGAAATTGCTTTGTGGATGGACTCCACAACCTGTAACCCATCTGTCTATCATCATATCCAATAAACACATACTTCTCTGCTTTTGGTTCTAGCTTATGTCTTAATTGTGAAGGAACATAAGCATATGCAATACATCCAAATACTTTACAATGATCAAGACTAGGCTTCTTACCCCACCATGCTTCATAAGGGGTTCCTCCATCCAAAGCTTTGCAAGGCAACCTATTCACAAGGTATGTTGCAGTGTTAATGGCTTCTGCCCATAAGTAATTTGGACAATTCTTTTCCTTCATCATGGCTCTTGCAAACTCTACAAGAGTTCTATTCCTCCTTTCTGCTACTCCATTTTGTTGAGGGGAGTACCTGCAAGTCACTTCTCTTTTGATACCTGCATTCCACAAATAATCATCAAACTCTTTTGAGAAATACTCTCCCCCTCCATCTGATCTTAACCTCCTTAGCTTTTGTCCTGTGATCCTTTCTGCATAGACATGAAAATATTTGAATGTCTTGAAAACTTCTGATTTATCCTTGATTACATACAAAGTAATCCACCTGGTTGCATCATCAACAAACAACACATAATATCTGGATCCATTTATGCTATAGTCCCTTGAGGGACCCCATACATCTGTATGAACCAATTCAAGCATATTTGAATACTTGTACCCTGATTTGTTATAAGAACCTTTATGTGCTTTACCTAATTGACAAGCTTCACACTTGTACACCATATGTTGCCCTTCAATATTTGGCAATCCAAGCACCACCTGATTCTTTGACATCTCCTTTATAGCTCTCTCATTGAAATGACCTAGCCTTTTATGCCATAGGTCTAATTCAGATACCTTTTGACCTCCATAGGTAAATAATGCATGTCCCACATTACCTTGGACCTTGAGAGTAAACAATCTTCCTTCCTTTTTACCTGCAATTATGGTTCTATATCCCTGATTTGGATCTTGTACATAGACACCATCATTTGTGAATCTTACTTCATATCCTTTCTCCACAATTTGCCCTACACTTATCAAATTTTTAGGAATAGTAGGAACATAAAGTACCTTACTCAGAAGTGTACTTCCACTTTTTGTCTTCACTGATCCAATGCTCTCCACTTTATGTTTGGTATTATCACCTGTTTGAACTGTATGTCCATTCACCTTAGCTTCCATATCAGTCATCAAAGATAAATTCCCACTCAGATGGTTGCTACACCCTGAGTCAATATAAAACACTCTTTGATCTTCCCCCATTGATTCATGAGTTGCATTCAAGATAAGAGTCATGTCATCCTTCTGATCTGATGCATAATTGTAATAATTATTGTTGTAGGACTGAGATTGGAAGTTTCTTCCACCTCCTCTACCATATGATGTCCTACCACCTCTTCCTCTGAAGTTGCCTCTTTGGTTTCTGCCTCCTCTACCTCTTTGATTATAATTCTGATTGTTGTATCCTCCATTTTGATTGTTATACCAACAATCATTTGCCAAATGATTTGTTCTGCCACAAATCCAACAAGCTTTAGCATTATCTTTGTTCTTACCTCCTCTTCCTTTACCTCTGAAATTTGTCTTCCCTTTTGTGAAGTTAGCTTGATTTGAATTCCCTTCATCATCATTCGATTGCTTTCCCTTGCCATTCTTTTTCTTGTCCTTGGAGTACATAGCTTGACTTGTACTTCTATCATTTTCTCCTTTAAGGTCCTGCTCAAAAGTTAGCATATGTCCTAGCAATTGATTAAGGTCAGGAGTAAAGTGATCAAGTGACAACTCTATGGACAATATAAAAGGCTTCCACTTCTCATCTCCTCTCAAACCTGTAAGTATTTGTCTTACCAACTTTTCCTCTTCAATGTCTTCATCCACTGCTCCCAAGCTATCTGCAATATCTTTCATCCTTGCCACATAATCTGAAATTGATTGTGAGCTCTTCTTCTTGAAGGTTGTGAACTCAGCCCATAGTGAGGACTTCCTTGACTTAGTTGTATTTTGGAAATGCTCTTCCAAGGCATTCCAAACATCTGTGGCACTTTCCAAACCTCTAATGTGAGGCAGCAAATAATCATTTACAGCCATGTAAATGATACTCCTTGCTTGAGCATCCTTTCTCATCCAAGTCTTCAAAATTGCAAGTTCCTCCCTAGTTGGAATACTAGGATCTAAAAATTCAGGCTTTTCTTCATCTCCTGTAATGAATGCCATAAGATCTTTGCTCATGAGGTGTGCTTCCATCCTCATGGACCATGCTGGATAGTTCTCTCTATCTAGCTTATCAATCTGCAAGCTTTCTCCCATCTTATGTCCACCTGTGTATTGAAATCTTCAAGCTTTACAAACAATGTATGTACCTTTACTTCGAATCGGACTCCTTTTGCTTTTCTTGATGTTAAATAGTCTTCTCCTTGAGCTTTGACTCCAAGCTTTCACTTCTTAGTCCTTCAAGTGTTGAATTTCTTGAATCTGCAGCAGTCGGGATCCTTCTTTCTTCAAATTGATGTCTCCTGCTCTGATACCACTGATGGAGAATATTAATCTCCAAAAGAACAACTTATTCTTGTGATTAGAGCACCTCTATACCAAGAATAAGTCAAATACTCCACTAGTTTAGAGGATCAATTGCTAACTGTCAAAAGATTAACAAATCTGTGAAGAAGATGAAACACAGAAAAGTCTGCTGCACTATTTCCTCACATTGACTTATAAAACATGTAAAGTTTTTTATGAAACTTTGTACGAATCATATGCTAGAGCTTGCGCATCTACTCCAAGTTGAATCTCTTCAAAAGATTAAGTATAGCTTGAGAAATCAACTTCTCAAGTTACCTATGTCAGAAACTGTCATCCAAAACAGTCGACTTTACACCTGTAACTTTTAAGACTTGGTTCTCCTTGAATAGAACCCGTTTTACAAAATGCTTCTAGACATAAGTAGCTTATCTTTCAACCTAAAGATTAAGCCTTCACTCATGCAAAACTTTAAACTGTGCTAGGAGAAATGATCAAAACATTAACTTCGAAATCTGCGCCTGTTTTAGGAACCAGTGAACACACTTCACATATGAATGTTCCTACACTTAATTCACTCAGCCTGATTACAATTGGAAGCTAAAACTTTGCACAGAGGTCAAGCAACTCTCAACTTAGACTTGTACAAAAGCATTTCACAATTGATCTACTGTAGAAGGAGAACACGCAGAAATATCGGGCGCAAAAATTTTCATTTACTCAGAGAATTTACAACTGAGTGATGAGAGCTAACACACAAATCTTTTTCTCTATCTCATGACTTCTATCTCCCTCATTCTTGATTTCTAACTCATGTCACATATGCTCTCATACATTCCCCGACTTTTCTCAAGATATTTATAGGTAATTTGTACATGATTCTTACTAAACAAAGGATCTAAGTCATCTATGACTATACTAATATACATATGTGTACACTTCTCTTATCCTCTGAATGTAATCTTCTTCCACACTCTAGGAATTGATTCTTCTTTCATCATTTGATCTTCCAAGCCTTCAATTGGTGATTGGTCTGCACCAACAAGGCCCGACGGACACCTCTGTCAATCGCGATTGACAAACCTGTCGATCGCGATTGACAGGCTTTTCGGCCAAAAATTAGGGTTTGCTTTTGTTCGAAATTGGGATAATTTTGGGGCAAAATAGTCAATCTATTAGCATTCTTGGAGGTTCCTACACTTGTGATTTGGGAGAAAATCCTAGGATCTGTCAGCCAGATTGAATCCTGTCTTAACCCTAGAACCCTGAACGGTCATAACTTTCTCATACAAAATCCGTTTGCCGTGATTTTTGTTTTGTTGGATTATTAGATTGGGTATTTTGAAAGTGACCATACCCAGGGGGAACAAAATTCAGGGATCTCTAGAGTTGTGTCCAAAAAGTCATAGTGCAAATTGGTGAAGTGTTACATGAATGAAAGTGATTGGTTCTGTCTTTTGAATTTAAGTCTTGAGCTAACAGTGGGCCTTTTACAGATCTATTGAGAGCATCGAAAGGCGTTCTAAGCAAGTGTAAGTGCAAGCTTGGGAACACACGTCCTGAGCATACTAGGGCATCAACACAAGGAAAGGAACTCAAGGTTGGAATACTCTCCACTCCCTCGGTCATTTTCTAGCTCAGGTTAAGTACGAATAGTGCTAGAAGTAAGTCAGGGCGACGATAGGCAGGTATCAAGCTGAAGACTACCTAAAAACTCAAGTTCAAGCTAAAAACCTAATCTCTGTACTGTCGATAACATAAAGGAAAAGAACCTAACGTGGAACGATCAATTCCAAGTACGGAAAATACTCAAGTATTCCTGACGACGCAATACCAGACAAGATCATAAACATAATAACTCACTAAAAACAAATCAAGTGACTGAGACCAATTGATCGGCAACGAGGTTGTAAGTGGGCAAATTGGGCTATTCAGCTAGGCTTATGAACCTTAGATCAGGGCGACATCTAGTAAGGGATAGACAGAGCCTTAGGTCTTCAGAGGCTAGTGTCAACCACACTGCTAGGTCGTGGGCCCAGCAGTTGAGCCACCACTCATACTACCCAAGTGCTGAGACTAGTGAATCCGAGATGTCTCAAGGTATGGAGAGACCTACAGGCAGTACAGGAATGCCATACTTGCACAGGGTAGAAGGCCCTTACAAAACACAGTTGGAATACCTTAGGACCAACCGATTAGGTGCTAGCATCTATGAGGACGGCCTAGGAAGATCTGTGGTATAGATTAGGAATCTTGATCAATCCATTGGATTAGAGCACCCAGCTGTCAAGTTTGAAAATGGAGCATACTCGGACAAAGAAGGAACCATATACGTAGTCACCAGTCACCCAGATAGGACAGACGAATTTGGAAATGTGATCCCCGAAGCAGACTTAGGTGACCTGGAGCAAGAAAACATGGGTGCAGAACCTAGAACCCCTCGAGGTAAATCGGTTCTTACTAGGATTCTCACACCGGAGTGGATCCCACAGGACAATAAGAGTATAGATTTGCTACTAAACCAAGAAACCGATGAAGCCTTTTGGAGGTACAAATCAGACAAGCCGATTGATATAGGGACAATCATGGTCTATGAGTTTAAGGATCCTGATAGCCCAGGTAGAGTGACCTACTCAGATCACGCCTCGGAGAGGATCTTTGTGGTAACAGAACATGATAGGCATGATTACACTTGGAAGGGTGAATTTGTTTTCCCCCAACCAAGATCGAATGTATCCTATGGTCACCCTGGAGGTGGAACATCCCAAGCTCATGAAATGCAAAGAGACAGACATAGAGCTAGGCCAGAAGTAAGCTTTGCCACCCCAGGGGGCAGAGAAAGAATGAGAATGGAAACAAACAGAGTAGAGCCTGAGATACTTAGAGCTCACAGGAATCACAGAAATGCGGATGAGTTCCCTCTACCATGACCTAGAGAGCACACAAGGACTTTGAGACCGACTCAGCTAGTTAAGTCCATGAAGAACTACTTCGATGGCACTGGAGATCCGTACGATCATGTGGCTGAGTTTAGACAAGTATTGAGAGCTGAACAAGTGGAGGATCTATTCACGCAATACAATGCCTTTGGTCTGACCCTTAGGAACACTGCTCTGACATGGTTTCAGCCATTAAATGAGAGGCAGTTCAGGAGGCATAGACCAACTCCTAGAGGCGTTCATTATCGAATTCTCTAAGAGTGGCATAAGGCATAATACCTCCTCGCTGATTCACAGCTTCAAGCAAACACCTCAAGAAACTGTGAGGCTTGCAGGAAGAAGGTTTAGGCAATACTTAGAAAGATGCCCCGTTTCGGAGCTACCCACACCAGCCAAGCAAGTGGCTTTATTCTTGGATGGATTGCTAAGTACCAAATTGAGATCTTATGTGTACTTAAAGGACCCTAGGACCATAGAAGATTGTGTACGCATGTGCATTGACATCGAGGATAACCTAGGGGAGGAGTTAGAGCTTTCCAAGATATACAAAGATTCGGATAGTGCCTCTAACCTCTCTTCCACGCAATCCACATCGATTGAGGAGCTTGCAGAGAAAGTTGCTCAGAAACTAGGTGTCTCTAGCAAACAAATTCCAAGGTTTGCCCCTGTGAAAAGGTGCTATACTTGTGGTGGCGACCACATGGCGAATGCATGTCCCATTATGGCTCAACCCCAATTTAATCCTGGTAGCCAGTACTGCACTATAGAACGAAGGTACACCAATCACACCGCGCAAGATTGCCCCTACAATAAGCAGGCCGTTAGGCAGACGTACCCACAGCCATACCCTCATCAAGGAAGATACTAGAACCAGTACCCACCTCAGCAGTATGCTAGGCCTCAACAAACCTACCAACCCTACCAAAACCAACAACGGCCTCAGCCTGTGCTAGCACAACAACCCCCTGCCCCAGCTAATGTAATCCTAGTAAAATATGCAGCAGCAGAAGAAAACCTGAATAGAGCTATAGTCCCTGTAACACCACTGCTCTCAGAAAGTGATCCTAGTGACCATAGTTTCGACTCTACACACGTTGATAGTCCCCGGGCTTACTACATGCAATCTCCCAAACATGGTGAGTCCTACTATAGTGAAGAGTCAAATGAACCTAGTTGGGAATCAGATTACACAAATGTCATGTATGCAAACCCCAACCCTAGACCTCAACCTAGGCAGATAAGACCCCCATTCCCTAGAGGACCATGCTACAGATGTCAGGGAGATCACCTCATTCGTGATTGTCCCTTACCTCCACCTACACAATCCCAGTCAGTGATGATCCAAGGCTTTTGCCAAGAATGTGGAAAGGAGCATCTCTTGCGAGATTGCCCAAAGAACCCCAATAATATGCCAAAAATCACTCCTATCAACGTTGTTGGGTTAGTGGTAGACTCCACAGGGAGCGTGACGTCCACTGCACCAGTACAGGTAGTCACTAGAGCTCAAGCATTGCAGCAAAACCAAGCGGTAGGTCAGGAAAAGAGCCCAGAAGCTAGTGAAACGGAGAGCATAACCAAGAAAAGGACTAGAGCCTGGAGAGATAGCCGTGAAAGAATGAAAAGACAATGGGCAAAGAAAATGAACGAATTAGAAGAAAGCATAAGAGAAACAAAAGCCAGAGTTGTGGAGCTCACCTCTCAACCGGACTCTCACAGGTCACCCCCGCCTCAATCCATATCACCTCCTCCGTCACCCTCCATACCATCTCCATCCAACCCGCCTCATCTAAACCCACCACTCCCAAGAGTAGGATCAGTCCTAGCTGATCCCACTCCCGAGGACCTTAATATGATGCTTAAAGCCTATCAGGCCAGAATCCAAGAAGGGCCAAACGTAACTGATCATGAAAAGTGTTACCCTAGAGCAGAACTAGAGTTAGAACAAACCAAAATTTGTGCTAAGATGGTGGAATTGGCTCAGACCATGTTTGAAGCCAGTCGCCTCTTTAACATCTCTAGTTCAGCGAAGACACAGTTGCACTTTGATGGACTGTTAGAGAGAATAGAGAAGCTGATTGCACAATCAGAAAAGAAACCCACCTCTCAACTAAAGGACAAGGCAAGTGAAAGAGCAAGTCTTCCTGCCCAGAAAGCCTATGTGCCTGAAGCCTATGTGCCTGAAGCCTACGTGCCTAACTCTACGGAGCCAGACACATCTTCTTCTATGAATCGATTCACTCCAGAATTTCTACGAGAGATTCAAGAAGACAAATGGGCTAAAGATAGTGAAGTCCCTCCTCCTATTGAACTTGTGGATGATGCACACGATCAATTCCCACAAGACATCCCATCCATTTATGAGGAGCAGGAGAGCACCCACTCTCAGGAACGACTAGACTTCGAGTCTAATTCTTTACAGGAATTACCCCACTTCACGGGCCCATGGGAAGCCAAGTCTACTTGTATGAGAACCCCCACAGTCATGGTAAGAAACAAAGATTCGGTCATACCTAGGAACACAGAGGTAGTGAAAAATACTAAAGTGCAGTGCAATCTCAAGTTGGAAGAGCTACTCAAGGTTAGACCTGAATTATGGAAACATGTAGCTAATCAAGTGCCCGAGGTAGCAAAACCTCGTTCCCAGGAAGGATCACATAGAACGGTGCCCGAGATACCCTTGGATAAGATAGGAGATATGTGTGAAGGTGAAGAAGGGAACACCTATCTCCCCATTACCTACCAGGAGTACACCACCAAGGCAATTTTGGACTCAGGTGCAGGAGTTGCAATTGCCACCACTTCCCTATGGAAGCGTTGGGGCAAGCCCGCACTCAGGCCAACGAGAATGAAATTGCAGATGGCTGATGGTCACATAGAGAGACCCTTAGGATTGCTAGAAGGAATAACTCTCACCACCTACGGTGTCGAGTTCGAGCATACCTTTGCCATATGTGATTTTAGCAAGAACCATGCCTATGAAATGATCTTGGGACGACCCTTTATGCGACAGTTGCAAGTGGTACAGGACTCGGGAACCTACGCCTTGTATTTGCAACACTTAGGTGTTACAACCAAAGTAAATCTCAAAGATTACTCTCATAGAGACGTACCTCCCATCCAATGGAATCCCATCCATAGAGCCAAAGATGATACGGAATCTGTGCATTCCATAGGATCAGGATCCTCATGGATGCATGAAGACACCCACTTATGGATGTGCAAAGTAGCAGTAGAAGAGGAGAAAAGAGAAAAGGCCAGAGATATAGGTGCAAAAGAAAACCATAGATCAATTCAAGACCCAGCCTATGCACCTGTAATCTTTCCTGATGAAGAATTTGAACCCCACGGCTGGGCAGAAATTTTAGCAACCATGGACGTAGCCATCAATGAAGAACAATGGACACCTCACTGTGATGAGGATGGCTATGACATTTCAATCTTCTCCATAGAGCCCATCATGGGAGAGGCAGTCCTAGAAGAATGCGAACCTAACCCTGATGCATTTGAGGATGCAAGTGACTCCGATCTAGAGTCAATCATTATGGACCCACCTTTTGCATCAGATGAAGAATACTTCCATGAAATAGAATTTCAATCCCAGAGGCATGGAGAGCTTACAAATGATGTAAGATTAGCCACACATGTAACCCTGAAGGAAGAAGGAAAGAAACGAAAGAAGAGAGAAGTCTCACCAGAAGAGGAAGAATCTTTGTTTGAGGTCCCAGAAAATTTTAAGAAGTATGAGATAGACGACAAGAGAGTCATGATAAGAATGTCTAAACGAGAGGCACAATCAGGAGAGGCCTATGATAACAAAGAAACCACCAAGAAAATCGTAGTGGCCCTAGAAGAAGGGGAGGAGAAATGCACATACATAGGCCATGACCTAACAGAGGAAGAAGAGCATGCGTTAATAGCCTTGCTAAGAGAATACAGAGATGTATTCGCTTGGAGTTACAAGGATTTGAAGGGTGTTGACCCAGACATATGCTCTCACACCATCCCCATGACCTCAGATGCTAAACCCTCTAAGCAGAAGCCCTACACATATAACGATAATTACGCCGCTAAGATCAAAGAGGAGATAGATAGACTGGTCGAAGCTGGATTTATCTATGAAATTGAGCACACTGAGTGGGTATCCCCCATCGTAGTGGTGCCCAAGAAGAATGGCAAGCTGCGTGTATGCATTAACTTGAAGAAGGTCAATGCAGCCACAATCCGAGATAACTATCCACTTCCCATCACAGAACATCTCTTAGAAAGAGTAGCAGGCAAGGAAGTGTATAGCTTCCTTGATGGATTTTCGGGCTACAATCAAGTGGCCATTGCACCAGAAGACCAGCATAAAACGACTTTTGCCACAGAGTGGGGTATATTCGCTTTTAGGGTAATGCCATTTGGGCTGACCAATGCTCCCGCAACCTTCCAAAGGCTGATGTGCCATGTATTTAAGGAGTTCCTGAGGAAGAACTTAGAAGTCTATGTTGATGATCTTTGTGCTCATTCCAACATTAGACAAACCCATATCCCCGAACTCAGACAAATCTTTGACAAATGTAGAGAATATCAAGTCTGCCTGAACCCAGAAAAATGTGTTTTTATGGTCAGACAAGGCAAGATTCTAGGGCACATAGTGTCAAAGAATGGCATATCTACTGACGAAGAGAAAGTGAGAGCCATAGCAGAGCTACCTAGGCCAAGGAATGTCAAGGAAGTACAAGCTTTCATGGGGCATTGTGGCTACTACCGTCAGTTCATTCACATGTATGATGTCATTGCAAAGCCCATGTATGGACTTCTGACTAACTTTGAGTGGACGGATGAATGTGAGAATTCCTTCCAAGAGCTTAAACGAAGGTTATGTTCAGCACCAATCTTGACCACGCCAAATTGGAATAAGCCTTTCCATGTTCATGTGGATGCATCCAATTATGCCATTGGTGTGTACTCGCACGACCTATTGGCGAAGGTAATATGGATCTTCCCATTGCCTATGCTAGTAGACAATTGAACGCAGCTGAACGAAATTATACCACTACCGAGAGAGAAGGATTAGGCATGGTATATGCAGTTAAAAAGTTTAGACATTATTTGCTTGCAAATAAGTTTAAATTTTTTACTGACCATCAGGCATTGTTGTACTTGGTAAACAAGCCATGCAATACAAGAAGATTAGTAAGATGGTTTCTCTTACTAATGGAATATGACTTTGAGGTAGTGGTGAGAAAAGGGAGAACTCATTTGAGGGCGGATCATCTCTCTAGGCTCACATCCGGAGAAGCCCCACAAGGAGTATCAGATGATCTTCCTGATGCTTACTTGTTTAATTTGGAAGTGGTGCCGCAGTGGGCTAAGCCATTAGTGCCAGTATTGACATATGGGCCTAACCACCCAGTAATAACCACACAAGATCGAGAAGTAGTGAAAGCCCAAAAGTACCACATCATGGCGGGAAGTATGTACAAGCACACAGATCAAGGGATCTTGGCTTGTTGTGTGGAAGAGGATGAGTATGCTAAATGGTTGCAATTAGCACATGTAGGTGCATTAGAGCAACACTATTCAAAACAACGAACCCTACAGACACTCAGGAGACTCGGAGTGCATTGGCCAACTATGGAAGCTGATGTCCAAAAGTTGTGCAAGGAATGCCCAATCTGTCGCACTAAGCCACCTGTGGAACATGCCACTCTTTATCAAGTGTCCATAGTGCCAGATTGGAGTGAACCACTAGTATCCTTCCTGAGGACGAAAACATTCCCTCCAGATATGAACTTGGCTAGGAAAAGGAGTTTAGAACAAGAAGCCCAGGATTACTCACTCATTGGTGATAATCTATATAAGCGTGGTAAGGATGGTTACCTAAGGCTATGTGTCCATGAAAGTGAATATCTCAAGATCTTGGACACTGCTCACCAAGGTGTAGCAGGAGGACACTTTGGACCAGATCGGGTGATCAAGGCAATACTATTTGCGGGCTTCTGGTGTCCGACCCTTCACATGGACGCACATACCTATGTGAAACGATGTGATGTCTGTCAAAGAACTCAGTATCCTATACGTTGTCGGAAAGTTTTTCAACTTTCCAGTTAATGACAGAGAACATGAAAACAACTTTATTGGTGATCTCAAACCTTTTATGTACATGTTAGGGTTTACCCTAATTACTTATTTAATGAGAATTTCCTATTTAACATTCAAGAATTATGGGTATTCAGCCTAGGGTTTGTTGAATTCATGTGTTGTTTATAAGAGTTGGTTACTGTTAAGGGTTTAGATGAGTTATAATGGGTTAAAGCTAGGGTTCAGAAGGATTTTAATGATCTAACCCAGGGGGTTTTATGGGTTTCCAATAGGGTTTCTAGGATTTAATATATTTAAAGGGTTAACATAGATGTTACTCAAAAACATTAATATCTAAATTACATATTTATGTATTAAACATTAAATTATGTCATTAATAATTATTTTAATTATTTGTGTGCATTTAAAAACTAAGGTTTGAATATATTAAATGCTTAACCTAAGTCTAATTTAAATGCATTATTAAATTAAGAAAATTAAGATAATTCAATTAAAATGAAAAGTAATGGATAATTAATGAGTGATTTATATGAAAAGTGTGTAAAGAATGGTGTGAGCTAAATGTGTAATTAAAGTGAATGAAGGAGTGGTCGCAATAGAAGATGCACTTAAAGTGAAAAAAAGTGGGTTAAGAGAAAGAGTGGAGAGAATTAGTGAAGATGAAAAGAATGGTATAAGTAGAGTGTGTAATTAAAGTAGAAAAGTTAAACTGGAAAGTGTGGTGAATGTTAATAGGAAAAAGGATGGATGAGGACAAAAAGTAGAAACCAAAAGAGTGGCTTAGAAATGACTTGTGTAAGTATTTATATGTGTGAAGAGCTCTGTTATTTCCTAATGTTTCTTGCAGGTACCTTCCTCTCTACTTTTCCATTCTCCTTCTGTCTTCTGTTTGTGTTCGTGCTCATATTTTATCTCCTTACTACTAGTCCACGTACATAGCTATTTCTGACGCATATTAGAGAGAAATAATTGAACTGTAGATCCGTCATCATGTGCAATGATGCTCGTATGCGATGGCTTCTAGGAAGAGAGACACAGAAGGATCCATGTACGATCTGTAAAAAAAAAAAAAAAAAAAAAAATCTATACATGGTTCTCTTGCCACAGATAACATCAGCACGTATCTGGGTATGCGCATCATGTTTGGATGACCCGTATCTTCTTTGAGCTTTTTCGTAAGTGCCTGGGAGTTCCTTCTGTTGTTGGCATAGAGAAATACTTCGGAGAGCGCCCTCGTTGTGCAGGTCCATAGCGCACAATGGTACAACGTTCTGAGGAAAGGCCAATCCCGTTGTACTTTTGGAATGCACATAGAAAAGGTCAGAGGTGTTTCCAGAGCTCTCACTTCGCAAGGATTCCGGTAAGGAGTATGATGCGCGATTATGAGCAGAAAATGTCACATTTGTTTACGGCGTGCATTTTGCACATGGGATGGAGGTACATGTATCATTTCGAGCGGAGAAGAGAGCTTTCGAGCGCCAATCATCGAAAGCACTCAAAAGCACATCTCCTTCACGAGGCACACGCTTGCGTATACACTCTCGCACGTACTTCCTGCTGTAGCTTTCTTCACTATAGGCGGCGCATTGCTATTCTACAGACGCAGTCCAATTTGTCCCTTTACTTCTGTCTGCCTTCTGTTTCTCTCTGTAAATTTGCTGTGTTTTTTAGTTGTTTGTGATTACAGAAACAAAACGCTACACGCACAATTCTTACCGGTCCTCAGGCCCGATCTCATACTTGAAATATGAATATATTTTCTGCTGTTTTGTAAATTGAAGGGCGGTCAACCAGAACTTCTTCACTTGAAGAAATTAATCATATTCTTCCTGCCTGCGAGATCAGTTCATAAGGACTGGCTAAACATTGCTATGGAACCGGCTGTGATCTCCTTTAGCAGGAGAGCACAGTATCCTGTTCGATATCGACAAAAAAAAAAGAGCCCTCAGAGTACCATGGATTCTGAGGAAGAGATGCGTGCAAGTCGAGGTGGACTGGCCAATTCCAATGCCAAGGTTGATACAATGTCCAACCTTTATCATTTCCTACAGCATACAACTCCTCGTGTTTCCTGTCAATCTCTTTCAAAGAGTTGCATCCGAGGATTGCCATGTCAAGGGACAAGGGAATGTGGAAAAGATTTCTTCTCTCTAAATGATTTATGGGAGAGTTATGATGAATGGAGTGCATATGGAGCAGGTGTCCCTATGCTGTTGAACAACAGAGAATCTGTTATGCAGTATTATGTCCCTTATTTATCAGGCATTCAGCTCTATGCTGATTCAAGGAGAAGTCTAACCACGAAAGGCAGGAGGCGCTTGGGTGATGACAATGATAGAGAGAGATATGCCGCTTGAATGAAGCACAAATTCACAAAAATTGTTATGACGCCATCTATTCGCATTTTTAGACTGTCGTCCTTGGCAGGAGATCACGTTATTTATTGTGAACAGGACTCTCAATAAAGTTATTATTACTAATAAGTGATAACACCGTCATTCGACCCCGCACTTTTGTGAGATATCGAGGTATTCTGTCCATAGAAAGAGAGACAGAGAGAAAGAAACAACGATAGAGAGAAAAGAGAGTCAAAATAATATGTTTGATTTTTTTTTTTATTTATTGATAATTTATTTTTTATGTACATTGATATATGAGCATAAGTATACATATGTATGTGCACATAATGAAAAGCATGAGTAGGATATGTATTCATATAAATGAAAAAGCATATGTATAAATACGTAAGAATATGTAAATGCATTAGTATGCACGAACATGAATGCTGATATGCTTAAAAGAGTTTATAGGGATATATATTAGCATAGTTAAGAATGTGAAGGCATGTTAATATTAAATGCATTAGGAAATGTGAGAATGGATGCATTATTATGCATCATAACTTATTAGTAGGCATATATATAAATATGTGATAAGAGTAAGTATGTGATTATGATGAGTATGTGAAGGTCTTAATGTATGCATGAACATATGCATTTGCATGATAATGTAAGTTTATGTTTCTTAATGAGTTTTTTTTTGTAATGTTACTTACAAATTCCCGAATGTTTCTTGCAGAAACAAACATTGAAGATTGAAAGCAAAAGTATCAAAGAGCATCGTGACAAAAGAGAAGATTTCAACAAATCACCCAACAATCGGATATAAATCCTTAGAAATTTTCCTGATTAAGCCTTGTATAGGACTCTCATATTATTAGCCATCGTTTAAAGCAATTATATCATTCAGTATTGTCTTTAGGATTCAATCGAACTCAAAAATTGAATTTGCATTCTTGTTAATTGTAATTTCTCTTGTTTATCTCAGAAAAGATTTGGAATTGATCATTTGTATGTCGATAGAAAAAGGAACAACTAGTAATGCTACAAATGAATCTGTTAGGAAACATGAATTAGAACATTTAATTTTAAGCACTTTATTACCATCTCCACTTGAACCTTCATCTACCCACGAACATAGTGAACCTGAATTACTCAAAGATAAAATAGTTCACGAGACGTTACGGCCGATTGAATACGATCGTCTTGTTTCGCGCTTATTACCATTATTTACCATCATTTTGCCTGAACCAGAATTTAACGATGACTTATTTCCACCAGCATTAGTGCGGAAATCAAGCATAGATCAAAATACAACTGAAGAACAGGAGCTAATTAAAAATCAAATTACCAAGGAAACCTTAGTGTCACCGTATCAAATCGAAGCCATGGAACTATATAGAGCAGCACAGCCTTACGGGGCTTAAAACATTTAAAATGTTTCAATTAGCGACTTAATATTTCCTAGATTTATGAGTAATTCTTAGAAATTCTTTTATCTTAGACTCAAAAACATATATCCCCTTGTACCTACGATTGTCTCATACACCCTGCGTGTGCCGAGGGATTTACTGGCTACCTGATCCACCAGCCTTATGTCCGCAACTTCCCGACATCTTGGTGAACCCGACGTGAAGGTTCGGCACGACACTGTAGGTATAAAGGTATATGTAGTTTCAGTTTTGCATATGCATAAATAGATAATTTGACGATTGAGGGAGGCGTATCGACATCCGTTGTAGCTGCAGCTGATTGATCCTCGTCACGTCACCTTTATCCATCAACTTTCATAAAAATGACGATTGCACATGCATGAAAAGATTTTGCATTGAGCACATTCACAACGAACCTCTTCATCAAACTGGTTGATCAGGTATATTTTTTTTCTTATTCTGTTGCATAATAGTAGGAAAGTTTTCTTTATTTCTTTTTCTAAAGCAGTAGGAAATTTTTCTTTATTGCATAGTAGTAGGAAAGTTTCTTTATTGCAAAATAGTAGGAAAAATTTTCTTTATTTTTATTTCTAAAGCAGTAGGAAAGGATTCTTTGCACCAAAATTGTAGAAAAAGTTTCTTTATTGCTAAAGCATAGGAAAAATTTTCTTTTTCAAAGCAGTAGGAAATTTTTCTTTAGTTTTGTTGGCAAAGAAGTAGGAATATTTTTCTATTTCTAAGTCTTTTATCACGGAGTCGAATCAGGAACAAGATATAGACGGATTATTACGAGAATTATATACGTATATTTCATATTTATCTATAAAGTTAGACTTATCCACTATGGCAGATCAGTTTGAAGAACAGCGAATTTGGAAGATCATAGATGCCATTAAAACAGATAGGGGGGAATTTACTGGAATAAATGTAACAGCATATCTTAAATATTATGAACAATTAACAGAACAATATGGGTTACCTGAAGACAATAAAAAAGATACCTTTATACGAATTGCTCATGGGTTCACTAGAGAGAGAATCCAATTGCGAGTAGTCCAACCAAACATGACTTGGATGGATTTCAAGACTCGGCTTCTTACTGAATTTTCGCATGAAGATTACAGTAAGAATAATAGAGCCACATTCATGCGATGGGTAGGAACAACAAAGTTAGACCAACATATAACTCAGGGATTAGCTGAATTTGATATTAAATTTAACCAAATGCCTCAAGCAGACAGAACAGCTCTTGAACCGGATAAATTAAGAAATTTTCTAAACATGATAGATCCATCTCTTAGATGAGAGCTAGAACCAATGCTTGAGGATGGAGCAACTGCCAGTGGGCTTACTGGAAATTGGGATAATGTAAGAGCAGCTGTCCATAGGTTAGCCCAAAGACAGGAGCGAAATCAGATACAAACTCCAAGAATATATGAAAGAGATGTGCCAGGAAAAATAGATAATGACCTCACTCCCAATAACTCTAGAAAGGATGACTCTGAACTTACAATGTTAAAAACATCAGTCGAATCACTTGTCAAACATGTGGAGACTTTGGCGACTGAAATAGCTACTATAAAGAGTATGCAAGAACTTAAATTGAGAGATCAGGAGAAACCAAAAGAAGTAGAACAAAATCCTAGGAATCAGATGCCAGCTAGAAGACCATTTAACCAAGCACGTAGATGTCTCTGGTGTGATGATTTGGAGCATCCACACTGGACATGCAACTTATTCAAAGAGGCCAAGGATAAGAATTGGGTCACAGAAGTAGATCGAAAGATCTGTGACTATGTAACAAAAAGGCCTTTGGCATCAAACTATGGAAAAGGAGGTATGAAAACCTTCTTTGAAGCCTCTACAAGCCAAAATACATATGCTTGTAGGCTGGATAGTGAAGACTCTAATTGTGATTTCTGGGAGCAGGTTTATGATACTGCTAGTAGAGGCAAGTCATCTGTTGAGAACTTATATGCTACGAGCTCGGATATTAGATCAAAAACATGTTGGAATGAGCCAGTAGACATGTTCTCAGTTTATGCCCACGAAATTAATATCGATGAGAAGAGGAAACGGGATGAAGAGGGACAGTCTAAACAAACAACTAGGGCTAGAAAAGAGGGTGAAACGACTGATTCAATTAAAGAACCGCCTATGATGGAGCCTAGTCAAGAACCAAAACAACAGGAACAAGAAAAGAAGTCTCAAAATAAGGGTAAAGGAAAGAAAGTAGGAGAAAATTTAGAAAAGAAAACTACAAGTGAAGACAGAAGTCAAGAGAAACCTAATGAAACACAACCCATACGAGAAGAAGGAAGTAAGGAAGAAAAACCGAAAAAGAAACCTCCGACTTTCCGATTGATCTCTCAAATTGAGAAACAAATAGACATTCGGAAAGTTATGGATGAGAAAATCATGAAGGCTGAGGTAACCATGACATTAGAGGAATGGTTAGCATTTTCAAGAACAGATGTGAAGGAAGATTTCATGAGTATCATTAAAAGGCGAAGAGAACCTATAGAGTATAGAACGGAAGATATTGAAATGGAGGAAAGAAAAGATCAGGATGAACCGAAAGTGAGTGTTGTACAAATAAATGAATCTGAGTATAGAGAATCGTCTGATCATAGAAATTATTTGGGACCTGTTATTGGACATTTGGAAAAAGGAAATGATGACCCAAATAGCCATTACACTCAAAAACATTGGGCTAGGGGTACTACTGAAACTATAGTTAAGATAGGAAATAATAATAAACCGCAAGTAGCATGAATCGATTCAGGATCAGAAATCAATGTAGTCTCAAGGGAGATTTATAATGAGGGAAAATGGCCCATAGATAGGGACCATGGATGGAAAATGAAGGCAGCCAACAATGCTTCTGGTTATCTACTAGGAGCTTGTGCAAATGTTCCTATTACTATTGGAGATGTTAAAGAGGAACATAATTTCTTTGTTCATGATGACTGCTCGTACCCAATTATTTTGGGGCAGCCGTTTATTTGTGAACAAAGAATGGAGACAAAAGTATTAGATGATGGAAGTGCTTTTGCAAGAATTCGTTCTCGTGATGGCCTGAAATCTGTTCAATTTATGACGCTTTGTATAAATCATCCTCGTAATCGTAGGTCTTTAAGAAAAACTCCTTTAAGACACATAGATCAGGATTTCGAGTAAATGCCACTGTTGAGCGAGATGACAGTGGACTTTGGTTCGAAATCTCGCAAAATCTTGTACAGAACTTAGATAAAATGACTGTTTATTTTCCGTCTGCTACTTTAAATATTTTTCATTTTAAACAAATTCCTAGAAAACTTATAAAAAAATACGAAAAACATTTGAAAAACAAAGGAGATTTATTAATGGATGAAAGTATTGAACATATTATTGAAACTACACATTGCTTTTCAACATTAGAAGAATTAGAACTTTGTTATCAGAGTAAGTCTAATTCCCATATTCTTATCTCTTCACTTGATATGTATGCATTAATTCAGGAATATGCCTCTAGTATTAATCATGACTATGATGCCTTAGTGGAGACCAAATACAAAACTGTTAGTAAGAAGGTGAAACCCGTAGCTCAACCACTACCAAAATTCAGTAATGATATTATAAAGAATGTAAGTCATGAGCCAATCCTCAGAAATCCAACAAATATTGGCCATGTATTTACTAAAGAATCCTTAAATCAAATTAAATTAGATGCTAGTGGTTTCCTTCTTCCAGCAGAAAAAGAGTATTTTCTAAAGATTATTGAGCAACATGGAAGAGCATTTTCTCTAGAGCCTTCAGAGATAGGATGTGCAGATCCTAAGATAGTTTCACCAATGATTATTTTCACTATTCCCCATATTCCTTGGAATTTGCGCCCTATTCCTGTACCTAAAGCTCATCTTCCAGAGCTGATTAGATTACTGAAAGAAAAAATTCATATGCATATTTTAGAATCCTCTTCAGCTCCCTATTCAAACCGTTGGTTTACTGTGCCCAAGAAGAGTGGAAAACTTCGGTTTATCCAAGATCTTCAGCCAGTTAATAAAGTGACTATTAGAAATGTGGGTACAGGTCCAATTGTGGATGAATTTGTGGAAGCATTTTCAGGCAATTCTATATATTCAATGGGTGATCTCTACTCTGGGTATGATCAATTTCAATTGGCATTAGAAAGTAGAGACATTACTACCATGAAAACACCTTTGGGATTAGTTAGGATGTGTACATTACCTCAAGGTGCGACCAATTCAGTAGCACACATGATGAGTGCAATGAATTGGGTTTTGCACGATTTTATTCCTCACATTACTATGCCCTTTATAGATGACATTCCCATTAAGGGTTGCTTGGAAGAAGAGAAAGATAGCACTCTGGATGAAGATGGTTGTCGAAGATTTGTAAAGGCTCATATTCTTGATTGCAAAAAAATCTTTGAGCGATTTATTCAAGTTGGCTTAACGTTATCTATAGAAAAATCTACTTTTGGTGTTAATGAGGTCCTCATTGTAGGTCATCTTTGTGGCCATTATGGACGGAAGCCATACCCTCAGAAAATTGATGCCATTAGTAAGATTTCGGAGATATGTCAAAATGTGAGTGAAGTTCGACGATTTTTAGGAGCTTGTATCTTCTATGTTATATGGATACCACATTTTGCACATATAACTGATTGTCTTATGATTTATTAAGAAAGAAAAGAAAATTTTTATGGACTGAAAAACATACTCAAGCAATGCGTAGATTAAAGAAGTTGCTTCAAGAAGCTCCAATCCTTAAACGAGTTGATTATACGAATAATAAGCCTATTATTTTGACTGTTGATACTAGTCCTATTGGAATTGGCTGGGTCATAAGTCAAGATGATGAAGAGGGTAGAAGATATGCTATTAGATTTGGAGCTAAGATTTTACATAATACTCAAAGAAATTATCCTCAAATTAAAAGAGAACTTTGGGGTTTAGTCACAGCTCTAAAGTCCGATAAAGAATATTTCATAGGAGCAAATGTGATTGTGGAGACAGATTGTTTACCGTTAATTGGAATGATCACAAACTGTTCTTCACCAGATATTGCAATGCTTCGTTGGATTTCTTATATCAAATTTATAAATCCAGTTTTAATTCATATTTCAGGAAAATCAAACTCTGTTGCTGATATGCTCTCAAGAGCTAGGTATGATGAGAATAATGAAGCCAAAGTAGATACTAATACGATAAATTATGATTCCCAAATTTATGTGTATGAAAAATTTAATTCAGATGAATATGAAGGAGAGTGGCTAGAGATTGGAAAGTATCTTAGTACTTTAGTTAGATCACCTTCATGGTCTTCAAACAGATTTAGAAACATTAGAAAAAGGGCATTTAACTTTTTCTTAAAAAATGGATTGCTTTGGAGACATGCAAGGGGGAAGATCAAAATGCCTCAAAGAGTACTAGGTACTAAGAATCTTCAGATGCAAGTTATGAAGAACATGCATGATACTTTATGGGCCGGGCATAAAGGTTTTGTTGCCACTTATGAAAAAATTAGAGAGTGTTACTGGTGGCCAGGTATTTATGTTAATGTAAAGAATTATGTAGATTCTTGTGATGTATGTCAAGTTTATTCATCGGTTAAGCATAGGGATCCACTACATCCTACGTATCCTCCATGCATACACTATAAGTGGGTAGTGGACTTAGTAACTATGCCCAAAGGTATTGATAGAATGAGATACATAGTTCTTGCTCGAGAAGATCTTACTAATCATGTAGAAGGCCGAGCTCTTAGATCAAAAACTACTTTCAATGTATGCAAATTTCTTTTAGAAGAAGTGATTTCGAGATTTGGGTATATTGAAAAAATAGTAGCCGATAGGGGCGAATTAGATGCGCAAGAGGCTAGGGAATTCTTTGCTATGCATGGGATTCGTTTAGCTCTTACGACTGCATATAACCCTGAGGCTAACGGAAAAATAGAAAGAGGGCATTCCCCTATTATAAAAGCGATTTCTAAAGCTTGCAAAGGAGAATTGAAGAATTGGCCAAAATTTTTGCCATTCGCTTTGTGGGCTGATAGAATGACCTGTACGAGAACGACAGGGTTTATGCCGGCAGAGCTTATGTACTGCCAAAAACCAATTTTTCCAATAAATACCCAAATTCTTACTTGGACTATGCTTCCTTGGAAAGATAATTTATCTACTGAAGACTTGTTAGCCCTAAGGATTCAGCAACTAGAGCAAGGGAATGAGAGATTGGAAGACGCTGTAGAAAAATTAAAAACTTCTCGACTTAAAAATAAAAAGTATTTTGATAAATCACATAGGTTAAGGCCAAAGCCAATAAAAATTGATGATTGGGTATTGATATATGATAGCACATTTGATATACAGTATGATGCCCGTAGAAAATTAAAAAAGCGATGGTTTGGACCTTATGTGGTGGTCAAAATCTATGAAAATGGAACGTATGCTTTAAGAGAGTTAGATGGAACTCCGCTTAAAAATTTAATTGCAGGTAAAAGAATTAAAATATTTAAACAAAGAAATGAAGAATTTTATGAACTAATATATGATGAAGGAAATGAAGAATGATTTTGTTTTAATAAAAACAATGTTTAAATTTTCTTTTAAATATGTTTTTTATTATTTATTTCTTTTACATGTATGAAAATACAAAATTATTTATAAAAATTAATTTGTCTTGAAAGTCTTTACATTGTTGCTTGATAACAGGAGTTGAAAATGTTTGTTTTAAAACCAATTAATTAAAGACTGATTTATGATAAAGATGAAGCGCAGGAGATTGAAGATAATTCATGCAGTTTACAAAATTAAGCAATCAAAGCGATATTTGGATAAAAGGCGATGCAAAAGATGGAATCAATATAGATCAGGTGAAACAGTTCTAACCCTGATTAATGTTTTAAGTTTTGTTTTTTTTTCATGCATTATCATAAGTAGAAATGTACATTCTTCAGCTAGGTTAAGAAACTTCTTATAAAATTATGAAAAGTAGAATTTACACTGAAGTAGGGATGTGCTTGAAAAGAAGATAGGGATTAGAAGACCTATGGCTGTCATATGGATAGTTGAAGGAACCCTTAACTAGCAACTCCTAGTAGAAGTAGACTTGTTTTATATAGGTAAGCTTCCTTTAATCTGACCCATTTAGCAAAAGAGATCCTAGTTCCTGCTTTAGCTTACCTCTAGATCCTTTGCTCTGATTAGGGGTTAAGCCTTTCCCCTTCATCAAAAAAAGTTGCGAAGAAAAATTAAAAGCAGTACATTAATGGTTGCTGCTTATGAAAAGAGAAAAATTATACAAAGAAAAATTATGATAAAAAAATTGAGATAAAAGAAAAATCAAATAAATCAGTTGTGGTCTCGAAATCACTTCTGATTTGAAAAGTGGGCTATATAAGGCGGATGTATGCTAGAGGGGAGTTAGTTTTCTGTATCTTAATGGCAAATGGTTAGGAAATGAGGATAGAAGGCCTATATAACATATGCTTTACTTATGAACAGAGTTAATAGGAGAGTTAGTACGAACACTATTTAAATGACTTCTATAGTTTCTTTCTAAAACCTGTTTTCAACTCATGCATTGATCGAAAAGGTTTAAATTCAAGTTTACATAATTTTATAAGTTTTCTTTGCTATTTGAAGATGTACTAATGATAGAAGCATTTTTATATATAGAAAATTTTAATTTGATTCATGAATAAGTTTCACAAGAAGTTGATATTGCTTTCTGTGATCTGCAGGTTGGCCCATCGAGGACGATGTGCAGGTTTGGCCGGGGCGAATGTCGGAAAGTTTTTCAACTTTCCAGTTAATGACAGAGAACATGAAAACAACTTTATTGGTGATCTCAAACCTTTTATGTACATGTTAGGGTTTACCCTAATTACTTATTTAATGAGAATTTCCTATTTAACATTCAAGAATTATGGGTATTCAGCCTAGGGTTTGTTGAATTCATGTGTTGTTTATAAGAGTTGGTTACTGTTAAGGGTTTAGATGAGTTATAATGGGTTAAAGCTAGGGTTCAGAAGGATTTTAATGATCTAACCCAAGGGGTTTTATGGGTTTCCAATAGGGTTTCTAGGATTTAATATATTTAAAGGGTTAACATAGATGTTACTCAAAAACATTAATATCTAAATTACATATTTATGTATTAAACATTAAATTATGTCATTAATAATTATTTTAATTATTTGTGTGCATTTAAAAACTAAGGTTTGAATATATTAAATGCTTAACCTAAGTCTAATTTAAATGCATTATTAAATTAAGAAAATTAAGATAATTCAATTAAAATGAAAAGTAATGGATAATTAATGAGTGATTTATATGAAAAGTGTGTAAAGAATGGTGTGAGCTAAATGTGTAATTAAAGTGAATGAAGGAGTGGTCGCAATAGAAGATGCACTTAAAGTGAAAAAAAGTGGGTTAAGAGAAAGAGTGGAGAGAATTAGTGAAGATGAAAAGAATGGTATAAGTAGAGTGTGTAATTAAAGTAGAAAAGTTAAACTGGAAAGTGTGGTGAATGTTAATAGGAAAAAGGATGGATGAGGACAAAAAGTAGAAACCAAAAGAGTGGCTTAGAAATGACTTGTGTAAGTATTTATATGTGTGAAGAGCTCTGTTATTTCCTAATGTTTCTTGCAGGTACCTTCCTCTCTACTTTTCCATTCTCCTTCTGTCTTCTGTTTGTGTTCGTGCTCATATTTTATCTCCTTACTACTAGTCCACGTACATAGCTATTTCTGACGCATATTAGAGAGAAATAATTGAACTGTAGATCCGTCATCATGTGCAATGATGCTCGTATGCGATGGCTTCTAGGAAGAGAGACACAGAAGGATCCATGTACGATCTGTAAAAAAAAAAAAAAAAAAAAAAATCTATACATGGTTCTCTTGCCACAGATAACATCAGCACGTATCTGGGTATGCGCATCATGTTTGGATGACCCGTATCTTCTTTGAGCTTTTTCGTAAGTGCCTGGGAGTTCCTTCTGTTGTTGGCATAGAGAAATACTTCGGAGAGCGCCCTCGTTGTGCAGGTCCATAGCGCACAATGGTACAACGTTCTGAGGAAAGGCCAATCTCGTTGTACTTTTGGAATGCACATAGAAAAGGTCAGAGGTGTTTCCAGAGCTCTCACTTCGCAAGGATTCCGGTAAGGAGTATGATGCGCGATTATGAGCAGAAAATGTCACATTTGTTTACGGCGTGCATTTTGCACATGGGATGGAGGTACATGTATCATTTCGAGCGGAGAAGAGAGCTTTCGAGCGCCAATCATCGAAAGCACTCAAAAGCACATCTCCTTCACCAGGCACACGCTTGCGTATACACTCTCGCACGTACTTCCTGCTGTAGCTTTCTTCACTATAGGCGGCGCATTGCTATTCTACAGACGCAGTCCAATTTGTCCCTTTACTTCTGTCTGCCTTCTGTTTCTCTCTGTAAATTTGCTGTGTTTTTTAGTTGTTTGTGATTACAGAAACAAAACGCTACACGCACAATTCTTACCGGTCCTCAGGCCCGATCTCATACTTGAAATATGAATATATTTTCTGCTGTTTTGTAAATTGAAAGGCGGTCAACCAGAACTTCTTCACTTGAAGAAATTAATCATATTCTTCCTGCCTGGGAGATCAGTTCATAAGGACTGGCTAAACATTGCTATGGAACCGGCTGCGATCTCCTTTAGCAGGAGAGCACAGTATCCTGTTCGATATCGACAAAAAAAAAAGAGCCCTCAGAGTACCATGGATTCTGAGGAAGAGATGCGTGCAAGTCAAGGTGGACTGGCCAATTCCAATGCCAAGGTTGATACAATGTCCAACCTTTATCATTTCCTACAGCATACAACTCCTCGTGTTTCCTGTCAATCTCTTTCAAAGAGTTGCATCCGAGGATTGCCATGTCAAGGGACAAGGGAATGTGGAAAAGATTTCTTCTCTCTAAATGATTTATGGGAGAGTTATGATGAATGGAGTGCATATGGAGCAGGTGTCCCTATACTGTTGAACAGCAGAGAATCTGTTATGCAGTATTATGTCCCTTATTTATGAGGCATTCAGCTCTATGCTGATTCAAGGAGAAGTCTAACCACGAAAGGCAGGAGGCGCTTGGGTGATGACAATGATAGAGAGAGATATGCCGCTTGAATGAAGCGCAAATTCACAAAAATTGTTATGACGCCATCTATTCGCATTTTTAGACTGTCGTCGTTGGCAGGAGATCACGTTATTTATTGTGAACAGGACTCTCAATAAAGTTATTATTACTAATAAGTGATAACACCGTCATTCGACCCCGCACTTTTGTGAGATATCGAGGTATTCTGTCCATAGAAAGAGAGACAGAGAGAAAGAAACAACGATAGAGAGAAAAGAGAGTCAAAATAATATGTTTGATTTTTTTTTTTATTTATTGATAATTTATTTTTTATGTACATTGATATATGAGCATAAGTATACATATGTATGTGCACATAATGAAAAGCATGAGTAGGATATGTATTCATATAAATGAAAAAGCATATGTATAAATACGTAAGAATATGTAAATGCATTAGTATGCACGAACATGAATGCTGATATGCTTAAAAGAGTTTATAGGGATATATATTAGCATAGTTAAGAATGTGAAGGCATGTTAATATTAAATGCATTAGGAAATGTGAGAATGGATGCATTATTATGCATCATAACTTATTAGTAGGCATATATATAAATATGTGATAAGAGTAAGTATGTGATTATGATGAGTATGTGAAGGTCTTAATGTATGCATGAACATATGCATTTGCATGATAATGTAAGTTTATGTTTCTTAATGAGTTTTTTTTTTGTAATGTTACTTACAAATTCCCGAATGTTTCTTGCAGAAACAAACATTGAAGATTGAAAGCAAAAGTATCAAAGAGCATCGTGACAAAAGAGAAGATTTCAACAAATCACCCAACAATCGGATATAAATCCTTAGAAATTTTCCTGATTAAGCCTTGTATAGGACTCTCATATTATTAGCCATCGTTTAAAGCAATTATATCATTCAGTATTGTCTTTAGGATTCAATCGAACTCAAAAATTGAATTTGCATTCTTGTTAATTGTAATTTCTCTTGTTTATCTCAGAAAAGATTTGGAATTGATCATTCGTATGTCGATAGAAAAAGGAACAACTAGTAATGCTACAAATGAATCTGTTAGGAAACATGAATTAGAACATTTAATTTTAAGCACTTTATTACCATCTCCACTTGAACCTTCATCTACCCACGAACATAGTGAACCTGAATTACTCAAAGATAAAATAGTTCACGAGACGTTACGGCCGATTGAATACGATCGTCTTGTTTCGCGCTTATTACCATTATTTACCATCGTTTTGCCTGAACCAGAATTTAACGATGACTTATTTCCACCAGCATTAGTGCGGAAATCAAGCATAGATCAAAATACAACTGAAGAACAGGAGCTAATTAAAAATCAAATTACCAAGGAAACCTTAGTGTCACCGTATCAAATCGAAGCCATGGAACTATATAGAGCAGCACAGCCTTACGGGGCTTAAAACATTTAAAATGTTTCAATTAGCGACTTCATATTTCCTAGATTTATGAGTAATTCTTAGAAATTCTTTTATCTTAGACTCAAAAACATATATCCCCTTGTACCTACGATTGTCTCATACACCCTGCGTGTGCCGAGGGATTTACTGGCTGCCTGATCCACCAGCCTTATGTCCGCAACTTCCCGACAACGTAAAGATGAGATGCCACTGAAACGTATGATGGGTGGACGTGCATTCTCTAAGTGGGCAATAGACTTCGTCGGTCCTATTAATCCCCCAGCTAAAGGTTCCCATGGAGAATATATCATTGTTGCAACAGACTATCTAACAAAGTGGGTAGAGGTAAAAGCCACAAAGAAGAACGATGCTCAAACAACAGCTAAGTTTTTATTTGAGAATGTGTTCACTAGATACGGGCTACCTATAGAGCTAGTCAGTGATAGAGGCACTCACTTCTTAAATGAAGTTATTGAAAGTCTGCTCCAAGAATTCTTGGTAGTTCATAAGAAGTCTGCCCCCTATCACCCCCAAGCTAATGGCCAGGCTGAGAGCACCAACAAGATCTTATGCAATGTACTAACGAAATTAGTAAACAATAAACGCTCTGATTGGGACAAACAGCTACACCATGCTGTTTGGGCATACCGAGTCGCCTACAAAACGGTACTCCAAGCCACCCCCTTTCAGATGGTATTTGGCCAAAACGCCGTGCTACCTTTGGACTTCCTAATACCTACATTAAAGGTAGCACAAGAGCACGAATGGACGGGTCATGAACTCTCCTCTAGACTTTTTGACCTTGAACGATTAGGAGAAACTAGACTGAGAGCAGGTGCAGGGATATATGCAGCTAAGAAGAGACAGAAGGCATACTTTGATGCCCATGTGAAGGATAAGGGCTTGAAAGCTGGAGACTTAGTTTTAGTCTACACACTGAAGCAACATGCGAGCAAACTGGAGAAGCGTGGCTATGGACCTATGATCATAAATAGGATCTCAACAAGTGGAGCAGTGCAACTGGCCACATTAGACGGCGATGTTCTCCCAAGTTATATCAGCGGATGCAGAGTCAAGTTGTATCAGGAGCCTCTCACAGAGGAAATGCTAAGTCGACTCAATATCGCCAAGAAACGCAAGGAAGAAGAAAAGCGGATTCGAGAAGAAGCTCAAGCGGAAGCTTTAGAACGCATCAGAAGGATGAAGTTGCGAAGACAAGGTAGAGATCAGCCTAGAACAAATGACTATGCAGATCAAGGATATCATATGGCAATGTGTGAAGTCGCAGGAACGAGTCCCCATAGAATAATTGATCGATGACCTTTTGTGACCATAGAGGTAGGACAAGGAACTAGTGTACAGTCCGTGCGAGCATTGATTGACTCAGGTGCAGCCACTAGTGCGGTGAGACTCTCTTACTATCAAGAACTGAAATTAAAGGTCGATCCTATAGAAGCTTATCTCATAGGATTAGGAGGTGTGGAAACCCCTTGCATGGGCGAGGTGGAGCTTCCCCTCTACATTCAGGACATGTTAATGACAGTTAAGGTACTAGTGTGCCAAGACGAAGACCTCACTGAGCCTCTTGTCTTGGATCAGGACTGGATCTATGATCATGCAGTCAATCTAAACCTAAGAAGTGGACTTCTTCAGGTATGGGTCAATCATAGTCGAATTACCGTAGAGTTAGAGAATGGAGCACTCAAGGAGCTAGGAAAGGCACACACTCCTGGTCCTTCCAGGAGTACACATGAAGATGACCATGCTGTTCTTGTCCAAAACTATGTGTTGCAGAGGAATGATCTTCGCAAAAATGGAGTCAGGGATGCGACGGAACTCCCTTCTTTTCCAAAGGTCAGAGAGAAGCAGCAACCAAAGGTGAATCAACGGCAGAAGAAGCAGGGTACTACCTATGTCGGAGATCAAAAGCACCTGCGCAGCAAAGTGTCTCAGCTAGTGAAACAAGTATGGGTGCGGAAAGGCGAACACGCGGTTGCACTTAAGTCAACCACACGGGCAAAGCCTCTCATTAGTAACCAACAACACGACACCTATAAGAAGTCTTTCAGAAGTTCTTCTGCTAACGTGAAGTCTATTTGGGTGCCCAAGAAGTCGATGAAGGCTAGCCCACAATCAAGAAAAATTTGGGTGCCTAAGGCTTGTTTGCGGGCTCAAATAGCTACACCAAAGCCACACCCTTTACAGCGTGGTCCATTCACTCACACCGCCGACATCCACTCGTTTTCAACACTCAGGAACACACCAAGGCCCATGAGCACGAACAAAATCAATTGTAAATGGGTCCCTAAAAGGTCTCATTTTCAAGCAGACACACCCATAAAGCTCTCGAGAGTCTCTACGGAACCAAGAGCAAAACCCATCCACTACATTTGGCAGCCTAAGACTTGTAACAAACCCCCGGACCCCAATTCTAAATCCATGATAACCTACTAACCCCATCACTATCACACTACATCATTCCACTTAGCTCTTAGGTGTACTGAACTCCTAACCACACACACACTCACACCGAGCACGTACTAACCCATTAATCTCTCCCAACCCTCGTGTTAATGTTGTAATGGGAGCAACAACGGTTCTCTCTTGTCCTGTACAATGTTAACACTAGTTTCTATATTCTCACAGAGACAGGAAGCAAGAAGTAACATGGCAGATACGGTAGGAACTAGCTCTCAAGCAGGCACCAGCCCCCAAATTGTGGACATTGAAAGCCTTCCGGTTGAGGAGGAATTAAAGGAACGAACAGCGGCATTAAGGGCATTACATGCCATACCAATTCAGAATCCTCCACAGGGTCACACAATGCCTGTGGGCAAAACCTCACACTGGTTCAGTGATGTTGCGGGACCTCTGGGTGAAGGCACATACATGTGGGAGTCCGAGGTAGAATTCAATGGACGTTGGGGCAGATACCACTTCTTTACCAGAGAGTTTGAAAAACTACAGAATAACGAAGGACTGAAGCCGATATGGAAGAAGGCTGGGCTCTATGATTATTTCAAGTTCCAACTACCAAAACCCGATTTCCTAAGGTGCTCATACTTGATTAGCACCCTCACTCCAAGCAAAGACAAAAAAGGATACAGCTCCTTTGTACTCCCATCACTCACAAGGGGCAATGAGCTGAAGCGTTTCCGCTTGACTATCAACTTGGTGAGGGAAGCTCTCAACATGAACGGTATGCACATTCCTACGGAGAAAGAGACTATGGTCCCTGATAATATGAAGAACAGGAATCTGACAAAATTAAAGGACATGGTAGCGATGACTCCCACGATCGCCATTCATTTACATATGGTCATGCAACATTTCGCATTCCCCGTGCAAGACAGGTTCACAATGCCTCCCAAAAAGATTTGGTTTAGCCTCTACTTATCAGACGCCTTTGATTTGACCATCAATATGCCCCACTGGATTATAGACCAGATCCATATGGCTCATCAAAGATGGTATAAGAAACAAAAATCTGTACTCTATGGATGTTGTGCGCTTACCAGAATCGTGTATAGATGTCTCGCCTATGATGTACCGGTGCAAAGGGCTCTCATTTGGTCAAGAGCACAGGAGTTTCAACGCAGATTGTCAGCCGTCGGACCTCCCTCAAAGAAGATGAGAGGCACCGTACAGATGCCTTGTGCACAACCCCGCGGTGCAACCCTAACACCAGAAACAACTCCAAGGCTTCCTCGAAGAGTGCAACCATTTACTATCAGGTTACCCAGGCACAGCACAGATGGCCCTAACCTTGTGTTTCCACCAGTGCCTACTGATCTGGAATTTCCTCACGGATTTACTTTGGAAGATCTAACGAATGAAGAAGTGGCTAGAATTATTGAAGCTGTTAATGCGGAAGTTGAGGCAGAGCAGGGTAGTGGACAACAAACGGCTCCACAACAACCCCAGACAAGACAACCAAAAGTGGTAGAAGTGGAAGATGAAGAAGAAGAAGACCAAGAGGATGAACAGGAAGGATTTTCTGATGAAGGGGCGCATGACTATGAGCAAGAAGTTATACAGGAGCTAGAGGGTGCCCCGGCATATACAAAGGAGTTGAAAAAGCTCTACGATACCATCAACAGAGTCCAACAACAACATAAGTTATCCCTTGCAGCAGGAAAGGCTATCATGCACCAAATCCTTGAGGAGGAGGGAGTTGACGAACAATATCGTGCCACCCTGGAAATGATCTCCGATGCTTTAGGAGTACCCAAAACAGTGCACACTGCCCTGGCACAAGCACGCAGAACGGAAAGAAGATACGGAAGGCGTCCCCCACGAGCAGGGAAACAAATGAATGTCTTAGTATCAGAAACACAAGCAACAGCCACGACCATGGGCACAGCACACACTGTGCATGATACTGAAGCAACCCATGTGTCCAGTGCACCCCCATCACCACCCTCGCCACCCCTGCCTCCCTCTCCACCACACTCACCTCCCATTACCGATGTAACAACCACCGTTACCGCCTCCGAGCCCACAGCCATGACTGAAGCACAAACCGCCAATCAACCCACACACCCTCTCAACACCTCCCGTGTATACACCTCCACTAACACTGTAACCCTAACGACAGCTACTGACATCCCCATTCCCCCACTCACACTTTCGGGCAGTTCACATTCACAACTGCACACACCACTGTACACATTCACCACAATCACTGCACCCACAATTCCACTATTCACAATCACTCCCACTACTGCTTCCACCATGGATTTTATGGACATATCACCCTCCACTGCACCTCTCCCTCCCCCCTTACGGCCACAATCTCCCATTCCCCCACCACCCACTGTTGGTGCAGACCAATCACCAATTGAAGGCTTGGAAGATCAAATGATGAAAGAAGAATCAATTCCTAGAGTGTGGAAGAAGATTACATTCAGAGAACAAGAGAAGTGTACACATATGTACATTAGTATAGTCATAGATGACTTAGATCTTTTGCCTAGTAAGAATCATGTACAAATTATCTATAAATATCTTGAGAAAAGTCGGGGAATGTATGAGAGCATATGTGACATGAGTTAGAAATCAAGAATGAGGGAGATAGAAGTCATGAGATAGAGAAAAAAGATTTGTGTGTTAGCTCTCATCACTCAGTTGTAAATTCTCTGAGTAAATGAAAATTTTTGCGCCCGATATTTCTGCGTGTTCTCCTTCTACAGTAGATCAATTGTGAAATGCTTTTGTACAAGTCTAAGTTGAGAGTTGCTTGACCTCTGTGCAAAGTTTTAGCTTCCAATTGTAATCAGGCTGAGTGAATTAAGTGTAGGAACATTCATATGTGAAGTGTGTTCACTGGTTCCTAAAACAGGCGCAGATTTCGAAGTTAATGTTTTGATCATTTCTCCTAGCACAGTTTAAAGTTTTGCATGAGTGATAGCTTAATCTTTAAGTTGGAAGATAAGCTACTTATGTCCAGAAGCATTTTGTAAAACGGGTTCTATTCAAGGAGAACCAAGTCTTAAAAGTTACAGGTGTAAAGTCGACTGTTTTGGATGACAGTTTCTGACATAGGTAACTTGAGAAGTTGATTTCTCAAGCTATACTTAATCTTTTGAAGAGATTCAACTTGGAGTAGATGCGCAAGCTCTAGCATATGATTCGTACAAAGTTTCATAAAAAACTTTACATGTTTTATAAGTCAATGTGAGGAAATAGTGCAGCAGACTTTTCTGTGTTTCATCTTCTTCACAGATTTGTTAATCTTTTGACAGTTAGCAATTGATCCTCTAAACTAGTGGAGTATTTGACTTATTCTTGGTATAGAGGTGCTCTAATCACAAGAATAAGTTGTTCTTTTGGAGATTAATATTCTCCATCAGTGGTATCAGAGCAGGAGACATCAATTTGAAGAAAGAAGGATCCCGACTGCTGCAGATTCAAGAAATTCAACACTTGAAGGACTAAGAAGTGAAAGCTTGGAGTCAAAGCTCAAGGAGAAGACTATTTAACATCAAGAAAAGCAAAAGGAGTCCAATTCGAAGTAAAGGTACATACATTGTTTGTAAAGCTTGAAGATTTCAATACACAGGTGGACATAAGATGGGAGAAAGCTTGCAGATTGATAAGCTAGATAGAGAGAACTATCCAGCATGGTCCATGAGGATGGAAGCACACCTCATGAGCAAAGATCTTATGGCATTCATTACAGGAGATGAAGAAAAGCCTGAATTTTTAGATCCTAGTATTCCAACTAGGGAGGAACTTGCAATTTTGAAGACTTGGATGAGAAAGGATGCTCAAGCAAGGAGTATCATTTACATGGCTGTAAATGATTATTTGCTGCCTCACATTAGAGGTTTGGAAAGTGCCACAGATGTTTGGAATGCCTTGGAAGAGCATTTCCAAAATACAACTAAGTCAAGGAAGTCCTCACTATGGGCTGAGTTCACAACCTTCAAGAAGAAGAGCTCACAATCAATTTCAGATTATGTGGCAAGGATGAAAGATATTGCAGATAGCTTGGGAGCAGTGGATGAAGACATTGAAGAGGAAAAGTTGGTAAGACAAATACTTACAGGTTTGAGAGGAGATGAGAAGTGGAAGCCTTTTATATTGTCCATAGAGTTGTCACTTGATCACTTTACTCCTGACCTTAATCAATTGCTAGGACATATGCTAACCTTTGAGCAGGATCTTAAAGGAGACAATGATAGAAGTACAAGTCAAGTTATGTACTCCAAGGACAAGAAAAAGAATGGCAAGGGAAAGCAATCGAATGATGATGAAGGGAATTCAAATCAAGCTAACTTCACAAAAGGGAAGACAAATTTCAGAGGTAAAGGAAGAGGAGGTAAGAACAAAGATAATGCTAAAGCTTGTTGGATTTGTGGCATAACAAATCATTTGGCAAATGATTGTTGGTATAACAATCAAAATGGAGGATACAACAATCAGAATTATAATCAAAGAGGTAGAGGAGGCAGAAACCAAAGAGGCAACTTCAGAGGAAGAGGTGGTAGGACATCATATGGTAGAGGAGGTGGAAGAAACTTCCAATCTCAGTCCTACAACAATAATTATTACAATTATGCATCAGATCAGAAGGATGACATGACTCTTATCTTGAATGCAACTCATGAATCAATGGGGGAAGATCAAAGAGTGTTTTATATTGACTCAGGGTGTAGCAACCATCTGAGTGGGAATTTATCTTTGATGACTGATATGGAAGCTAAGGTGAATGGACATACAGTTCAAACAGGTGATAATACCAAACATAAAGTGGAGAGCATTGGATCAGTGAAGACAAAAAGTGGAAGTACACTTCTGAGTAAGGTACTTTATGTTCCTACTATTCCTAAAAATTTGATAAGTGTAGGGCAAATTGTGGAGAAAGGATATGAAGTAAGATTCACAAATGATGGTGTCTATGTACAAGATCCAAATCAGGGATATAGAACCATAATTGCAGGTAAAAAGGAAGGAAGATTGTTTACTCTCAAGGTCCAAGGTAATGTGGGACATGCATTATTTACCTATGGAGGTCAAAAGGTATCTGAATTAGACCTATGGCATAAAAGGCTAGGTCATTTCAATGAGAGAGCTATAAAGGAGATGTCAAAGAATCAGGTGGTGCTTGGATTGCCAAATATTGAAGGGCAACATATGGTGTACAAGTGTGAAGCTTGTCAATTAGGTAAAGCACATAAAGGTTCTTATAACAAATCAGGGTACAAGTATTCAAATATGCTTGAATTGGTTCATACAGATGTATGGGGTCCCTCAAGGGACTATAGCATAAATGGATCCAGATATTATGTGTTGTTTGTTGATGATGCAACCAGGTGGATTACTTTGTATGTAATCAAGGATAAATCAGAAGTTTTCAAGACATTCAAACATTTTCATGTCTATGCAGAAAGGATCACAGGACAAAAGCTAAGGAGGTTAAGATCAGATGGAGGGGGAGAGTATTTCTCAAAAGAGTTTGATGATTATTTGTGGAATGCAGGTATCAAAAGAGAAGTGACTTGCAAGTACTCCCCTCAACAAAATGGAGTAGCAGAAAGGAGGAATAGAACTCTTGTAGAGTTTGCAAGAGCCATGATGAAGGAAAAGAATTGTCCAAATTACTTATGGGCAGAAGCCATTAACACTGCAACATACCTTGTGAATAGGTTGCCTTGCAAAGCTTTGGATGGAGGAACCCCTTATGAAGCATGGTGGGGTAAGAAGCCTAGTCTTGATCATTGTAAAGTATTTGGATGTATTGCATATGCTTATGTTCCTTCACAATTAAGACATAAGCTAGAACCAAAAGCAGAGAAGTATGTGTTTATTGGATATGATGATAGACAGATGGGTTACAGGTTGTGGAGTCCATCCACAAAGCAATTTCTTGTTACTAAAGATGTGACATTTGATGAGCAAAATATGTGGTATACAGGATCACCAAATGAGTATACAGGTGTTGAAGAAATTCAGAGAAAAGGAAAGGCAAAGGTAAAAATATGTGAAGAAATTGTTGATGAAATTGACTCTAGATGTAGAGTGCAGGATCATGTAGAAGAAGGGCCAAGATTTGATCCAGAATCAAATGAGGCTGAAACTTCAAGAAGTGCAGAAATCAGAAGATCTACAAGGGAAAGGAAAGAACCTATAAGGTATAGTTATGATACATCTTTCCTAACAACAAAAGATTATGCATACATTGTAAAGACAGAAGAAGATCCAATCACTTATGAAGAAGCCAAAGGTAAACAGAATTGGGGAAAGGCAATGCAGGAAGAGTATGATGCTCTACTTGAAAATGAAACTTGGGAACTAGTACCAAGACCAAAGAATCAGAAGGTCATTGGATGTAAGTGGGTATATAAAACAAAGAGGTTTGCAGATGGTAAGGTGTCTAGATACAAGGCTAGACTTGTGGTCAAAGGTTATGCCCAAACTTATGGGGTAGATTATGATGAAACTTTTAGTCCTGTTGCTAAGATGTCTACAATTAGAACATTGATTGCTATTGCTGCTTGTAAGGGATGGAAATTATCACAATTGGATGTGAAAAATGCATTTCTAAATGGATACATTGCAGATGAAGTATATATGGAGCAACCAGAAGGCTTCATGGAATCAATTGGATCAGATTATGTGTGTAAGCTCAAGAAAGCTTTATATGGATTGAAGCAAGCCCCAAGAGCTTGGAATTACAGATTGGTCAAGTTCTTGAATGAATGTGGATTTCAAGCATCAAAGGCAGATAGTAGCTTGCTAGTGAAGGCAAGTGAAAATGGATACATTTATATGTGCATTTATGTTGATGATATTATTGTTACAGGAACAGATGCTCAAGGAATCAATGAACTCAAGAAGCAAATAGAGAAGGAGTTTAAGATAAGTGACTTGGGAAACTTATCTTATTTTCTAGGAATGCAGATTGTGTATACTCAACATGGAGTATATGTTTCACAAGAGAGATATTTGAAGAATCTTCTAGTTAAGTTTAACATGGAAGATTGCAAGACCTCAACCACACCATTGGAGGTAAATCATAAATTAAGCAGGTATGGAGGTGAAGAATTCAATGACATGAAGAAATATCAGAGTTTAGTAGGTAGTCTAATCTATGCTACCTTGACAAGGCCAGATTTATCATATGCAGTAGGTGTGTTGTCACAATTCATGCATTGTCCAAAGAAGACTCATTGGATTGCAGCCCAAAGGGTACTCAGATATATCAAAGGAACCTTAAGTGAAGGTTTGTATTATGGTTTCACTTCTGACACAAGAATCAAAGTGTTTAGTGATGCAGATTGGGCAGGTGACTCAGATGATAGAAGGTCTACTCATGGATATCTATGTTATGTTGGAGACAAGTTAGTTTCTTGGTGCTCAAAGAAGCAACATACAGTTGCTTTATCATCCACAGAAGCTGAGTATAAGGGAATGGTAGAAGCTGCAAAAGAAGTGATATGGTTGAAGACCTTGATGAAAAGTTTTGAGATTGATCATAGTACTCCAATAATTTTTGGAGACAATATGAGTTCTTTGTATTTGGCAGCTAACCCTGTTTTTCATGCCAGGACTAAGCATATAGAGATTCAGTATCATTTCTTGAGGGAAAAGGTACTAGATAAAGAGATTGAAGTGATGTATACTCCAACAAAAGAACAAGTGGCAGATATGATGACAAAGAGTCTGGATGGACCTAAATTACAAAAGTTCAAAGACATGGCAAGTATAAAGAAGACAGAGAAAATCTCAATTGATGATTGAGGGGGAGCTGTTGGTGCAGACCAATCACCAATTGAAGGCTTGGAAGATCAAATGATGAAAGAAGAATCAATTCCTAGAGTGTGGAAGAAGATTACATTCAGAGAACAAGAGAAGTGTACACATATGTACATTAGTATAGTCATAGATGACTTAGATCTTTTGCCTAGTAAGAATCATGTACAAATTATCTATAAATATCTTGAGAAAAGTCGGGGAATGTATGAGAGCATATGTGACATGAGTTAGAAATCAAGAATGAGGGAGATAGAAGTCATGAGATGGAGAAAAAAGATTTGTGTGTTAGCTCTCATCACTCAGTTGTAAATTCTCTGAGTAAATGAAAATTTTTGCGCCCGATATTTCTGCGTGTTCTCCTTCTACAGTAGATCAATTGTGAAATGCTTTTGTACAAGTCTAAGTTGAGAGTTGCTTGACCTCTGTGCAAAGTTTTAGCTTCCAATTGTAATCAGGCTGAGTGAATTAAGTGTAGGAACATTCATATGTGAAGTGTGTTCACTGGTTCCTAAAACAGGCGCAGATTTTGAAGTTAATGTTTTGATCATTTCTCCTAGCACAGTTTAAAGTTTTGCATGAGTGATAGCTTAATCTTTAAGTTGGAAGATAAGCTACTTATGTCCAGAAGCATTTTGTAAAACGGGTTCTATTCAAGGAGAACCAAGTCTTAAAAGTTACAGGTGTAAAGTCGACTGTTTTGGATGACAGTTTCTGACATAGGTAACTTGAGAAGTTGATTTCTCAAGCTATACTTAATCTTTTGAAGAGATTCAACTTGGAGTAGATGCGCAAGCTCTAGCATATGATTCGTACAAAGTTTCATAAAAAACTTTACATGTTTTATAAGTCAATGTGAGGAAATAGTGCAGCAGACTTTTCTGTGTTTCATCTTCTTCACAGATTTGTTAATCTTTTGACAGTTAGCAATTGATCCTCTAAACTAGTGGAGTATTTGACTTATTCTTGGTATAGAGGTGCTCTAATCACAAGAATAAGTTGTTCTTTTGGAGATTAATATTCTCCATCACCCACTTCCCCATTTTCCAGCACCACATTCACACTTCCCTTCCCCTTTCCCTTCCCCTCCGCACTTAACACCCTCCCTGCATCCATCCCCATTAATAATGTATTTAATAACATGTATCAGTGCATGTCTCAGTTACAACAACACTATCAGCACCTCGATGCTCAGCATACAAGTTTATTCAGGAGTCATGAAGCATTACAAGGAAGATTCCTTGACTTAGAGCAAGAGAAGAAACAATTACAACAGCAGTTTAGTGCATTGCAAGAACAACATGAGCAATTAGTGGCAAATCCACCACAGCCAGATGCAGAAGAAAGACAACATATGGATGATCTGCTACACTCACAAATCACAGAGAACCTCAAGCTCCGTCGCAACATGGCTCTATTACGGAAACATATGTCTGCAGCCCTGGAAGAAAATAGACGGCTTCAGACACAAAACAAAGAGAACTTGGAAGCAGCCATGGAAGGTTCCCCACAAGAAATTGACCCGGAGAAGTTTAAGGCTATTCCCTCGGACAATATGCAAATCATATTGGAAACCCATGCTGATCTCCTCGAAGCGCATGCAGCCTTAGAAAAGGAAAGAGACGAACTACGAAGGCAATTGGCAGCTCAACCAGCACCACCCAAAGAAGTCCCAACCACAGCTGACACGACCGACGAAGTAGCAGCGCTCAAAGCACAACTTGAAGAACTACAAAAGAAAGTGCTTGTGTATGAACGCCAACCCTCCCCCTTGGTAGAACCAGAACCTGAAGACCTAGTACCAATCGAAGTAGAGGAAACCTTTGAGGACCCGTACATTCCGATGGCAGCACCTGGGGGCAAGCGAACAGATGAGGGCATGGACACCCTTGAAATAGAGGCTCCGGAATGGATGCAGAAATTGGAAAAGGTGGCCACAACACATGATGATAGGGTGGCAGTCCAGATAGCATCGATGTCACGCTTGGAAGAGGTGGTCATAAAATCGGACTATTTTAGGAGCCTCTCTCATCACAGGTGGATCGGCACCTCTGACGACTTGTATGTTCCTTTTTGTGTCTTAATGGCGGACTATAATGCTGAGATTAAGCACCACACTTCACGGGAACTGTTGGCAGCAGTCAGGGAACCGAAGGAGCCACAAGACGAAGAGAGTCAGAGCGAAGGGACAGCACAAGCAGACATGGCAGTCAAAGAAGATCTGGTAAGTAGGCCATCTAACTTTTCAAGACATCAAGGAGTTGAGCACACAAGAAGAAAGAGCAAGTAGGGAGCTCAAAGAGGTGTATGACAAATCAATAGAGAAAACCCTACACAAATAGTGATTTTCATCACTAAAAACCATTGTAAATATCATTTCGTATTTTTGTAGCTCCATTTTGTGCAAGCCAAGGAGTCCTTGAGCTTGAGGAGCTTTAGAAGTATCTACCTTCCAATTTTCATATTTTTTTGACTCCGTTTAAGCCCTCAAATTGGCCCTGGAACCTAATTTTTAACTAGGCCGGACACTAGGTCTGGACAGGGCCAAAGCTAGTCAAAAACTATAAAAGGAGCTAGAGAGCTCATTTTTGGGGTTAGATTGTAATTGAAACAAACTTGTAAGAGCTTTTTGAAAGTAATCTAAGAACTCCATTGATTCTCCCTCTTTGTCTTGCCGTGTGTGCACGTGTGTGTGTATGTGTGTGCATGATTGTGTGCTTCTCACTCACGCACTTGTGCTGCCACTTGCTCGAGGTCTCCATACCATCCTCACGTCTTCCTGGATTGACATTAAAGGAGGTGCTACTCATCACTGAGCTACACCAAATTTTGGCGCCGTTGCCGGGGATCGAGCTTTGAGGACGAGCGTGTGATGGTAAGACGTAGAGTTGACGCGTTGGAGTTGTAGGTATTTTCTTCACTCTCATCGATTTTCTTTTACTTTCTTCACCATCTTCATCACCATCATCATCATCACCATCTCCCACCTCCATCTCCATCATCGCGAAAAATTCTGTTTTTTGATCATATCACCATCTCCACCTCATTTCCCTCATTTCACTTGTGAGAGAGAGCGAGAGAGCGAAATTGTGTGTGCTGTTTTTGCATGTTTTCTGAGCTGTATTGTAGGTACAGGCTGTATCACCATCCCCAGCACGCTGTGCAGGTACGGAATTCGAAGTAACTGTCTGTGTGTCGCCGGGTTCTGTCAATCGCGACCGACAGAAAAGTGGATCTATTTGCTAAACAAAGTGCATATCCATGACCTACAGGCCTAGAGCTTCCCAAAAATGTGTTTAGTTTTTTGAAATTCCACAGATTTCTGTCAATCGCGATCGACACGTCAATCGCGATCGACAAACCACGACGGACAGTTGCCGACGGCTCTGTCAATCGCGACGGACACCTCAATCGCGATCGACAGGGTCAACGACCGACACAGTCAACGATCGACACAGTCAACGACCGATTGACCACGACCGACAGAGCCTACGCTTGACACGTGTCAATCGCGATCGAGCCATCAATCGCAATCGGCCATTCAATCGCGACTGACAGCCCACGACGGCTCTGTCAATCGCGATCGACAGAGTCAACGACTGTTTGACGACGACGGACAGACTCTCGCGACGGACCTGTCAATCGCGATCGACTCATCAATCGCGATCGACAGAGTCAACGACTGTTTGACCACGACGGACAGCCTTCACGATCGATCTGTCAATTGCGATCGACTCATCAATCGCGACTGACAGAGTCAACGACCCTTTGACCACGACTGATTGACTTTTTGAGACACCTGTCAATCGCGATCGACACATCAATCGCGACTGACAGCCACGACGGACCTGTCAATTGCGATCGACACGTCAATCGCGACTGACCTGTCAATCGCGACCGACAGACTTTGCAAACACGTTAGAAGGGCAAATTAGGTCAAATTTTGTGGGAAAAAAATAGTGGTCTCAAGTTTAGCTAAGTGTAGGGCAAACATGAGGATATAGTATTGCATCGCGAGGCCGTGCCACAAGCAACTCGAGAATTCCTGTTTACCTGTTAGTCTGTTTTGAATCCTGATTTAACTACAAAACCCTGAACGGTCATAACTTTTTCATACGAAATCCATTTTTTGAGCTCTAGGGCTTGTCAGAAAGCTCGTGGCATATACTACCCAGGGTGTTTTCAGATAGGGTGTTTTGAAGTTGACCATACCCAGGGGGAACAAAATTCAGGGATCCCTAGAATTAGTTTCCAAAAAGTCATAGTGCAAATTGGTGAAGTGTCACATGAATGAAAGTGATTGGTTCTGTCTTTTGAACTTAAGTCTTGAGCTAATCTTGGGCCTTTTACAGGTCCTTTGAGAGCAGCGGAGGGTACGCAAAGCAAGAGTAAGTGCAGGCTTGGGAACACGCGTCCTGGGCACACCAGGGCAACAACTCAAGGAAAGGAACTCAAGGTTGTAAAACCCACAACACACTCTGTCAATTCTTAGTTTAGGCTAAGTGCGGGTAGTGTTAGAAGTAATTCCAGGCAACGATAGGCACGAGATACATCAAAGACTATCTAAGAAATCAAGTTCAATTCAAGAGATAACCTGTGTGTGTGAACAGCAACCATAAAGAAAAGAATCTAACGTGGAACGATCAACCTAAAAGTACGAAAAACATTCAAGTATTCCTGACGACGTAATATCAGACAAGACCTTAAACACGATAAATAACTAAAAAGAATCAAGTGACGGATACCAATTAATTGGCAACGAGGCTGTACTCTGGGCAAAAATCGGGCTGCTTAACTAAGCATATGAACCTTAGATCAGGACGGCATCTAGTGAGGGAGAGACAAAGCCTTAGGTCTTCAGAGGCTAGTGTCAACCACACTGCTAGGTCGTGGGCCCAGCAGTTGAGTCACCACTTGCATTACCCTAGCTCTGATACCAGTGAATCAGAGATGTCTCAAGGTATGGATAGACCTACGGGAAGTTCAGGAGGTCCTTACTTGCACAGGGTAGAAGGCCCTTACAAAACGCACTTGGAATACCTTAGGACCAACCGATTAGGTGCCAGCATCTATGAGGACGGCCTAGGAAGATCTGTGGTACAAATTAAGAATCCTGATCAATCCATTGGATTGGAGCACCCAGCTGTCAAGTTCAAAAACGGAGCATACTTGGACAAAGAAGGAACCATATACGTAGTCACCAGTCACCCAGATAGGACAGACGAATTTGGAAATGTGATCCCCGAAGCAGACTTAGGCGACCTGGAGCAAGGAAACAGGGGTGCAGAACCTAGAACCCCTCCAGGCAAATCGGTTCTCACTAGGATTATCACACCAGAATGGATTCCCCAGGATAATAAGAGCATAGAGTTGCTCCTCAATCGAGAAACTGAAGAAGCCTTTTGGAGATATAAATCTGATCAGCCATTTGATATAGGAACAATCATGATCTATGAGTTTAAGGATCCTGATAGCCCAGGTAGAGTGACCTACTTAGATCACGCTTCGGAGAGGATCTTTGTGGTGACAGAAAATGATAGGCATGCTTACACTTGGAAGGGTGAATTCATTTTTCCCCAACCAAGATCGAATGTATCCTATGGTCACCCTAGAGCTGGAACATCCCAAGCTCATGGAATGCAAAGAGACAGAAGCAGAGATAGACCAGAAGTAAGCTTTGCCAACCCAGTGGGCAGAGAAAGAACGAGGACGGAAACAAATAGGGTAGAACCTGAGATACTTGGAGCTCATAGGAATCAAAGAAATGCGGATGAGTTCCCTCTACCACGACCTAGAGAGCACACAAGGACTTTGAGACCGACTCAGCTAGTTAAGTCCATGAAGAACTACTTCGATGGCACTGGAGATCCATACGATCATGTGGCTGAGTTTAGGCAAGTCTTGAGAGCTGAACAAGTAGAGGATCTATTCACTCAGTACAATGCCTTTGGTCTAACCCTTAGGAACACTGCCCTGACATGGTTTCAGCCGCTAAACGAGAGGCAGTTCAGGAGCATAGACCAACTCCTAGAGGCTTTCATTATTGAATTCTCTAAGAGTGGCATAAGACATAATACCTCCTCATTGATTCATAGCTTCAAGCAAACCCCTCAAGAGACCATGAGACTTGCAGGGAGGAGATTTAGGCAATATCTTGAAAGATGCCCTGTCCCTGAGCTACCCACGCCAGCTAAGCAAGTGGCTTTATTCTTGGATGGATTGCTAAGTACCAAATTAAGATCATATGTGTACTTGAAGGACCCTAGGACCATAGAAGAGTGTGTACGCATGTGCATTGACATCGAGGATAACCTAGGGGAGGAGTTAGAGCTTTCCAAAATTTACAAAGATTCTGATGGTGCCTCTAGCCTCTCTTCCACGCAATCCACATCAATTGAGGAACTTGCAGAGAAAGTGGCTCAGAAATTAGGTGTCTCTAGCAAACAAATTCTGAGATTTGCCCCTGTGAAGAGATGCTACACATGTGGTGGCGACCACATGGCGAATGTATGTCCCATTATGGCTCAACCCCAAGTGAACCCTAGTAGCCAGTACTGCACTATAGAACGAAGATACAAAAATCACACAGCACAAGACTGCCCATACAACAAGCAAGCAGTTAGGCAAACCTACCCTCAGACATACCCTCAACAAGGCAGATACCAGAACCAATACCAACCACAACAGTATGCTAGGCCTCAACAGACCTACCAACCACAATACCAAGCCCAGCAAAGGCCTCAGCCGGTGTTAGCCCAACAACCTCCAGCTCCATCCAACTTAATCCCTGTAAAGTATGCAGCTACAGAAGAAAACCTAAACAGAGCTATAGTCCCCATAACACCTTTGCTTTTAGAAAGTGATCCCAGTGACCATAGCTTCGATTCTACGCATGTTGAGAGTCCCCAGGCTTACTTCATGCAATCTCCTGAACATGGTGAGTCTTACTATAGTGCAGAGCCAAATGAACCGAGTTGGGAATCAGATTACACAAATGTCATGTACGCAAACCCCAACCCTAGACCCCAACCTAGGCAGGTAAGACCCCCATTCCCTAGAGGACCATGTTACAGATGTCAAGGAGATCACCTCATTCGTGACTGTCCCTTGCCTCCACCTACCCAACCCCAGTCAGTAACGATCCAAGGCTATTGTCAGGAGTGTGGAAAGGAGCATCTCTTACGGGATTGTCCTAAGAATCCCAACAATATGCCAAAAATCACTCCTATAAACGTTATTGGGTTAGTTGTAGACTCCACAGGGAGTGTGACTTCCACTGCGCCAGTGCAAGTGGTCACAAGAGCTCAAGCATTGCAGCAAAACCAAGCCGTAGATCAGGGAAAGAGCCCAGAAGTGAGTGAAACGGAGAGCATAACCAAGAAGAGAACTAGAGCCTGGAGAGATAGTCGGGAAAGAATGAAAAGACAATGGGCTAAAAAGATGAGTGAACTTGAGGAAAGCATAAGAGAAACCAAAGCCAAGATAACTGAACTCACATCTCAAACTCCCTCTCACACTACCCCACCACCACCATTCCCATTGCCATCCAACCCGCCACCTTCCAACCCACCTCATACAATTCCACCACCCCCTAGAGCAGGATCAGTATTAGCTGATCCCACTCCTGAAGATATAGACATGATGCTTAAAGCATATCAGGCCAGAATCCAAGAAGGGCCAAACGTGACGGATCATGACAAGTGCTACCCTAGAGCTGACCTAGAGATAGAAAAGAACCAAGCTTTGCGCGAAAATGGTCGCATTGGCTCAGACTATGTTTGAAGCTAGTCGCCTATTCAATTACTCGGGCTCAGCCAAGACGCAACTACACCTGGATGGACTTCTAGAGAAGTTAGAGGGCATAATTGCAAGATCTGCCAAGGAAGAAAAAAATCAAGAAAGAGATAAAGCAAGCAAAAACATGACCCATCCCCCATCGGAAGCTTATGTGCCCAATTCCACTAAACCAGACAACCCCCCTTCACTGGAAAGAATGGAGAATCTAATGGCACACTCACAAAAGGAACTCACCCCTCAACACCATGACAAGGCCAGTGTAAGAGCAGGTCTTCCTACCCAGAAAGCTTATGTGCCTGAAGCTTATGTGCCTAACTCTACGGAGCCAGACACATCATCTTCTATGAATCGATTCACACCAGAATTTCTACGAGAGATTCAAGAAGACAAATGGGCTAAAGAAAGTGAAATCCCTCCTCCTATCGAACTTGTGGATGATGCACACGATCAATTCCCACAAGACATCCCATCCATTTATGGGGAGCAGGAGAGCACCCAATCTCAAGAAAGATTAGACTTCGAGTCTAATTCTTTATAGGAATTACCCCACTTCACAGGCCCATGGGAAGCAAAGTCCACCTGCATGAGAACACCTACAGTCATGGTAAGAAACAAAGACTCAGTCTTACCTAGGAACACAGAGGTAGTGAAAAATACTAAAGTGCAGTGCAATCTCAAGTTAGAAGAGCTACTCAAGGTTAGACCTGAATTATGGAAACATGTAGCCAAACAAGTACCAGAGATAGCAAAACCTCGTTCCCAGGTAGGATCACATAGGACAGTGCCAAAAATACCCTTGGATAAGATAGGAGATATGTGTGAAGTTGAAGAAGGGAACACCTATCTTCCCATTACCTACCAGGAGTACACCACCAAGGCAATTTTGGACTCAGGCGCAGGAGTTGCAATTGCCACCACTTCCCTATGAAAGCGTTGGGGCAAGCCGGCACTCAGGCCAACGAGAATGAAATTGCAGATGGCCGATGGTCATATTGAGAGACCCTTAGGATTGCTAGAAGGAATAACTCTCACCACCTGTGGTGTCGAGTTCGAGCATACCTTTGCCATATGTGATTTTAGCAAAAATCATGCCTATGAGATGATCTTGGGATGACCTTTTATGCGACAGTTGCAAGTGGTACAGGATTGGGGAACCAATTCTTTGTACCTGCAACACTTGGGTGTTATGACCAAAGTGAATCTCAAAGATTACTCTCATAGGGATGTTCCCCAAATCCAATGGAATCCCATCCATAGAGCCAAGGATGATACGGAATCTGTGCATTCCATAGGATCAGGATCCTCATGGATGCATGAAGACACCCACTTATGGATGTGCAAAGTAGCAGTAGAAGAAGAGAAGAGAGAGAAGGCCAGAGAGATAGGTGCAAACGAAACACATAGACCCATTCAAGACCCAGCCTATGCACCTGTAGTCTTTCCTGACGAAGAATTTGAACCCCACGGCTGGGCAGAAATCCTAGCAACAATGGATGTAGCCATCAATGAGGAACAATGGACACCTCATTGTGATGAGGATGGCTATGACATTTCAGTCTTCTCCATAGAGCCAATCATGGGAGAGGCTGTTCTAGAAGAATGCGAACCTAGCCCTCATGCATTTGAGGATGCAAGTGACTCCGATCTAGAGTCAATCATTATGGACCCACCTTTTGCATCAGATGAAGAATACTTCCATGAAGTAGAGTTTCAACCCCAGAGGCATGGAGAGCTTACAAACGATGTAAGATTAGCCACACATGTGACCCCAAAGGAAGAAGGAAAGAAACGGAAGAAGAGAGAAGTCTCACAAGAAGAGGAAGAATCTTTGTTTGAGGTCCCAGAAAATTTTAAGAAATATGAGATAGATGACAGGAGAGTCATGATAAGAATGCCTAAACGAGAGGCACAAGTAGGAGAGGCCTATGATAACAAAGAAACCACCAAGAAAATAGTAGTAGCCCTAGAAGAAGGAGAGGAGAGATGCACGTACATAGGCCATGACCTAACAGAGGAAGAAGAGCATGCGTTAATTGCCTTGCTAAGAGAATACAGAGATGTGTTTGCTTGGAGTTACAAGGATTTGAAAGGTGTTAACCCTGACATATGCTCACACACCATCCCCATGACCTCAGATGCTAAACCCTCTAAGCAAAAGCCCTACACATATAACGATAATTACGCTGCTAAGATCAAAGAAGAGATAGATAGACTAGTTGAAGCTGGATTTATCTATGAAATTGAGCACACTGAATGGGTATCCCCCATCATAGTGGTGCCCACGAAGAATGGCAAGCTGCATGTGTGCATTAACTTGAAAAAGGTTAATGCAGCCACGATTCGAGATAACTATCCGCTTCCCATCACAGAACATCTCTTAGAAAGAGTGGCAGGCAAGGAAGTGTACAGCTTCCTTGACGGATTTTTGGGTTACAATCAAGTAGCCATAGCTCCAGAGGATCAGCATAAGACAGCCTTCGCCACAGAATGGGGCATTTTCGCCTTCAGAGTAATGCCATTTGGGCTTACCAATGCACCAGCTACCTTCCAAAGGCTGATGTGCCATGTATTTAAAGAGTTCCTGAGGAAAAACTTAGAAGTCTACGTTGATGATCTTTGTGCTCATTCGAACATTAGGCAAACCCATATCCCTGAACTCAGGCAAATCTTCGACAAATGTAGAGAATATCAAGTCTGCCTGAACCCAGAAAAATGTGTTTTCATGGTCAGGCAAGGCAAGATTCTAGGACACATAGTGTCAAAGAATGGCATATCCACTGATGAAGAGAAAGTGAGAGCTATAGCAGAGCTACCCAGGCCAAAAAATGTCAAGGAAGTACAAGCTTTCATGGGGCATTGTGGTTATTACCGACGATTTATACACATGTATGTCGTCATTGCAAAGCCCATGTACGGACTTCTGACTAACTTTGAGTGGACGGATGAATGTGAGAATTCCTTCCAGGAGCTTAAACGACGATTATGTTCAGCACCAATCTTGACCACACCAGATTGGAATAAGCCTTTCCACATTCATGTGGATGCATCCAATTATGCTATTGGGTGTGTACTTGCGCAACCTACTGGCGAAGGTAATATGGATCTTCCCATTGCCTACGCTAGTAGACAATTGAACGCAGCTGAACGAAATTATACCACTACAGAGAGAGAAGGCTTAGGCATGGTATATGCAGTCAAGAAATTTAGACACTATTTGCTTGCAAATAAGTTTAAATTTTTTACTGATCACCAAGCATTGTTATATCTCGTGAACAAGCCATGCAATACAGGAAGATTAGTAAGATGGTTTCTCTTGCTCATGGAATATGACTTTGAGGTTGTGGTAAGGAAAGGTAGGACTCATTTAAGAGCAGATCATCTCTCTAGGCTCACGTCGGGAGAAGCTCCACAGGGAGTATCAGATGATCTTCCTGATGCTTACTTGTTCAATTTAGAAGTGGTGCCGCAGTGGGCTAAGCCATTGGCACCAATATTGACATACGCGCCTAACCATCCAGTAGTAAACACACGGAATAGAGAGGTTGTGAAAGCCCAAAAGTACCACATCATGGCAGGAAGCATGCACAAGCACACAGATCAAGGGATCTTGGCTTGTTGTGTAGAAGAGGATGAGTACGCTAAATGGTTGCAATTAGCACATGTAGGTGCGTTAGAGCAACACTACTCAAAGCAACGAACTTTACAGACTCTAAAGAGACTCGGAGTGCATTGGCCAACTATGGAAGCGGATGTCCAAAAGTTGTGCAAGGAATGCCCAATCTGTCGCACTACACCACCGGTGGAACATGCCACTCTTTATCAAGTGTCCATAGTGCCGGATTGGAGCGAACCTCTAGTATCCTTCCTGAGGACGAAAACATTCCCTCCAGACATGACTCTGGCTAGGAAAAGGAGTTTAGAACAAGAAGCCCAGGATTACTCTCTCATTGGCGATAACCTATACAAGCGTGGTAAAGATGGTTACCTGAGACTATGTGTCCATGAAAGTGAATATCTCAAGATCTTGGACACTACTCACCAAGGTGTAGCAGGAGGACACTTTGGACCAGATCGGGTGATCAAGGCAATACTATTTGTGGGCTTCTGGTGGCCTACCCTTCACATGGATGCACATACCTATGTGAAACGGTGTGATGTTTGTCAGCGAACCCAGTATCCTATACGTAAAGATGAGATGCCACTGAAACCTATGATGGGTGGACGTGCATTCTCTAAATGGGGAATAGACTTCGTAGGTCCTATTAATCCCCCAGCTAAGGGTTCCCATGCAGAATATATCATTGTTGCAACAGACTATCTAACTAAGTGGGTGGAGGTAAAAGCCACAACGAAGAACGATGCTCAAACAACTGCTAAATTCTTGTTTGAGAATGTATTCACAAGATATGGGCTACCTATAGAGCTTGTAAGTGATAGAGGCACTCACTTCTTGAACGAGGTGATTGAAAATCTACTCCAAGAATTCTTGGTAATACATAAGAAGTCTGCCCCCTATCACCCTCAAGCTAATGGACAAGCCGAAAGCACCAACAAGATCTTATGCAATGTACTGACAAAATTAGTAAACACTAAACGCTCTGATTGGGACAAACAGCTACACCATGCTGTTTGGGCATACCGAGTCGCCTACAAAACGGTACTCCAAGCCACCCCCTTTCAGATGGTATTTGGCCAAAACGCGGTGCTACCCTTGGACTTCTTGATACCTACATTGAAGGAAGCACAAGAGCACGAATGGACGGGTCATGAACTCTCCTCTAGACTTTTTGACCTTGAACGATTAGGAGAAACAAGACTGAGAGCAGCTGCAGGGATATATGCAGCAAAGAAACGACAGAAGGCATATTTTGATGCCCATGTGAAGGATAAGGGCTTGAAAGCAGGAGATCTAGTTTTAGTCTACACATTGAAACAACATGCAAGGAAGCTAGAAAAGAGAGGCTACGGACCTATGATCATCAATAGGATCTCAACAAGTGGAGCAGTGCAACTAGCCACATTAGAAGGTGATGTTCTCCCAAACTATATTAGCGGATGCAGAGTTAAGTTGTATCAGGAACCTCTCACAGAGGAAATGCTAAGTCGACTCAACACTGCTAAGAAACGCAAAGAGGAAGAAAAGCGAATTCGAGAAGAAGCTCAAGCAGAAGCCCTAGAGCGCATACGAAGAATGAAATTAAGAAGACAAGGTAGAGAGCATCCTAGGCAAGACGCATATGCAGATCAAGGATATGACGTGGCTATGTGTGAAGTTTCAGGTGCTAGCTCACATAGAATAACTGACCGACGTCCTTTCATAACCTTAGATATAGGACAAGGAAAGAGTGCAAGGACTGTAAGAGCCTTGATTGACTCAGGTGCAACCACTAGTGCTATTAAATTGTCTTACTGTCAAGAGTTGCAATTAACTGTCAATCCTGTGGAAGCATATCTCATAGGATTGGGAGGTGTGGAAACCCCTTGCATGGGCGAGGTGGAACTTCCCCTCTATATTCATGATGAGGCTATGACAGTTAATGTACTAGTGTGTCAAGACGAGGATCTCACTGAACCCCTTGTCTTGGGTCAAGACTGGATCTATGACCAAGCAGTCAACTTAAACCTAAGAAGTGGACTTCTTCAGGTATGGGTGAATCAGACTAGAATTACAATTGAGTTAAATAATGGAGCACTCAAGGAACTAGAAAAGACACGGACTCCTGGTCCCTCCAGGGGTACACATGAAGTTGACCATGCTGTTCTTGTCCAAGGCTATGTGATGCAGAAGAATGAAGATCTCAAAAAAGTAGTCAGAACCTCAATGGAACTCCCTTCTTTTCCAAAGGCCAGAAGGAGGCAGCACCTAAGGGCAGATCAATTACTGAAGACTCTCCAGGCGAAAGACCAAAAGAACGCGCGAAGCAGAACAACTCAACTGATGAAACAAATGTGGGTGCAGAAAGACGAGCTGCCGGCCGTAACTAAGCTGCAACAACGATCTCAACTTCCTATTAGTAATCAACAAATTGATGCTAATAAGAGGACTCCTAAAACCTCAGTTGAGAAAATAAAATCTATTTGGGTACCCAAGAAGTCGATGAAAGCTGACCCACAAGCAAGACAAATTTGGGTGCCTAAGGCTTGCTTGCGGGCTCAATTAACCCCACACAACTCACATCATACACGACAGGGTTCACTCGGTCAAGCAGTCGCTACCCACTCTTGTCTGATACACTCGAGCACACTGCCACCTAGAAGCACGCACAGACTTACTCATAAATGGGTCCCGAGGACACAACAACTCCCAGTAGAATTACTCATGCAACCCTCCCGAATCTCCACAAAACCAAGACCAAAAGCCATTCATGGTGTTTGGCAACCTAAGACCTGTAATAAACCCCCCGACCCTAATCTGTGAATTCATCTCCACTTACTAACTGCATTAGTCAGACAGCTCACCTTTCCATCTAGCTCCTAGGACTAACCAGGCATTAACTACACACACTGTCATCGTGCACTTACTAACTACTGACTCATCATCTACCTCATGTTAATGTTGTAACGGGGACAACAACGGGTTTATTCTGTCCATTACAATGTTAACACCTGGTTCTATATTCTCACAGAACCAACAAGCAAGCAGGGCCATGGCAGAAGCCGGAGGTGCCAGTTCTCAAGCCGGATCCAGTGCATAGATTGTGGACATAGAAACACTCCTACTCGAACCACATCTCACCGAAAGACCGCAAGAACTTCAAGCTGTGCATGTCCTCCCAATTCAGGATCCTCCTCAGGGACACACCTCTCAGGTGGGCAAACACGCTCATTGGTTCAGTGATGTTGCTGGACCATTGGGTGATGGAACCTATTTTTGGGAAGCTGAATTGAAGTTTAATGGTAAATGGGGACGCTACCATTTTTTCACGCGTGAATTTGAGAGCTATCAGAATGCCGAAGTCATGCGTTCAGTATGGACCAAAGCTGGCTTGGACAGTTATTTCAGGGCCCACTTACCGAAGCCGGATTTCTTGCGTTGTTCTTATCTTATCAGTACCATCACTCCGAGCAGGGCCAAGGGAGGCGACAGCACCTTTGTGTTACCCTCACTGTTGCCGGGCCATGAACTTAAAAGATTCAAGCTGACCCTCAATTTGGTACGAGAAGCATTGGGCATGTATGGCATGCACATCCCCACTGAAAAGGAAACAATGGTTCCAGGCAGAATGAAACATAAAGACCTCAATAAGCTGAAGGATATGGTAGCGATGACACCGACCATCGCTCTTCACCTACGGACCATCATGCAGCATTTTGCTTTCCCCGCCCAGGAACGATTCACCATGCCACCAAAGAAAATATGGTTTAGCTTGTATCTGGCAGAGACAGAAAGCCTCCCCATCAATGTACCACATTGGATCATAGATCAGGTTCACCTAGCCCATCAAAGGTGGAACAAGAAGCAGAAAAATGTGCTTCACGGATGCTGTGCTCTAACCAAGATAATCTACCGATGTCTTGCCTATGACGTGCCTATTCAGTGGGCACTCATATGGCCCCGGGCCCAGGAATTCCAGAGAAGGCTATCAGCGGCAGGTCCCCCATCAAAGAAGATGAGAGGGGGAGTCCAATTACCCTGCGCTCAACCAAGGGGAGCCACCACTACACCAGAAATTACCCCTCCCCAGACACGACGCATTAGGCCATTCACCATCCGGCTACCAAGACCAAGTACAGAGGGACCCAACCTGGTGTTTCCACCCATCCCATCAGATTTGGAATTTCCACAGGGCTTTACCCTCAATGATCTCACTGATGAAGAAGTGGCTAGACTAATCTACGACTCTAATCTCGAGACGGAAACAGAGCAAGCTCAGGAACCACAACCCCATACAACAACATCAGCCCCCACCCGACCAGAAGTGGTAGAAGTCGAAGTAGATGAACAAGAGGAAGAAGCCTACGAAGAACAAGAGTATGATGAATTTTCAGAGCTGGCAAGTGCCCCCGCATATTCAGCTCAAATAAAAAGACTATATCGAACCATGCAGCTAGTTCAAGAACAACATAAAATGTCACTGGAAGCAGGCAAGAAACTCATGAACCAATTGCTGGCAGAGGAAGGCGTGGATGACATGTTCATCGAGTCCATAAACCTACACGCCGATGCAGTAGGATTGGATGAGGCCATTCATGAGGCAATGGCCTACATTCACCGATTTGAGAAAAGAGTTCCCACCCGTCCCATGAGGTCCGGGAAACAAATTCATATCAATGTATCAGCACCAGGAGATACAACGCAAGCAGACGAACATCAGGAAGCACCACGGTCACCACCATCCCCACCCCTCACCACACAACTCACTCCACCACATGACACTATCACCACCTCGTCCACTACCACCACAATTGTCATGGGAATTCCACTCTCCCCGGGAATCCAATTTGGGGGAGTTACCATGCCCACTTTCACCACTCTTTTCACTAACGTCACATCCACTCCACCCACAATACCCATCTACACGGTCACTCAAACATTTGACACCATGGAAACATCTCCCGCCACTGCACCGCTCCCTCCCCCCATGCCACCTTCATCTCCCATACCCCCTCCACCCACATCTCCACTTGCATCCACATCATTCACAATTCCCTTTCCCGCCCCCATTCCCCCTGCATCTTCACCTCTCCCTGCATCTCTTAATGTAAATAGTATATTTCTAGCATTAAATCAATGTGTATATCAGCTTCAGAATGAGTACAGAGCTCTGGACGGCCGGTATCAACAACTAACAACACATCACCAGAATTTACAAAGGCAATATAAAATTCTTGAAGAAGAAAATGCAGATGTAAATCAACGATATACAACGCTTGAGCAGGCTCACCAAACACTACTAGAGGCACCCCAACCATCGAAAGAATCAGGTGTCAAACAATTAGAAGCCTTGCTCGAAGTATACCAGGCCGATAACCTACGAGTCAGACGTAACTTGGCGCTCCTCAGGAAACATATGGCCACAGCACTGGAAGAGAACAAGAGACTGCAAAAACAAAATGAAGAGAATCTGGAAGCGGCAATGGAAGGCTCTCCCCATGAGATAGATCCAGAGCAGTTCAAAGCAGTTCCCACGGAGACGATGAAAACCATTTTGGAAAGCTATGCAGATCTTTTGGAAGCCCATGATGACTTGGAAAGAGAACGTGACACACTACAGAGCAGACTTAAGGAACAGGAAGAACAACCGAAGAGTGTCCCGTCAACCTCTACCTCAGACGAAGTAAAGGCCTTAACGGAGCAGGTAGCAGAATTACGAAAGAGGTTACTGACATACGAGAGGCAACCCTCTCCGGTAGTAGAACCAGTGCCAAAAGAGTTGGTCCCTATTGAGGTAGATGATTCATACGAAGAACCGTATGTTCCTATGCCGATGCCAGGCGGGCAACAAACCTCAGAGGGACTAGACACCTTGGAAGTGGAAGCACCCGAGTGGCTTCAGACACTGGAAAAGACAGCGAACACACACGAAGAACGGGTGGCCATTCAGATCCAATCACTAGCGAACCTAGAAGAAACTGTCATAAAGTCAGAATATTTCAGAAGCATGTCTCATCATAGATGGATTGGCACCAATAATGACCAATATGTGCCATACTGCATACTGTTGGCCGATTACAACGCTGAGATTCAACGACGATGCGGCAAGCCTCCCACATTCGCTACACAATTTGGTCCAGATGATATACCAGAAAGTGCTAAGCGTGGGTCCATCCATCAACCCACCTGGAGAATCAGGATTTTGGAAACATATCCTGAAATGGTTCGAACCTGGAATAACATGCCGTTGTTTATTAAATATAATCCTTGTTACATTCCAGTTCTTCGACGATGCAGCTGGCCTGAATTCACTATTGCCGTCAGAGACATCAAAGCCTGCGCAAAATGGTTAAATTACGTTTATCTGGCACCTCCATGAGGACCCCCCACGGTGAACTACATGATCTCTACAATCCGTCATTGGAGTACTCGGCTACGCAATAATCCTGACATGATGGCCCAGATGTGTATGAAAATATTTGAATTAATGCTGATCACTTTCAGGACGTTTAAGAATATTAAGGACCCTCACTTCTCAGGAGCAGGCTTCGTGACAGGAAACCAGGATCTGGTGTACGATATGAGTACCACCCCATCAATTGAAGTAATATATGCTTGGCACGCCATAATCAAATACCTCCCAGCCTGCTTTAAACAGACATTTGAGGAGATGTTCATCACAGGATTCTGGGAATATCACTCTGAAATCTTTATACCCAGACCATCACATCTCCTCCAATTATTTGCTGTGGAGAGAACTATTTACTCAGAACAATTGAGGGTGCCTCATCCAGATGTTCCCGGACCTGTGAATTGGGAT